>OZ021733.1:4832694-5365696 GCA_963978545.1 Linyphia triangularis
AATAGGAACTTTCCTTTGTTGAAATTTTTAACAGAATTTATAATTGTGAATAGTATATTGGAAAGAAACATTTGAATATCCCTAGTTTAGAACGTTTAACTCTCTTCGGACCCTTTTTAATTACGTAATCGAGATTGCAATAGTTTATTGTGTTTATGTTTGCTCTTAGTTCTAAATTTCAAAGTAGTAGCTGTATTGGAATTGAGACAATAAGATAATCCTCGTATAGTTTCAAAGTTACATCGACTTTTCATCTCTTAAAAATTCGTTAATTGATATTGGGATAGCTTATTTTTTTTTACATTTACCCTTTTAACATTTGTACCAAATATCAGAATTATGACTACACTGGAAGAGGAACATTCAGATATCCCTCGTTTGGAACATTTAACCCCTTTTCGTCCCCTCAAAGTTGGTTAATCAAGAACGGAATAGCTTACTTTTTCTATGTTTATCTTTTTTGACATTTGTACCAATTTTCAGAGTTGTGACCAAATGGGAAGTGGGACATTCAAATATCCCTCGTTTGGATCGTTTAACGCCTTTTCCAACTCTTAAGTGAGTTAATTGAGATCGGAATGGCTTACTTTTTCTATGTTTATCTTTATTTACATTCATACCAATTTTCATAGTTGTGATGAAATGGGAAGTAGGACATTCGAATATCCCTCGTTTGGAACATTTAACCCCTTTTCGACCCCTAAAAGTGGGTTAACCGAGATCTGAATAGCTTACTTATTCTATGTTTGTCTTTGTTGACATTTGCACCAGTTTTCAGAGTTGTGACCATATGGGAAGTGGTACATTCAAATATTCCTCATTTAGAACGTTTAACGCCTTTTCGACCCCTTAAAGTGGGTTAATCGCGATCGGATTAGCATGCTTTTTCCATGTTTACCATTGTTGGTGTTTGTACCAATTTTCAAAATTGTGGCCATGTCGGAAGTGGGACATTCGAATATTCCTCGTTTGGAATGTTTAACCCCTTTTCAACCCCTTAAAGTGGGTTAATCGAGATCGGAATAGCTTACTTTTTCTATGTTTGCCATTGTTGATATTTGTACAAATTTTCCGAGTTGTGGGAAGTGGGAGAATTAGTGAATGAGTGAGTTAGTCAGTGAGGGCTTTGCCTTATATAAAGAGAGATTACATTTATTTATTTCTGCATGTCCTAAAACTTTAACTACTACTTTTTGATCCTCAGTTTCAACAGTGGTTTTATCTGGGAAAATTTTCCAACTCCTGTAGATTCTCTCATAATTTTCTTTGGATTCTACTTTTACAACCAAACCAATATATTGCACTACAAGGTTTCTTGTAATATTAAATGATTTTTCCTGTTCAGCTTCCTCATCAGATGACAAATTGTTTTATTTTTCTAATTTGAATTTCAACTGTTAAGGTTATCAATTGGAAATTGTATATAGTTTTGTAAAACAAATTTAGTAATAAAAAGTTAGTGCTATTAGTGTAGTATATTATCTTCACAGTGGCAACACTGATTTAACTACTGATGTTTTGGCAACAAAGCTGGATGTTCTATCTATTTGTCAATATAGAGACAAGCTAAGAAATAAAGAAAAACTTAAACAGGGCCTATTAACATAAAAAAAGGATAAAAGTTGGATCATGAATCCTTATTTCTCCAATTCCATATTGGCTGCAAGATTGCTCAGCTTTGTACTCATTACAGAATAGTCTTCTGACTTGAACTACTGTCTTTTGTTAAGGGATTTCATGAACTTTTAGATTGCTGTAAAATATTTGCAAGTTGGTAGGTAATTTTTTTGATTAAATTCTCAATATCCTCTAAATTAATTTTGTTAATGACAATCATTCTATTTGCTTTAAGTACAGCTGCAGACACAAGTGTGTCAGTATCTATAATAATAAAACAAGCTGTGTGTCTGTCTGTGTCTCTGTGGATCTATAGAAACCTACTTAAAATTGGAATAGAGCTCTGAAATTTTCAGCATATGTAGTTTTGACCTTCTAATTTTATGCATCGCAAACAGGATTTTAAAATTTTAATTAGTTCTTTTTTAATTAATTTTTTAATTAATCAATAAACATTTTATAAAACGATTACTAGTAGGGCTACAGCTCTGAAATTTTCAACATAAGTAGTTTTGGCGTTTTAATCGGACTTTTAAAAAACAGAATTTTAAATTTTTATTTTGTTCTTTTTTAATTAATTTTTTTATTTAATTAATAAACATTTCACAAAACGACTACTAATAGGGCTACAACTCTGAAATTTTCAACATAAGTAGTTTTGGCCTTCTAGTTGTATACATCACAAACAGAATGTTCAAATTTTAATTAGTTCTTTTTTAATTAATTTTTTTAATTAATCAATAAATATGTTACAAAGCGATTTCTAATTGGGCTACAGCTCTAAAATTTTCAACATAAGTAGTTTTGTCCTTCTAATTGGACTTTAGAAAACAGAATTTTTAATTTTTGTTTAGTTTGTTATTAATTAATTTTTTTAATTAATTAATATATATATTACAAAATGATTTCAAATACGGCTACAGCTTTGAAATTTTCAACATATATAGTTGTGGCCTTCTAATTGAAATTTTAAAAAACGGAGTTTAAATTTTTTTTTATCATTAATTAACCAATATTTTACAAAGCGATTTGTGATTGGGCTACATTTCTGAAATTTTCAACACAAGTAGTTTTGGCCTTCCAATTGGACTGATAAAAAGAATTTTAAAATTTTAATTTGTTTTTCAATTAATTTTTTTACAAAAAGCGACTTCGAATAGGCCTAGATCTCTGAAAGTTTCAACATAAGTAGTTTTAGCCTCTAATTTTGTTTTCCACAAACACATGTTAAAATAATCTTAAAGGGGTGTTGTATTATTGTATTAATGGGGAATTTTATTTTTCTTGACAAGGGAGAGGCTTCCAATATTAAGTACGTAAGTATTAGATTTTAGTGATAGAAGCGAGCTTAATGCTTACGCAGCAATGAACCTTTCAGAGAGCGAATCGAGCCTATGCTTGCATAGCAATGAACCTTTTAACGAGTGAAATAAGCCTGTGTTTACGTGTCCATGAACTTTTCAGCGAACGAAGCCAGCTCGATTTTGTGTAGCGATGAACCTTCCTTCGAGCGAAGCGCCAAAGACTGGGTCTTATACACGAATGACAGATTTCCGCAACTCGAGGCCTCACAGCTAGCTAAAATATTGCACATGTTAAAATTTCGTAGCAAAGCATGGGTATTTAGCTAGTTTTGAATATTTTTTTCTGTGGCTTACAATATCAACAGCCAATCTTTTTGCACATGTACCTATCCATCAGATACCCCCTTAACATGGCCTCTTTCTGAATAATGCCAATGCAAACAGTTAAATTCTAGTCCTTTTACAATCATAGTTACAGTCAAGTAAAACATTCTTATTCATGCACAGTATATTTGGACCATCACTCACAGAAAGTGTATATTTTTTTAACTAGGAATAATTTTCTTGATTTCTTTGAAAAGAGGCTTTAAATTAGCACATACAGCAATTGGATCATGGCCGTTATTTTTGGATATTATGCAAGTTCACTTCTGTTGGATACTACTTTATCTGCCACAGTCGTGTAATAGAATATAACAGTGTGGAGTGTCACCTGTTTCCTGGAAGATCCAAAATGCACTGATTGCACCTCCTCACAGAATTTACATTTGTAGTTTTCTAAAAAGTCATATGTACAAAAACTTCATTTTTTAAAAAAAATTTCGAAATTACTTAAGGTAGTAGTCTGGTAACTTATGCCTATTTTCATGACTTCTTTGGAGGGTGGTTTTTTATAGGAAAATAAAAATGAATTATCTTGAATATTTAGAGTGTTTTTATTTACATATTGAAAATATAAAAAAAAATTTATTTGAAAAATTTTAATAGTTTATTACTATTATTATTGTCACTCGAAGTTGGAACCTAAAAAAAAATGCACGTGGGTGGCCCGGGTGATTTTGGCTCTTGATGTTATTTGAAATCAAATATTCTTGATTATTCTTAATCTATAGACATGTCATTCTGGTCGGAACTACTGAAGTTAAATTTCAAGGGTATATAACAAAATGGCGGACTTTGAAAAAAAAAGTCCTTTTATTTTAGCAAAGAAAGGGTTGTAAAATAAAAAGTTAGGGGTGAAAAAAATTCTCGTTAGTACCGACGAGAACTATAAGTGT
The DNA here is from genome assembly GCA_963978545.1 of Linyphia triangularis. NCBI lineage: Eukaryota > Metazoa > Arthropoda > Arachnida > Araneae > Linyphiidae > Linyphia > Linyphia triangularis. Next base: position 4,836,893 of record OZ021733.1, read on the forward strand.
GTAGAACAGCCTGTTAAAATTTGAAAGCAATCGGTTCAGTAGAAAAAAAGTTAGGACCCGGGCCGACCAGAAAAACTATGTTTTGAGAAAAACGCGTTAAAGCATCTTGGATGCTTACATGTCAACGTACGATCAAATACTAACAGAGTACTGTGAATTTTAACTTAAATATACTTTAAAATAAATATATATTATATGTACATAAATATATATATAAATATATATAATAGAATAACAGAGTCAACCCAGGTATAAAAAATGTGCGCAAACAATAGAAGGGTTCAAGCGGTTGCAGCTGCCGGTCGACCTTAAAGGTTGGACTCCGAGGCGCTCTAGGAAACTCGTTATAACTCCCGAAATATTTCGAATTTCTGTCTGAAATTTTCACAGTATATTCTCAAGACATTGTACTTTCAAATTAAGCAAAAAAAAAAAATTCAATTTTTTTTTTTTTTTTTTTTTTTCTTTTTTTTTTTTGAACCCAAATTACCAGACTACTACCTTAAGCGGCATTTACACGAGGATAGTAAAACGGTGAGTACGCTCAGACAGAGAATCGAACAGTTTACTGTCCTGGAGAGCGTGCATCTACACGGGGAGAGTAAAATGGTTAGTAATTTGGAGTTGAAGATGGATGTCTGATTGCGTTTTAATTCTGAATTGGTTGAGAAAGTGTGAAGAAGTGTTTGCGATTTAATATATATTGGTGTCGGATGAAGCTTTTGACGAAGCAGCTTTGTGTATTTGAATGAAGAATTAAAAGATATTTTAAATTGGCGTATGACCTCCTGTGTAAAAGACTAGGTTCTTAAAAGAGATATTCTCAGTATATCTGAAATAATTATTCATGAGTTTCCAATTGAAGATCCTCAAGAGTACAGAAAATATCTTAGGATTACCATCGACAATATTAATGATTTGTTACAACTTGTAGAGCCTCTTATTTATGGCACAAAATTACCACCACCAATGTTAAAAATAAATACTCAATTGTGTAAAAATATCGTTTAATGTACAAAAGAAGAAAATAGTTTATAAGCTATATACATATTATTTAAAAAATGAATACGAAGAAAGTGAAGATTTTGAGTCTATAAGTTATCTACAAAGGCATAAATTTTGTCAAACATAAGTATTAACATTTATATACTTTGTTAAGGTTTTTATATGTTTAATAAATTAAAACTTGCCAGATAAGAAATGGATGGTCTAGAATATACCATTTCTCTCAAAAACGTATCTCCAGATTTGCCCCTGCCTGAGGCGGCAACCTTAGGATGCGGCAAATGGGCTGTAAAATTAACTAGTTTTTGAAGAAAATGATTGAACCAAGATTCTTTTGAATACTTATGGAAATTCATAGGGGGGGGGGGGAATTTTAATACAATTTGCTTTCAAAAATTTTTACGCTTTTTTAAGTATAGGTACCACTCACTTAAAAAATTCTTAAGCATGAGAACGACATAAGAAGGTTGAGGTATGTAGTTTTTAAATAAAAACATGGTTTGAAAGATGAGTAGAGTTTTCTTGAATTAAAGACCAAAACCGAACCAAAAATACAGAGCAATATAGATAAAATATCAAGATATTTCAAAGAAACCACTCACAAGCGTAATAAACTACTACTTAAAAAAAATGTATAAAATAAGAAATTACCCTTTTTATCATCAATTAAATAAATGGACACACATACAAAGTATTGTAAAAGAATTTTTGACAGTGTGTTTTAATTTGTCGGAATATGTATGGAGTCGTGACAAAAAGAAATTGACGTCAAAAAAATTATCACAATATTTTCAGAATTAAATGCGAGAATTTTTTTTTTTCAAGCTTAACTATTTTTAATAATTAGGTTTTTATTTTTAGACGTTCCATAATTTGCTTTGCTATCTTTTTAATGTATATATTTTATAATTATGTACTAGATTTGTGTCTTTTTTTTTTCTTTCTGTGCAACCTTAATTTCAGTTTAGTGCCAAAATCATAAATCTAGACATTTGTATTTTTTTCAAAACAAAACTTCAACATTTTTAATATAAATATTTTTCTTCACGTTTTATTTTACTACTAAGCACAAGCGTTAATTTTTTTTATAAATGGGCTGCATTTTACATTTTTGCCCTTGATGGCAAAACTTCTAGCGCCAGCTCTGCTCATTTTTAATTTAATATTTTCAATTCTTTTTAAATCTAAAAAAAGTCTGAAGCTCGGCCTAAAAAAAAAGAGAAAGAAATCTAGCGGGAAGGGAGAGCAGGAAGATTATTGGCTGCCGTATGTCACGTGAGTGTATCTTGTTGGCTCTGTCTTTGACAGTACTCTCTCATTTCAAACATGTTTGAATCTACTATCCGAGAGAATTGCTGTCTGTCAGTAGGGGTAAAGGGAAAACGAAGGGGATTTTTAGGGAGAATTTTATTGTCAAAAAGCTATTCACCGTTTTACTAGCCTCGTGTATAAGCCCCTTTAGTAAAACTGTTGTTTAATATTAGCTACATTCTGTCTATGGAAAATAGCTTAGTAAGATTGAAAACAAGTTCTTGAATAATATGTTGCTTCTTTTTTGCACGTTTTTTCCTAGTTTTAAATTCATCTTCAGAAAACTCAACCTTTTCCTTTATTATTAGCCTGACATTCTAAACATGTTTTATCGAGGCATTTTATGTTGCACATTCTTTTTCGCATGTTAAACTTAGAGGTAACTCAATCTGAGATCTTTTTTGAATTATTTCTAAAGACTATCTTTTTTACAATCATTCCTATGTTGTTACTCAAATTACAATTACATATACATTTTTTTTCCTACAATTTGGGGAGTTGGATGTTCGCAGCAAAACTTTGCATAGCATACATCTTTATACTCTTTGAAAGAGTTTGTAAACTTTTGGTACAAGTTTAGCATTGTCCAAAATTATTTTGACCACCTTTATTATAAATACTTAATTTTAGGTTTCGATTACTCAAATGATAAATGCATAAAAAGACATGAAGCAGAAAGTTGTTTTTTATTATTAATTAATAGACATTATGTTCAAGTAATCATCAAGAAAACTAGTTGAACACCAGTGACTTTTTTTTAAAACAAATTAAGAATAATTGAAAAAATCCAGTTTTCAAATATTTGCATACAATCCTATTTATTAGAAAATAAGTTCTCGAGTCTAACTTAAAAGAGTATTTAAAATTGGAAAAAAGCAGAGCAAATATAAAACAAAAGGTGCTAATAAGTTCTGTAATTTGTTCTTTTAAGGTACTTTTGCAATATATTGGGCTGTTTATATTGCAGAAAAATGTAAATAAAAGTAATGTATCATTTTCTGTCACATTAATGTAATCATCATGGTCCATGGATGTGACAAAAAAATAGTTTTTTGCTTGTGATAAGTTGTGCTTTTAATTTAATTTGATAAACAAAGCCTTTTTAACATCGATTGAAGATTAAAATTATTATTTTATAAATTTACTTCTTAATTTAAATTCTGTCTTAAGTTCTATGTATATGTGGCCTGCTCTTCTCAATCTTTACTCTTTCAAGTTCAATAACTTGATGAAACTATTCATAAATAATAAAGCCTGTAGCTTGCTTTTTTGTGTCTCAAAAAAACATTTGTCTGGTAGCTAATTTCTTTATCAACACAGTATATTACTGCAATCTGCATGGATTTATTGACACTTTTTGTATGTCCATGAATATGAACTATCCATCTGATTGTGCAGGCATAAAACTTGCAATCAAATTATCATCAAACTTAAACTAAACTTATAAGTACAGCAAACCTCGTTAACGCGAAATTGCTTAACATGAAATCCCGTTTAACGCGAATTAAAAGCAGTTTTCCATACTTAAAACTTAACTTTAATTTATTCGTTTAACATGAAATTCGATTAATGCGACCAATTTCAGTGGCCCCATCGACTTTGCGTTAATGGGTTTTGACTGTATACGAGGGTTGTTATTTATATTTCTGGCTTAATAATGAAAAAACAAGTATTTATGATCGAAATTGGTTTTATTGTTTTTCAAAATATTCTCCATGGAAGATCAATACACTTTTGCATGCGTTTGAACCAATTTTTGAAGCACTTTTTCCACTCCAATCGAGGTACCTCCAAAACATGCGTTTTGAATGCATCAACATTACTTTGGGTGTTGAAAATTATTGACCACGTAATTTATTTTTGATGTGCGGGAATAAAAAATGTCATTGCGTGCTAAATCAGGATTGCATGGCGGATGACCCATCAATTCAATGTTTTGGCCAGTCAAAAAATCCTTTGTTTGAGCCGATGTGTGAGAGCTTGCATTATCATGGTGAAGAATGTTTCACTTCTTCTGCTTTTTTCGAATTTCTCCAATGATTTCTGGCAAACAAATGGTCTTGTACCATTCAGAATCGATAGTCCTGCGTTGCTCTAATGCCACTGTCGCCACGTGATCGGTAATGCCGAAGAAACAGTCAACCATTTGCTTAGATGTGCTTCTTCCGCGAACAACTTTTGTTTGATTTGGCTCGTCTTGGAAGACCCATACAGTCAATTTCTTTTTTGTTCCGGGCTCATATGCATACATCCATGATTCATCACCTGTGTAGATGTTATACACAGCCTTTGATGTACCTTGAACATATTTTTGTCCACATTTCTTTGCACCAATCGACATGAGCCTTCTTTTCAGCGTTTGTCAGACTAAGCTGGATCAAACGCGAAGAAATCTTTTTTACGGTCAAATGTTCATGTAATATCTTATTGACGAGTGTCATACTAATGCCCAAAGATGGCTCAATCTCATGGTATGTCACATGAAGATCTTGTTTTATCAGTTCATGCACAGCATTGATATTTTCTGGCACAACAACAGATTTTGGATGACCTTCACGAAATTCGTCCTGGAGCAAACGTCAACCACGATTGAATTCGTTATACCAGTTTTTTTACAGTGCTATAGGATGGTGCTTTATTGCTGTAGAAAGAATCAAGTTCATCAAAGCACTCTTGCCTTGATAATCCATGTCAAAATTTATGAAAAATAATTGCATGAAAAATTTTCTCGAGTCAATTCCATTTTTTGCCCATGATGAATTTTTCAATTTACTGTAAACAACACAAATCACGTTAAAATTAAAAAAAGTTATTAAATTATTATTTTCAATCGTCAGCGGTTGCCTAGCAACACTTACTGTTGCCAAGGCCTGAAATATAAATAGCAAACCTTGTATAAATATGTTTAATAACATTTTGTTAATCTAAAAATACAGTTTAAAAAGTTTTGTGTGTTTAATTAATGAAATATTACCTTGGATAAAGTAAAAATAGTTGGTGGTAACGTCAGCGGTTGCCTAGCAACACTTACTGTTGCCAAGGCCAGAAATATAACTAGCAACCCTCGTAAAAATATGTTTAATAAAAAATTTTAAATCTAAAAACACAGTTTAAAAAGTTTTATGTGTGTTTAATTTATGAAATATTACTTTGGATAAAGTAAAAATAGTAGGTGGTGACGTTTCATGAATGTGACATTTCCTTGTTTGCAAATTGAAACTGCAATTACCTTATATTAGTCATACCAAAGTTACAGTACTTTATGAAATGATAGGACCTGTAGGTTTTTCGAATGTTTGCCACTGTAAATTAAAAATAGTTGGAACTGTTTTTGCAGCAATCATTTCAAAGTTTTTCCTCAGACTATTCATGTTGTTAATAAGCATATAATTTAATAAATCATAGGTAAAAGTTTTAATTTATGATTTTTATACGTTTTAAAGTATTTTAAAATGATAGGTCCACTTTTTATTTCTTGGTACTAATTGGTCAAGTTACCGAAAGTTTTGTGCTTGGATGACCTTAACAATTAACTGAGTGCCTTTATACTAGTTTGTGAGTTTTCTTTTAGCTCTGAGTTATTTAACGAAATTGGTCGTAATCGAAAATATTGCTAATAGTGGGAGACAAAATTCTTGCTTTTAAACAATGTGAAAAATCAAACTGTGAAATTCTCAGAGTTTTAAGTCTGTCATATAATGTAATTAAAAACTTTTTGTGATTTGGTAATGCTTGTGGTCAATGGAAATTCTCTGAAAGATTAACAAAAGTTATACCACATATGAGAAGACTGCTTTTAAGCTCCGTAAAATCAAGCATTGCAAGTTTTTCTATCTTAGCCTGGTAAAAAAAACCTTCAATATCCACATCTGCAATATTCAGAGATGCAAGAAGACACAGTACTTTTCACACTGTACTTTTGAATAATGGCATACATATTATTGATTGTCCAGTTTACAGTCCAGAACTCATTCTAATGGAAAACATGCAGGGCATTTTTGCAAAAGTCGTTTACACAGGAGGTACGCAGACTGCAGTGATGATCTAAAGACTAATATATTTGTTGAAATGCTCAGATATTTCCAAAAACTACTTGCAAAATCTAGTAGAAAATAAGCTTTTAGGAAAGGATTTTGGAACTAATTTTAAAAAAGATGAATAAGTTTCTTATTGAGGCTACTTTAAATTGTTTTCTTGTATTAGTGGACCCATCATTTCGAAACAGGGATTTCTCTATTCTGTTATTTTATTTTAATATTCTTTGTATGATGAAATTTATGTATAAAGTTATTTTTGTTCAGTTTATGCATCAGCCAAAATGTTAATAAAATATCTTTTTTTTACAAGAGTAATTAGTTTAAGGGTGGTCCTAAATATTTTGTAACGCACTGTATTAATGCTTAAAAATATTTTGAATATTATACTTTTTGTAATACACACTTGTTACACAAATTCTTATTTTTCCTTAGAATGACGCCGTAAATAATGCTTTTTTAGATTAGTACTAAGATTCTCTTGTAAATTAGAAACTGATCTGTAATTTATATACAGGAGAATCTTAGTAATTTAAAAGGTATTATTTCGAGAGGAACAAAAAGCCATTTTTTTATGTCCTACTTAAGAGTCAATTTTCAAGTATGAGATTTTTTTTGTAAATTAATAATGTGTTACAAATTATTAAAATTAAAAAAAAAAAAAATTTAATGGGTTTATAGTGTTGGGTTAGTAAGTTTTGGAGGAACATACTAATCCATGGCATAAACCAAAAACTAATATTTAGTGGTTAAATTCATTAGATTGACAACTTCGTAAGTAGTTGTCTAAAAATTTTATGAAACTCCATTTTTTTTTTGCATAATTGAAAGTACACTTATGAAAAGTAGAACTCTTGATAATTATTTGGTTTTCATCACAATACAATTTTATATGCAAAAATCACAAGTTATTTAAGTTTTTTTGAAGAAAGGAAAGTGGTACAAAAGAAAAGAAAAATACAAATGTCATTTAATCAATTAGTTCTAGGTGGCAAATCTTATCAATTGACTTTTTTTTATTATTTTTTTTATAGAACAAAAATGAGTAGTGTGTGGAAACGACTTCAGAGAGCAAACAAAAGGGCAGCAAAGTTTCAGTTCATTGCATCTTATCAAGAACTCATAATTGAAAGCACGCCAAATTGGTAAGTAATGAATTTTTAAGAATTTTCTCAGAGGAAATGACTGCACAATTTTTTACAAAATTGAAAACTGTAATTTATTCTTCGTTTTAAAGGCTCTCTAAAACAATTGTAAATTCGCTATCAAGTTTTAATAAAAGCTTCAGTACATACAACTTACAGCGATTATTCAGACTTCACAAAAGTAAACATTGAGCTTCTTTTAAAACAGCATTCAAAATCCAAGTGCCTCCGATTCCACTCATTGCCATTTTTATACCTTTGAGGTTGAACTTTCTTGATTAAACAAGACAAACAATTTTGTCATCAATATGCTCTGGGAAACATCCTAAATTTTTTCATTCACTCAGGTATTACTACCTTTTTTCTAGTTTGTATTATTGCTGTTAACAAATAAATTTAATAGAATAGAACTTTAAAAAGAAACATATGCATTATTTGCAATTATACATAGGAAAATTGCATAATATTCCCTATCCTCAAGGACTGCATGTCCCAGGCTACTTAAGAAGAAATGTCATCTCATCATTTCTACTATAATGTGGGGCTAGCCTATTGTAATGTACAGTTTGCAAAAAAAAAAAAAAAAATTAAATGAAGGCTATATCTTATATTCTAATTGATAAAATGAAAAAAGTCAAGTACCATTGCAAATCGTGGAAGGATTTAAATAATTTTATATAGTTTTTTTTGTCATAAGGGGTCTTCTACATATTTAAACTGAACCATACTTTGAAAAGTTCAATGGCAACCCCACGATATTATACCATATTTAGATTTAGCATTAAAAAAAAGGTCAAAATACTAAATTTTATAATTTTCCAATGAGTGGTTAGAAATTTAAATGATATCAAAGAATTGACAAATTAATGTTAAAAGAAAAAGTGACTTTTTTGGCCATATATTCTTTAATAATTTATATATTTTAGTAATTTTTTGTTTCAAACGGTGGTTTGTTAAATGCCAAACATAAATAGTAAATAGCTTATGCACCAGTTTTTTATTAATTAATTATTAATTAATAAAACAAGTTTTAATTTTTTTTTTAAATAGAAACATGTATTTTTTTTCGCTTTCATTAGATTCATCATGGTCAAAAACTCATTCAGAACTTTTTTCATTCAATTTCGACTCTTGGTTATCAATATTTTAGTAAAAATGTTAGAAAGTTCACTTTAAGGGACCGTATAATAGATTACGTCTTGATGCACTCCAAACGTTTGATTCTTCCTTGCTTTAAAAGAGGATCCTGTGATTTTTCTTGAAGATCGGTCAAAACATTTTCACTCATAAGTGGTGTGTTTCTCTACATAATGAAACGAAATTTAGTATTTAGGGTAAACGAAGTATTCTAAATCGAATGAAAACATAAAAAATTGGGGTTTGTATGGAAATTTTCAAAGATAGTTAAATTTACTTAATAAACAGCCCCCTAAGTAAAAAAATTGTACTAGACTTATAGAAAATCGTAAACAAAATATTTTGGTTCAAATCACAAGATTCTACGATAATTAGAACCAAAGATATAGCCTACGTTCTAATTTTTTGTTTTTGCTTACTTTAGGTTTACAGGAAGCTGCCCTTTGGATCCTTACTATGAGGTTATTGATTTTTTTAAGGACAACATATTGCCTTTTCTAGTTCATTTGAAGCTTAGCAGAGTGTCCTTTCTGACGTTTTTGGTTCCATAACCACACCTTGTCACTTTCTCATAATGATCGTCCATGGTTTTGTTTTAACAATTGGAATACTCAGCATAGAAAATTTTTGCAGCCCAAAATTTTCCTATAGCATACTTTTTTCACTTGAAATTTCCCCATCTCTGGAAATTTTCTCCCATGTATTAATGACCCTCCTAATGGCTGTGTGGTCAGCACTCTGGCCTTGCGTGCCAAAGGTGTCAGGTTTGGATTCCACAAAGGTTGTTGAAGAATTCAAATCAAACCCATGAATTAAAGCAACTATTTGATACTTGTATTTATATTAAACTAAGCTTATTCTCCTGACTGTTGGCTAAGCTGTACTATGCATCCGGTGATCCAGTTGCCTTACTCAATATTCTGAACAAATAGCTATTGAAGACATATTTCCTGGCTGTCTGATTTGGGTTTTCTTGAATTGTTTCCTATTCAAAAATTAATTACAGAGCACTTCCTTTTAACAGAGACCTTCCCTACTACATTTGGAGTACTCTTGGTATTCTGAAAGTTGTAATGCTGTTTTGATGTAATATGACTCTTATGTAGGCATGTATCCTTTTATGCCATGAATGAGATAAAATATTTTTCATCAATATTTAACTTGCCATTAGTTGTTTTTAACATCAAGTAAATCTTTTAAATATCTGAAAATGGTTCAATTAGGTCTTTTTTTTTTTTTTGAAAAGTGAAAAAAAGAAAAGGAGAATAAACATTTATCCTATTAATTGTATCGATAATATTTAGTTTTCTGTAAATTAATTATAATTTTTACAATCAATTTGAGAAAACATATAAAATGCAATGTGCATTGTCCACTGAAATTTGTTAATTGAAACTAATAGTTTATGAAAGTGGCAATGTCATCTTTGGCTAGAAGCAAAATCTATGATTTTTTTTATATAAAATCATATTTCTATGCTTTTAAGATATTTTGCATTCATAAGCTGTAATCAATGGTTGTAAGAAGTATTACAGAATATTATTATTTTTCTCAGACTTATAATTTTCAGAAAAACAAAAAAATTTCACCAGCATTTTGAAAAATTCTGAAATTTCTCAGGCTTTTAAGTAAAAACTATGAATTTTTCTAAAGACCCTGGTGATCTTCCATTTCATACTTTTTAATTAAAATGAAATCTTGTATTTTTTTTAGAATTTATCTTCTCCAATATTAGTACTATTAAGATAATATTATTCAATATTCATCTCTTAGCTAATATCACCAAAACAAAGTTCTTATTAAAAGAATTCTTTAAAAATTGCTAAGCAGTGTTTTTCGAAGTCTAGTAATGCTACATAATAAACAATGATTGAAGAACATGGTTTGTCCCATTATGATAACCCCAACAGTGACATCCTCTTTGGCATTGAGTAAGACAAAGGGTTATTGTAAAAGGCATTTGTAGCATTTTCACTGTTATTAAAGTCCATTTTAATACATATATTAATATTAAATTACAATATAATACTCCCTACTGACTGAAAGATGAAGATTTCTTTTTTCAAGTGAGAATTTCCAAAACTTTGTGGTATAGTGTCGAGCTATCTTTTACATGAGTACAAATATGTCAGATTGAAATATTTTTATTCAATGAAATGTCAAGATTTGAAAATATGCTACTCCTTGAAATTTTATCTTACTGTTTCTAATTTCCTACATAAGAATGTTAAATTAGTGTTAATCAGCATGTCAAATTGTGAGTAAACTTTATGATTCTGAACATTAACATCTGAAAGTAACAGTTTTGTATTATATTTTTACTGTAGAAATATTTTTAAAATTTACTTCAAGCTATGGTATTCTTCTAGGCATCCTACTGCATTATGTGTGGCTTGGACAAGAAGAAGTCGTCGAATTTTAACAGAGGTATTGCAATCGGAAAAGTCATTAATTAACTATCATTAATTAACTATAGTGAATCATGCATAAAATATTTTGTGGTATATTATAGAATAACAATTATTCTTCACTTAAAACCAAGCAAATGGCAGTTTTTTTAATTTTAATTGTGCTTTAAGATATTAGCATGTTTTTTAATCAGGCTTGATAAATTTTTTTTCCTGAAAACCACATTACTTAGCTCTAAGCCAATCTTGGCCAAAATGAGGAGCCTGGAACATATTGTTTATTTATACCAAGGTATAGGCAAATATCTTCATTGCTTTTCAAATGAGAGTTCATTTTGACCTGGAACTATTCAGAAGATTATACAACAATAAAGATTTTTTTTATGATATGTCCTGATAATTTTAACATGTAGTGTAGTTAAAAAAAATTAAATAAGGGAAGGAATCATTTGAAGAATTTTCAGTGTCCTTTATTCAATTTTTTCTTAGAAGCATCCATTGAATTTTTTGTTGTTGCTTATCCTCCAAGTCTGACTGAGTCAGGCAAGATCCATGAGTCCGTTGAGTACAAGAATAGGATTGTGATAGATGTTCTCCCTTGAGAGGTTCAAACACTCAATTAAATGCTCTCGTGAAGCCTGGTGGTTGTGGCGCTTGGAGTAGGTAGTGAAGATCTTCGTGCCCTTGATGAATGTGAGGCACTTGATGAGACCACTAGCTAGTGTCTAGAAATTGCAGTCTGGGAGCCTCTGTTACACGGGAGGTCTAAAGTCATTCTTGGAGTTTTACTCATATACAAATGATGGATAGGGGGTTCTCTTCACTCCACTGAAATTTTTGTCTTTCCTCGTGAGTATAATTTCAGAAAAGTCAAGGAAGGAATGGAGTCACTGCAACCCTCTTATGCAAGTTTATTCGCCGATTCATTTCCATAAATGTCCACATGAGAAGGGATCTACAGAAAGTGGACATCACGATTTAACAAAATCTGTTTTACTTTAAGCAGAATAGAAGTTCTGGTCTCTACCAGTATTCAATTACTAGCAGTGTGGCCGCGCTCTGCTGGGGACCCGTTGAAAGACATAGAAGTTAACATTTAAGAAAAACTGGAACAAATGTAGTAAAGGGCATTTGGCGAATTTTTTCATTTAACGATCAAAAATTGCAATAATAAAAAATGCAGTAAATAAAAGAAAACTAAAATGTAATAATAAAAAAATTAATTTAAAATATAAATATTAAGGGTACTCTTCCATTAGGCGGTTACCAGTTGGTGCCAAACCTAAAGGTTTACCCATAAAAATGGCGAGTTAAATGTATCGCCAATTCTAAATATAGAAATTTTCAATTACTTTAAAGCTGTTAGTTTAGATTATTTAGGCCTTCTTTTTGGTGATTTTCTTTGGCTGGTAAGCATCAAAAATTAAAATATAAATAATTTTAAAATATGGCTGAAAATAAAATTCATTGCGAGAAACTGCATTTATCTATAAAAAAGCACCAAACAAAATCGCACCAAAGAAATGCCTTTTACGCTTGCCAGATGTCCCATTTTTAAGACAAAATCCCTGTGTCCCGGCCGGTTTACTTCACATCCCAGTAAAAATTAAATTTGATTTTATAGATGACCAAAAAAGTCTAAAAATAATTAACTGTGAAGGATTATTTAAGATAATTACTTTGTCATTTATTTCTCTACTGTATGAAAAGTGAAAATTATAGAAGAGTGATGGTCTGCTAATAAATAATGGTTTGTTGTTTGGGTTTTATTGGCGCAAGGGCAACACCTGGGTCGATGTCCCAGTTGAACATTTTAAAAATCTGGCAAACCTAATCTGAACCAAAAAAGTTCTTCAAAATTTTTTTGATAACCATGAAAAAAATAAAACACCAAAGAAATAAAATCACTAATGAAATATGTTTCTGGTGTAAATAGTAAAACACGTATGATACAAAAAATGCATTCAAATCTGGATCAAATAATATGGAACTTGGAAACACAGTACAAAAACAATATACAAAAGGAAACAAATAAATATTTACCTGAAAATAAAATAAAAATGTAACAAATGTCGTAATGACTTGAAAGTTTTCAGTGAATTTCAATAATTTGTTTACTTTCAGATTATTAGCATTACACTAAAACTGTGCATGCACAGAGCATCTATTTTCAGTAAATATATTGAAATATTACAAAAAAATTCGAACCGTTCATTGTACAGACAATTGTAATGCATAAAAATAATCAGAAAAATAAGGGCGATACACTAAAATAACTTGATTTTATTCTGATATAATAAAAAAATAATTGTTGCCATTCTAAGATTTTTTTTTCATGTCATTAATTTTTAATAAAAGCAACTTTTAATCAAATTTAAAAGTTGTTCTCTACAATCTCCATTTACTAAAGCCTCTATGTACCAAATTTCGTACCTCTAGCTTCAAAACTGTGGATTTGTATAAGGTTCAGACGTACAGACAACTCACTTTTATATATATAGATAAAGATGGTGAAGAGACTGCGACTATCAGATACAATCCATAATTCATCACAATTGTTTTCGAAGATATTAGCCTTGAATCTTAGATCTATAGCTATCAATTCACTTCTAAAAACCTGAGCAGTAATTTGGGTTATGATGAATAAGAGTCAAATTACCTCTAGGGTACTCAATAAAAATACCACTACCTGCCAGATCGTTAATTTTACTGCCAAACGGTGTAGATCTTAATGATATTATTAAGTATGTGATTTCAGTTTTCCAAGGTCATTCGCCTGAGATGTTCTGAGACAAAATATTTCTTGTTGACTTGAGATTTAAGTTAAAGTGGTTTGGACCTTGGGGAGTCCCTTTGCAGGGTTCAAGCAGCATTGCAATGACTGGGGTTCAACATTGCAATTAAGTAGGTCTTGGGAGGCGACTTGGCTGAAAGGGTAGTTCTTCTTTAATCTTTGGTGATTTCTGAAACCATTTGTTGATCTTGGATCACTTTCCATGCTGTAAAATTATATTGATACTTGTGCATTGAGCAACTTATAACAGTTCATCTCGAATTTGAATTAGATTTAGGAGTTGTAAATCTGAAATCAACGTCTCCAACAGGATTGCTCAATCCTGAATGGCAGCCCAGAGGAGGTCAATGATTTTTTTGGTGTTTAAGTTGGCCATAAGGCCAACAAAATAGGATTGAAATATATTGTTTAGAGAGTGAAGTACACATACTCCTTATGGATTTTAATATATCAAGAGATAATTTCAGAATATTTGTCAATCAAATTGATCCCTTAACAAAATTTTACCTAAATATTTTAAATTTGGAGCCCTCCAACACTGCTAGGTCATGCTTAAAACACTCAAAATAATCTGGTTACTGTTTTCCTATAATTATTCTACAGTTTATTTTATACATGTTTTTAATTAAGTCTGAATTGTATATTAATGCAATTTAAGAAAATAGCATTTAAATTTTAATACTATGTTTTTTTCCCCTTTCAGCCTATGGTCTGGGAACCTATGATTTCAAATCCATCAAAAGGTTCTGTTGTTTGGCCAGTGCCAGAAAATAAAGAAGCCACAATAACATTGTTCAAAGATCAAAGAAGCAACGAGTTTGAAGATAAAGATTGGACGTTTTTTATTGAAGATGTGACTAATTCTTTTTTTTTAAGCTTTAAATTATCAATTGATATCTTTGAATAGTATTTAATGCTTTTCATTTTCTAATTTCATGCTTCTTTGCAGATTTCTCCTACTGGGAAACGACGACGAATAGCGTGTGCTAATATAAACATGAAGCTATATGCTAGTGTAAATCCTCAACAGAAGGATATCAAATTGAAATTTAAGCCTCTATCTAAAAAAGTTGTAGAAGTTAATATGAGGCTAACATTATCTTGTAAATTAATCAAAGAAGGAAATGCAACGTAAGCATGTTTAATAACATTTTAACTAATCTGTTAACTACCAATTTGTGAAAATATGTCATTCTAGAATCAACATTTTAGTGAAATAATTCAAAGTAATTAAAAAATGCATTAAGTATAAAGATTTATGGTGTAATTAGAACATATTGTTGGCTAAATGCTCAATCACTGTATGTCTACTTTTGTAAACTTGCTAAAATGAAATCCCGGACTTGGGGGAAGTACGCACACAAATAATTTTTAAACCTGCACCACACATTTTTTGTTTTGAAGGGACATACAATGTTTGCACAGAAGAAAATAGCTGGACTTCACCTTTTACATTGATATCAATAGCTCATGGAACAAAAAAATTAACATATATTGTGTGTTTACTTATCAATATTGTGTCTTAATACAAAAAAATGAAAAATTTTGGGAGTCAGATTGAAATAAAGAGTTCCTTGTTATAGGGACCATTCACACCTTGAATTTAGTTGGTTCAGTTGAAGAATCATAAATGTCTAGCCACAGAACTTTTGGATTAGTTGATATATTTTTAGAGTATCTCCCAAAACAATATTATTTTGGTCTCTTAATTAGTAAATTCCATAATAATTCTCTAAACTTTTGACTCTTTTCTCCAAAATGTAGGGATGAAGACATGCAAAGCATAGCAAGTCTAATGAGTATTGGTAGTACGTATTCACCTGATGTTGGCAACTTAGATGATTTTGATGATGAAAGTGACATAAACAAATCCAACACTGCAGTAAAAATATCAGAATTAGCTTCACAATTTGACTTCCTTTCACAAGATTTAGATGATTCTCTGAATTCAAAAGCACAAGAAGTGAACAGTAAGAAAAATTTATATTTTTAAGTTTCTGTCAAAAAGGAAAAAATAAGTAAGACAATTCAACATTTGTCTACTGATTTTTTTAAGAGAGAGAAAAGGAATTTAATATACTTGTGTGAAAGGATGGGAAATATTTTTTCTTTCAAATTTAGCTCTAGTAGCAAGTTTCTACATTTCTTTTAATGGAAAAAATAATTGCCTGAGTTTTTTTCTCCATCAGCAATTTATAATCAAATGACAAGTTTTCTTTAAAGCCCTTTGACCGTTATTCAAAAGTTTCCTTGTATACTTAATTGTAAAATACTAATTGAATCATAAGATTTCTCAAGGACAGTTCACAGAAAAGGAAAAATAATTGAAAAGTATTAACGAAGGAAATTTTATTTTTTAACACAAGAACAACAGCAATTTTGGTATACCTTGAAGAGTGGCAGTTTCGATAAACTTAGAATGACGGGATTGGACAAATTGACTCAAAGTATCCATGTTTTAGTTTAAAAAATAGAACTTTTTTCCAGTAATGACAATTATTTTGTTGGCAGTATTATTAAGAGTACATAATAGAATATTTAAATTTTAAACATTAAAAATAAGCAAAAAAATGTGTTTAAAATTAATTTACATTCAAATTGAATATATTTAAGGCATTTTGTCATTGATGTGTAAATTTTTTTATCCAACTTTTAATGATTATTCAGGTAGGAGTTGGTACATGATATATAACATACAGTTGCAGCAATTATTTTTTACGTAGTATGTGCACTTAGTTTTGCAATAAGAAAAAATTTCAACTGCTTTGCTTACACACTAAAAAACTTGAGATCAAACTCTTTTGTGTGCTATTGATGATAAACTCTTTTGCTTTCGTGATGATGATAATGATGGTAGTTGCACTGGTTTTCTGTAAATTTGAATCATTACTTTTACAAGTCGACTCAATATAATTATGGCAAAGCACTTCCATAAGTTTTTGTAGGAATTTTCTCCTCGAAAGCTTTTTACTGGTAACTGATTTATACAAAAACCAGGAATTAATTCCAGCAAATTCTTGAATGTTGTAGAAGACATGCACTGGCCGCCTTCTTGCTGCTGCCTTGATCAAGTATTTTTGTGCCATTCGATTAGTAACATCTGTAACAAATTTTGTAGAATTGTAAAAGGATATTGTTTTGGGAAGTTTTTTTGGCTTGCTGGTGTCAACATGAACAGTTGGATAAAGTGAGCTGAGTAACATGATATTCTTATTATTTTTCTCTTTGCTTTGTAAACAGTCATTGTTGTACCATCATTGTGTTTCAGCAACAATGTTTTGTACAATGTTGTCTTTATTTCTTTTCTCTTTCAGGAAAAAACTTTCGATTCTACTGTACCATTCCTATCAAACCGGTTTTCTTTGTTTTTAATTTTTTAATTGTTTTGAAAATGTTATTAGTGGCGACGTTTCTTCCATTATTTTTAAAAGATTTCACTAAACATAAAACATGTTCTAGATTTACAGGAAGGACATTGTTAAATTTTACCTAATATATAAGGAAAGCCATTTATTATATACTTTGTATCGACATCAGCTGCAAGCCAGAGCTTGAATCTGAATTAGCTGGGTTTTTTGCCATGTAAATCGGCATCTGAATTTTGTAGGAAACAGTTGCCCATCAACTGTTATATTCCTGCTTTGCAGTTTGCGATCAAATTTTCAATGAACTTTTCTCAAACTTTCGATATTAGGCAAAATTTTCTGTTTTCAAGCTTTCAGATTTTGTTGTTTTTTGGTTAAATCTTAGGAATCTCATAATTTTTTTTAACCTGTTTCTCGCAATGTGATGCAAAAAAAAAAGGTGAACTCCAAACTTCAGATCATTGACTACTCAGTTCAACACTTTTTGCAAGCACACAAGCACTCAAAATTGCTATAAAGTCACCAAGTTCTTCTAAAGTTATTGACCACTTGTTTTTTCTCAGTTGCCTACAAGCTTCTTCCTCTGAGCATTTTTTTATTTAACGAAGCTTTTGTTCATCTATAAATAGTGTCCTCTAACTTCCTTACAGACATTGTCTACTGCTAATCTTCCATAATTACTGATTCTAGAATAGATTTTATTCCACTTCATTCCATCTTTAGCAACAAAAATTCCAGTTACCATCATACCATCTGTGCTTTTTCTTATCAGAGATCAGTTTGAACGAACCAAAATCTAGCATAGTTCAAGCAGTGACATTTAATATGTAATTCAAGGTCACTCACTTTCTGGCCGAGACAATCCATATGCTTATGAAATGGATGCTATGTGTTTTATAGTTCCATAAATCATTGTGATCTGCTTGCTATCTGTAAAAGAGAAGGGTCTTTGGGTCAGAATGACTCATTCAGTCTTTACTAGGAATAAGTGTTAAAAACACCAATTATAATAACTGTCTGGAGAATTATTTTTTATAGGCTGTTCTATGTATAATTTTAGGAAAAGTCAAGAAATTTAATTTAGTTCCGATTGTAAGTTTTTGAGAAAAAAAGGAATAAAATTAGATTTGCATCACATTAACCCATCATTTTAGTGTTAATCTTTTGCACCAAAAAGGGGAAAAAATGTTCAAAAGATTTAGCAAAATAAATAAGTTACTGTCTTAATTATGTTTCATTTTTGTTGATTAATATGTTATGTTTAAAAATGCCTTCCTGGAAATATATCGATTTCTTTAATATGCGTTCTTTGGATTACAAGCATTTTTATTAAGATGTTTCATTAATAATAGTCAATCTCTTTTCTAACGGAATAATTTACACCATTTGGGGCTAGGTGAAAAAACTACTTGCCTTTTTAAAAATCAACAAAACTAAAATATATTGAAAAGAATTCAACAATTGTTAGTTGTGTCAATCTTAAAAAAATCTAGGTATTCATTCGCTTTTGTTCTTATATTATGGCTTCTTGATTTTCAAGATACTCTAAAGAGAATGTTAAATATTTAGTTGCATTTCTCTGACTTTTACAGCTTATTTTGTCATTGAGTTAATAATTATTAATGTGTTAAGCTAAAATTCAAAACTTTTTCCATGTTCTCTAGTTGAATACCCATCACAATTAGAAGCACTGAAAATTTTCGTATTCCCTAAACTCCTTCAGAATATAGGCTGCATAATTTTTTCTGTATAGTTTAGCGGGAAATTTTTTAAACAGTATTATGCATTACTAACCAATGGGTTCATTCTAAAAGTGAAAACATTTAACATTGTAGAATCGTATTTAGAAATAATATTGTATAAAGTTGAAAACAGGTGTTTGAGGAAAAAAATCATGGAATCAAATCCTCATTTCATAAAATTATCTGAGCTATAGCATTAATCATTATAATATTAATGGTGTCTTGTATCTAAATATTCATAACTAAAATGATATGATTGATATTGTTTAAGTTCTTGTTTGTCTTAAGTAGAAGAATATTATTAAAGTATCTTTCTTGAAACATTTTTTTAAACATTTTGACAATGATAGTATTTTGGTTTAATATAGTTACTTATATTTATTACTGATTTTTAGCAATCAAGAAGAGTGCAGTTATTTTTGAAATGACAAATCTTTTCCATTATTTCTTATTATAAATCTTTACTTTGGCTAATGTTTAGTTATGTATAACAATATTGAAGATAATTGACATGTACTGAAATTTTGAGCTGATTCTAAGCAATTGTATAATATATAAGAAGTTTGTCTTCTTTCCACCTCTGAACCTATATGTAATTCTTTTAATTTTACAATGAGTTGAATATATTTTCATTTAATTTTATACTGAATTGGACATATTTTCTATTACTTTTCAGTTTAAAAATTTTGATTATATAATCTTCATACAAAGTTTTTTTACATAGTATTTTGGATATTGTTTTATGTAAAGTTAAAAAAAAATTTAGTTTGAATAAAATTGATTTACTTGTCTAATTTTTTTAGATGATATTCCCAAATTGGAAACTAATGATAGCTCCCAACAAGTATTGACTAAGTTTGAAACAAGTGATTTCCAATTAAACATCAATGATCTGCAACAGGTTTCATCACATGTTCCATCTAAAAAAAATGATTTTGATCAACTTGAAGTCGATGTTGTGTAAGATTTTCTTTGTTTTTACTTGAATGAAGATAATGCATACTTTTTATATTAAATATTTTCTTTCTTTTATGTTATTTCTTTCCTTTTATGTTATTTTGTGATTTTATTCAGACCTTCTGTCACTAGTATTAGGCATCAGTTATCTTGTTTTCTGACATGGTTTTGTCATAAGCCTACTATTTATTATAAAGAAATATTTGTAGTTTATTTTCTCTTTGATTTAATTTTTTTGGTAAAACTATAATAAATGAAAGATCATATTAAAAAACTGCCTAGTTAACTTATCTAAGAGTACAAATTATTGATAGCAGTTTGAACCAGCACTCATAAAAGAAGCTTTGACACTCGAAAGGAAATCTCTATTTAAAATCGTTTAAGTCAAATGTATTGTCAGTTTTTTAAAGTACAGTATGAGCAAAAATTCTTGTCCAGTTTAAAAATTAATTTTTCCAAAACTATTATATTGATTGATGTATGTTTTTATGAAAATTGTAGGTGCAGTTTTGAAGTGCTATTGTATTGTTTGTAAGTATTGAACATAAACTATTTTAATCCAATTCAGCATGCAGCACAACCGCTTTGTAGCTTAGAGTAGGTAAAGTCTAGGCAATCCAGTTCTCAATAAATATTTTGCAACATCGCTTTGTAACACTGTAATAAGTGAAGTATAATGAATAAGTCATACTGAGCATTTAATGTAAAAACCTTAAAGGCTAAAGTAACAGATGTTTTATCAAATGATGAAGAATGCATTGTATAAACTAGATTGCACATCTTTACATAATTCAATCTACAGTGGGGACACAATAATTTTTACTAAAGTAATTGAGGTTCAGAAAAAAATCTTGAGAACTGCACCTACTATTTTCAAAAACTATTATTCATTACTAAAATTGTTTTTGTGAAATAACTTATTTAACTCTGCAAGGTTATTTTATTGATCTTGTATTTATTCAAAAGTCTTTATTTCTTGGAATATAATATTCTTCACTGAATGTAAATACAAAATAGTTTAATATTTGCATTTATGATTTGGTAGCTCAATTTAGCCCTTTCATACCAAAACACAATTAGCTGTTATAAATGTTTTAAGTTTTTGTTCAAAATTTTCTTTTCACTGCAATTATCTCAAGTAATACATTTCTTGTGTATTACCTAAATCTTTTAGAAGTGTTTACATTTAAATGTTTTGTAATTGTAAGTGATAAAGTAGATTTTGTGTTACTAAAATAATATTGTTTTATTTTTAAGAAAGCTTCAAAAGATAGTCTGAGCATAAACATCTTGATTAAACTATAGCATGGTGTTCTTTTCCTTGTTTGATAAATAATGGCCGGTTAAAGTGAAAAATAAAGAATTCTTTATTAAATTTTATGAATAAGTGTGCTTGGCATCTGCAATCACGTGCACAGGCCAAGCAGGCAACACTATGCTCCCACTCTCTGTACGTGTGATATTTACATCAGAATCTGCGAACCTTGCCTTGCAACAAATAGACTGTCCGCGATCATCTTAGAGAACAGATGTGTGTGCTGTTCCTCTCTTCTAAATTTCTTTGTAAATATTGGTCCCTAGTTTTCTATTAAATATCTTAATCAATATGGAGTCAGATCATCTATCACCAATGCAACCTTCCACAAAAGCACCTTTGCAGGTGAATGACCAAACAACACATATTAACTGGCACTAGGATTTTATAAAGAATATAGAATTTATTAGTTAAAGCAAATGCACTTTTTATCTTGTGAATGAATTTTTGAGTTTGAATTACGAATTTTTGTTTAAAACAGTGTCAGTTTATACAAGTATTATATGGTATGTTTTTATGCTGGTTGCAAACTTAAGTCAGAATGCACTTAAATTTAAAAAGATATTAAAGCTAGAGTTATGAAACAGCCCCTAGTGATGATAATGAGTTCATCAATTCTATGTAAAAACTGTGAGAGATAGATAAAAGGCAGTTACAAAGTTGTTAAGCATCCTCAATGAGATATGAAATGACGAACTGCTGTCTTGCATGTAAAAATAACTTAATTATAATTCCTAAAATATCCTTATGAATTAATGAAAAACTGAATGTGTAATGAAAGTGATGCTTAGCAAGAGGTGGTAGTTTGATTAATATTGTGTATTGCTGCTGAGATGAATACATTGAACATACTTAAATTGATATTTTTATTAAAATGAATTGTACTGGCTTGAATTGAAAGTTTCACCTTAAAAATAACTTAAATATCTGGGTGAAATAATGACATCAGCTATGGGAGATTTGTAATGTTAATATTTAATAATCAAGTCAATGCGTTGAGAGTAGCAGAACTGATAACTTCTCTCTTTCAAGGCTACATTTCTTCTCTCCAGATTCGGTGTATACTCATTCAACTTGTTCACATGTGCACACATTCATATCAACCTAGTATCAAATAGTTTCAATGATCTGGCTTCAATACACTCCCACCTTTTGAGTGCATCTTAAGCTGCTACACTCAAAACAGCTTATTGTTATAAAACATATATTCATTATAACCTTTTCTTACTTGTCTTATAAATACAATACACAATAAAAATATAAAATATATCAAAAGTAAAAAGTTTAAACTTACATGATACACACAATTCAATAGAATTAATTTTTTTTTTTGTGCAAACGAACAGGATTTTCCACAATTCTACCACTGCTGCTAGTAAAAAGAATCAGTTGATTTTCCTTGTTTTTTTCCCGTCTGTACAATTTTTGAATTGGTCTTAAGAATTCCTTACTTTTAGTTCTTACGAGTGGTTCTTACAATCTTGTGTGCCCATCTTGGCGACTTTTGAACAGAGAGTGTCCCAGTTAAGGGCTTCTATAGCTCTCTCACCTTCGACAAAGTTGGTTCTGTTGCCAGAGTAGATGATGGTCAGTTGCAATTGAGGTGCAACAAAACAACTAAGCGTTTGAAAAAAAGTTCTGTACTTAAGGATGTGATTAACTCCAGAACTATTACTCAATATATGGGACAGGTGTGTAAAACTATGTATAATTTTCACCCATTTTTTAAATAAAGGGGTCCCGCCAAGTCACACCCTACCACTTCAAAAATTGCAGCATCAAAATTTTTTTTATTGGGAAAGATGCCCGGAGTAGCATCACACCTTGCTGTCTTAAATCAGGTCTTACCATCAATCTGGCTTAAACCAGTCTGGTCCTTCCCACTGTTTAATAACTATTGTTCTGCAGATCACCTATGAAAAGCCAAATTGGCAGGATTTAGTGCTCCCGAACATGATGCTAAAATGGAGCAGGAGTGAAAAGGCGTATTTCTGTAACGCACTTTAAACCACAAATCCTTCAGTTTTGATCTGTGCTTAGTCAACACAAAACACTAGTAGAATCATTCCAACAATGCACTTTAGCATTAGAAATATTTATATCCTTAATGATGGAAGATAATAATCCTTGCCCCTTTGCAACAAGTGAGAAGCTCTAGATGAGGTATAGTAATAAGCTTTAAGGGTGCTATTCTCATTCTTGCATTAACTCATAGGACCTTCACTTGCCACTCTTATAAATATGCATGCACCATAGGCCAGTTTACTGACATCACAAAATAAATGCAAACTTTTTGATACATTGTTTTTTTTTTACTAAACCTGACCATCTAGGTATTTCAATATCAGATAACAAAAGCATTTGTTGCCGTCATACCTTAAATTTATTGCTTGAATGTTTTGGAATTTCATCATCTCACTTAAGTTTAAAATCCCATGTTTCTTGTTGAATCAATTTCGGCAATAACATTACAGGAATTGAATATCCTATAATATACAATTGATTTACCACAGCCAAAACTATCCATTTTGTGTGATGCTCAACAAATTTGTCGATTTGTTTAACAATACACAACAAATTCTCCTTATTTGTATCCCATTCTAATCCTAGAAGTAGTGTTTTATTTTTGGTCAAAGTGTTTTCCCTTAAAATTCGTGCTTGGCAAATTTGAATTCCAACCTCTTAAATTAAAGTGGCATAATTGAGATTCCAAAACAAACTTTTCATCTCTATTTCAGAATTTAAACTTGTTACATAGTTATCAAAGTAAAACACTATTTTAAGGATTTGTTCTGTGTTTCTTAAGTTCTATGCAACTCGACTTAAATGATGTCCAATAAATATGGGCTACACATAAGTCTGAAAACTACTCTCTTATTCAACTGTCTTTTCTGGGTCATCTTTGCTTGAATCGCCAAACTTTTTTACAGATTTTTATTAAAGATAAGGATAGAGATTTTCTGTGATTCAATAAATTGAACAACAGAAATCTCAGAAAATCTCTATCTTTATCTTTAATAGAAAAAGAAAAAAAAAAGCTTTGGCGACATCTGAGGTAACTCTAATTGTATACTTTTTAAATTTATGAAATATCAATTTTATTAAATTTTATCCAGTGGCCAAACAGTAATTTAATGGAGAACCTGTTGAGTGTGCTGGTATATTATAAATTGGTCTTATTTATATCGTTTGACTATTATCTTTATAAACAGGTCTGTGAGCTGTGTAATATCTCTAACATTGCTTAATCTTTTGATAATATCCAACAGAGTGGCCCCAGAACCCGGAAAATGTGGAAATCAGGGAAATGTCAGGGAGCTTTTTGATTCGGGAAAAAAATCGGGTAATTTTTAAAATGTCACAAAAATCAGGGAAATTTTCTTTGTTCTGAAGGTACGTTTCCCTGTTCACCCACATTTTGGCGCCATTGTCCCAGAGAATTGTGGTGCAAATCATTGGAAGTTTAATGTTAAGGAATAATTTAAACTTTTCATTATGGCCAAAACTACTTAAAAAGAATTGGCACATTATCTCTTTTGCATACATGTTCTATTTGATCAGGGTGTCTACACTTCTGGAAAATTTGGGGAAATTTGAAAAAAAGTTTTCCATAAAATCAGGCAATATTTTTAGAAATCTGTCATGGAAATCAGGGAATTTTTTTCCTGAATTTTGTGGCAACCCTGTCCAAAGATAATCATTCATCAAAAAAAAAAAAAAAAAAAAAAAAAAAAAACTTTTCTATAACTATCAAAATTATTTGAAGTTATTGTTTTTCTCTTTGTACTTAAAAGACTCTTTCCTTCTAATACTTTATTATCTATCAAAAGCATTTTATCTACAACCTAAGGAAGAGAAATCTCATTAGAAATGTCAGATCTCCCTTCATTATTAATACAGATGGTTTCTTTAAAGTACCTCTGTATTTCAATTCCTAAATCTTATTTAGACATCAGGTTTCTTAAATTTTTAATTTTGTTATATAGATTTATTGTTAGATAATAAATTAGAAGTAGTAGGAATAATTTTAGTTTCTACTTTATTAAATCTCTTGGAATTGTTTTTAGGAACAAAAGATTCCTTAGTCATTTCAACACTAAATTCGGATTCTACTTCATTTTTTACAAAATCTATGGATTATTAAAATCACTCCTTAAACAATCCTCTTTGTCCCAATTTTGTTTCCCAATTCCCAAATTTGTTTCAAATTACTTAGAAGTGGAGACTCCATTAGCGGAAATAGAAAGACTTCATGCTTGTCTTTTGTTTATCCTCAAGATTCCGGGACACATAATTGAGTCTATAGTTTGTCGTACAGCATCGACAAGTTTGCGTTTTTTCTCACTAGGGTGAGCAAGTCTCCTATGTACACTTGGATCAAGACCCTTTTCCAAACTTTTCTTTAAGGTAATCCACGGCTTTGCAATAGTTGGCATTCATTGTTGGGAAGGACTCTACAATCTGTCCGAGTATGGAATTTTCCTGTGAGGCTTGTATCAGGTACTGGATTTCGTCCCACTCATCTAGCTTATCATTCATAAGCTTTAGGGTACCAATGCATTCTACCAATTATTTTTGTGGGGGGGAGGAGGGGGTTAGTCAACGGCACATAATCGATGGTTTCTTTCATAGTGGACGAAGGATACAAGTCAACTTGAGCTAAAAATAGCATAAACAAGTATAGATTGCACACAAAATTTTTTAATGAACATAAAGGTCTTATATATAAAAAAAAACAGTTTTATCGGTTTATTTTCCACAAAAAAAAAAGTTAACGATTATTGAAGGTACATTATAAATTACAAATTGCAAAAGTATTTGTTTGACTTATAATTGGTAATGTATGTATTTTTATAATGTAATTGTAATTTTACTTTATTATAATAATTTTTGGGTGTTTGACTCTGGAATTTTCACTGCAACTCTACAATATTATTATTCTTTCTTACTTTGGATTTATTCATCCACAGAGGAAATTCACGAAACTGCTTTTTGAGAAATACTGTCTGTTGTACTGATATCGAATTTCTATTATAGAACTGTTTTAAAAAAAGTTCTGATATCCCCCAAAAATACTTTTAAAAAGTAAAATAAGCAGCCAACCTCAAAAACACAAAAACTTTCTTGCAATAAAAAAATCTTAAACTTGAAGAAAGTTGTAGCTACAAAGACAGTCAAAAAAAGGCCAACCTCTGATTTTAGCTCTCGGCTGTGACTCGCTTAAGAATGTGTGCTAACTTAGTTTACTTATAAATTTTAAGTTATGCTCCCATAAAATTTTACGCTGCTTGAGGTTGACGCTCATCTTAATCTATAACTTTTAAAATCTCCCACATACAAAAAACTATTCAAAAATATATTCAGATTAACCAAACAAATGATTACCATAAACACTTCAGTTTCCTACTTTAAAAAAATCCTTAATAAAGATTCAAATGCTTGTAAAGTTTCTCTATATTAAAAATATTTGAAAAATTAAATCTACTCGAATATGAAACTTATTGCAACATTGGATTTCACACCCATCGTATTTCCTCCATAAGTCGTGAAAACAGTCGTAAATTAGTTTAAATGCAAACATTGTTCAAATTTTTATGACAGACGTCAACGCAAATTTGTATGGGAGCGCAACTTAAAATTTTACTTAGTTAGCATACATTCTTAAGTGAGATACAGCCAAAAGCTATAATCAGAGGTTGGCCTTTTTTGATATCACTGTCTTTTTAGCTACAACTTCTCTTCAAGTTTCAAGATTTTTTTATTGCTAGAAAGTTTTTTGTGTTTTTGATGTTGGTGACTTATTTTACTTTTCAAAATAATTTTTGAGGGATTCTCTTATAGCTGATCAAGGGTGATTTCAAGTTAAATTATTTCCGTCGCTATGTTCTCTTCAAAGTGCTTAGTTTTATAGCAGCTCTAATTAAAACACTCCACACAGACTTCTGTTTTGTAGCTTCAAAATTCATCTCAACATTCGTATTCGATGTTTGCTGCTATGACAACACATTGTCTCGGCAAGGATTGTGAATTGAAAGTTTCCCCTTGTAAATAATTTAAATGACCTGGTGAAATAATGGTATTGATTATGAGAGAATTTTAACGTTAATTTTTAATAAATAAGCTAATGCATTGAGAGTAGCAGAGTTGATGACTATTTTCTACCAAGGTTACAGTTTTTCTCTCCAGATCTAGTGTATTCTTCTTATGCAACTTGCATGCATGCATTCACATCATCAGTGCATTAAATGGATTTAATGATCTAAATGCAACATCCCCTTGTTTACATGTGTTAATTTTGATAGTAAATGTGCATTATATTATGCATAATCCATCTTTTAAGAGCCGATGTCACAGTTAATGCTATACTTTTGACAGGCAATTAATGACGTATTTGAGGTAGGGTTCAGGTATCCAATTACATTTCAGGTTATCATTAAGTGCTTTTTACATGAAAGACATTTCATGCTAAGTCAAGGGCATTACACTTTGGTAATTGATGTTTTCACTATCTTTCATAGTTTTCAAGTGAAATAGAATCAATAGCTTTTATAAATTTTCTCTAGGGACACTGCACTCACTTGCCTATGATAGTGCTTACTTGTTTTACTATTTGTAGACACTTTTCACAGAAATTTGAAAATTAAAAGAAATTTGAGTGTTTCCAGACTTTATTTTGCATCTTACTTTTTTTCTATGTATTTATAATAGTTTAATTTGCATAGTGCTTTTTTTTTTGTAGAAATCCTCAGGACATCTCTATTCCAGAACATGAAACTATTCCGGAACAAGAACATAATCAAAGTTTAGGCAGCATTAATGATCTCTTAAAGTGGTGTAAAGAAATCACTAAAAATTACAAAGGTGTGAATATTACAAATATGACTACTTCTTGGAGGAATGGCTTAGCTTTCTGTGCTGTAATCCATCACTTTCGCCCTGATTTAATTGATTTTGAATCCTTAAAGTCTCATGATATCAAAGGCAACTGCAAAAAGGTAAATTGTCAATTTTATGTAATTTTAATCATAAATATGTTTCAGAAATTGAGGAAAGATTATTAATTAGTTATCTTATAAAAATTAGTTGAGAGGTATTTCATAGAATTATACTCAGCCAATACAAGTTCACTCATAACTTCTTAATACTTTAATCAATATAATATTCTAGTAAAATTATTACATTTATCATTAAATCTTGTTTTTGATGTATGGTATTTGAAATGTGTACGCAAAATTAAACTATTGTGTTCTGTGAAATATCAATGTTTACTTGATGTTGATAAAATGTTCACTCTTTCAGGCTTTCGATGCTGCTGAAAGCATTGGTATTCCTAAAGTGATGGAACATTCTGATATGGTCATTTTATCTGTGCCTGATAAATTAGCTGTTGTGACTTACTTATATCAAATAAAAGCCTTTTTCACTGGAGAAAAGTTAGATTCTTTGGAAAAGTTTACAAAAAATCAGAATTTAAATTCTTTAACCAGCGAGTTTAAAAGTCTTGGTATAAATTATAAATCAGATGAATTATCTAGTGCTTCAAATTCTTGCACTAAGCCTATTTTTAAAGATAGTCCAGATAAACATGACAGAATAAAACAAATAGATAATCAAGCTTATACCCCCTTTAATTTTAAAAGTTCCCTTAAAGCAGATAAAAAGGATTGTCTTAAGCATGATAATCAACCTCCTGATAAAAATTCCATGCCTAAGAATAAAATAATAAAAAGTGACAAAATTTCAGCAATCTCAAAATTATTCTCCAGCAAGAAGACAAAGTTATTTCAGTCATCTGATTCAAATAAAGAAAAAGATTTGATAATTAGCAATTTCATTAATACACCCTCTCCAATTCCGTCGACAGAAGAAGAAAATCAGAAAAACTCCAGATTGGCTGCAGCGGAACAACCTCGACCGAAGTTGATGACTCGAAAACAGTTGATGAATCCTTTTGATTCTGATAGTGATGAAGAAGTTGAACTTGCAGTTCAAAGTGGTTTACTTCAAAGAACATCGACCCCTCTGAAAAATGTTGATTCTATGAATAAAACTGACAAAACAACTAATAAAAAAGAAATTGAGGACTATCTATCTAACAAGTATCGTGGGATGTCACCAATTATTGCTGATGAGGTAATTGATCCTGAAAAAACTGTTAGTTTGCTTTCATTTGATCTTTCTGATATTGAGGTACCAGGACTTTTGGATCTCTCTCCAACTAAATTGACCAAAACAAGTTCCAATCAACTAACAACTCCTATTGATAATGATAAGCAAAAGGTAAAAACATCATTATAAATTCTTTTCTAAATCTGTAGCTTTTCACATTTGATAGAAGAAATTGTTTTAAAGAATCTGTGATAAATCACATTGAATATACATATTTAATAATATATTTTTATGATTTTTTTTTACTGATATTTATAGTTTTCACTGCTAATCTATCCAAACCCACTTATCCTATGTGTTCAATTAATGGATTTGTTAATTTCTATATAATGTTTATTCTTTATTTTTTTAGTTGCTAGATTCTCAACAAGAATTGTTAAAAAAACGAGTCCATTATATATTGGAAATGACTCGTAAAGAAATGGAAAGCAGAGAAAAAATGGGCTTTGTGAATAAAAATCAAGTAAGCTTTAGATAAAATTCATGTTCATTATTCAGTTTATCAAAATTATGTATAATTATGTAATCAAATCTCTCTCAGCTATATTTTTATGTGAAAACTAATTTGTTCCAGTAAAAATCTGTTAAGAGTGTTTTTAAAACAAACATATTCAAACTCCTCTGGTAAATGCTATTCCTCTTCATATTTGCTACATGATTGATTCACCTCATAAATGTTGGTTAACCAAAAGATTTCAATCTCCAGTGTTCTACATTCAATTGTTTGCTGTAGAAAAACATTAACTTAAAACTTAAAGGGGTTTGAAATTTAAAATTTACAGATAAAAAGAGAAAAAGAAAATACTCTTTTAAAAATTATAATGATTACTGCTAAACTGATTGATACCAAAATTTCGGTGCTATTCATTAATTTTGTAATTCAATTTCTTCTTAAAATTAAAAAATTCAAGTCAATTTTTAAAAGTCTTTAAAAATTTAAGTGAATTTTTCGGTTTTGTTTCCTCTGTAAGACTTAGAATTGATATAACTCAAGAACAGTTTGTTATAAATATTTGAAATTTTCTACTTGTTTTTTCAAATAATTTTGTTTAGAATTTTTTTTTCTTTTTTTTCCTCCTTTTTTTTTCTTTTTTTTTCTTCAATTTTAATGTTTATAGCAAAATGTTTTTGCAAACTACACATTACATATTTAAGAGTTATTTAATAAAATAAATTGTTATAAGAAAAGTGATTTTTAAAAAAAATTTCAACTTTAGAGATTTTCAAATTAAAAAAAAAAAATCTTTTACATTTTTTGATAGTAATATTGAGAACAAACACTATGTACATCATCAAAAATAATTTCAGATTGAAACTCAATAAGCTTGAAATTTTAGAATTTTTATTTCCAATCATGTAGATAAAATTTAGATTCAAGTATTTTTGCATTAATGTTTGATATATGTTTTAACAGGTAATAATGACAAGGGAGTATAGATAAATGTAGTGTTGCAACTGTGTAGTAGTGGTCGAATCGCTTTCTCATTTGGCAAAAGCTGCTAACATTCTAATTTTCATTAATCAAATATGCTCCTCTCTTATATATAGGCTGTATTAGAGATCCATGGAAGAACAATAATTTTTAAGTTAATTGAAACAGGGCCTAGTTAAACTTTGAAACTTTATTTTTCCTTAGAACTAAAAAATATCTGCACATCAATATATTCAGTCAAGGATCAATTGCTGATTAATCATATATTAGTCATAAGATTTTAGACAAAATAATATAAGTAGAGTTTAAGCTGGAGTACAAGTCAGTATGAATTTCATGCAAAGATACCCATTTGAAGGAGATAAAAAAAAACGACTTTAAACTTTGTAAAGGTACCCATTTTCTTACGTCAGTCTGTCCAGGTCGCAACATATGATCTTAATTAAAAATTATACAAAATGGTAATTGCATGAAACATGTATGCTTTGAAAAATTCTTCATTCCATTAAAATCCCTAAAGATAAAATTGAGCTAAACTTTGTTTTAATTTTGAATGAAGAGACAGAACCTTGTTAATGTTGACCTGTCAGATCTGTCGGAAATGTGATTCTTACATTTAATGGCATGTGATATATTAAAAAAGTAAAATACTAGTTTTAATTTCTAAACTTCAATTGTTTGATAAAAAAGTTTTTAATATATAACCACTTGAATTCAGATGCTTCCATATTCTTAATATTCTCAACTAAATTTTTCCTCTCCATTGAAAATAACATTGCACCAAGTACCTAGTAAGTTCATAACTAATATATATTTGACAAAAATGTAGAAATTGTACCTAAGATATATTCTATAATTTAATTGAACCTGTTAGATAAACAGCTTATTTAACTTACTTGTTAATGTACCTGTCTTCATACTTTTTCCCAACCTGTGCCATGAGTGAACCGCCCACTTTTCAAAACTATTGTTTACCTTTTGCTTCAGCTAAAGTTTTAAGTTGAGTTGTATGGCTTCTTCCTTGAAAGTTTAATAATATTTGTGTTGGGTATTTCTGAATTTTTGATTGGTCAACTGTGGTATTTTTCCAGACATGCATTTCTTTGTAATATGCAAATTTATTTCTTATATAAGAAAAAGTTTCTTGTGAAACAGGGCAGATGGTTTCTGACTGCCAGTGAGGTAGTAGTATTGATTATGTTATAAATAAACTTTTAACATTTTTGTTTCAACCCCTTGTCCTCAGTTTATTTTTCACTGCATTTATGTTATCAGACAAAATTAAAGTATAATCTCTATTTTTTTAAATCTTATGAGATTATATTAGTGGTTATGGGCCATTATTAACTTTATGCAGTTTGGAAAGAGGACTTCTTCGAAGGGGGGGCCAGTTGGCCTAGATAGAATTTTTTTTTTTTAATTACCTGATCAATATTTAAAATGGGTGAAGGCAGTTTTTCAACCAGCAAGTTAAATGGACTGAATTATGGCACTTGGGTGTCTGATGTCAAGGTGCTCCTTATGGAAAGGGGTTGCTGGAAGATTGTTCAAGGAGTTGAAATACCTCCAGATGAAGCAGTGGAATCTCCCAAAGAGATCAGAAACTATAAGCAACGTTTTGATAAAGCATTTACAACCATCTATTTGAATTTAGAGGATCGTTTTCGTTCATTGATAGAAGACCTTGATGATGGAAGGAAGGCTTGGCTGACTTTAGAGAAACACTTTAGACCTGAGTCAAGAGCACGTTTGATGACCCTACTTGATGAATTTTTCGCTTGTAGAATACAGCCTGACGAGACCGTTGGACTTTTTGCTGCTAGACTAAGAAGGATAGTATCCCAGTTGAAAGGAGCAGGTCATCCTTTGGAAGAATTATATCAAAGTTTTCAATTGATAAGACATTTGCCTCCAGCATTTGAGGGAATCATCCAAGTTATATATAGATGGAAAGAAGAAAATTTTACCTTTGACAGAGTTTTGGAAGAGTTGTTAGCCGAAGAGGCAAGATTGAAGTAGAGGCGAGGGGACCAGGAAGCAGTTGCTTTCATTGCAAGATCGAAGCCAGCTCCAATCAGACCTACTCCAACCAGATTCCAAACACCTGTTGGATCCAAGCCGATATCCAGACAAAAGCCTACCAGACCCAGTACTCCTATTGCAAACAAGGTAATATGCTACCGATGTAATCAACCAGGGCACTACAAAAATCGATGTCCAGAGAAAACCAAGCACTTCAAGGAGATGCCAGGAAGTAGCTACGTGGCCGAGACTCATTGTGGGGAAAAGTGTTTAGACGATACAGCTTGGGTTTTTGATACTGCAGCATCTTTTCATTTTTGCCGCAATCGAGAGCTGTTTCGAGACTTCACGCCTACCAAAGGGGAACAGATGACTGTTGCTGTTGATGGAGTGACATGTCCGGTTGTAGGACGTGGTACAGTCACTTTGAATTTTGGGAAGGAAGTAATTCATTTAAAGAATGTAATATACTCTCCAAATCTTAGAAGAAACCTTTTGGCAGGACCTCGTTTTGATGAAGGAGGAGCAAAGTTTGTAGGCAAAGGAGGAAAAATCACAGTCTACCATAGTTCGGGTAGAGTGCACTTTTCAGCTAAGAAAATGAACGGATTATACGTTTGTCACCCGACATACCCAGGAAGTTCTAAAGAAGTAACAGCATCATTATCCCAACCCGAGGAAGCAAAGATGTGGCACAGGCGTTTTGCCCACATTAATCCTCAGCACCTAGTGCAGACAAGTCAGCAGAATTGCGTTAAAGGACTCCCGAAACTTGCCAGAAATTTTCCACAGTGTGAGCCATGCCAGGAAGCCAAGTCGAAAAGAGTGAGTTTCAAGCCTATTGGTACTATCAGATCTAAAAAACCTCTTGAATTAGTCCACATGGATCTATGTGGCCCGTTGCCAAAACCATCACGAGAGGGACACAGATATTTTTTTACCATAATAGATGATTATTCTAGAAAAGTGGCAGCTTATCCTCTAAAAGAAAAATCTGAAGCTTTTGATGTTTTTCAAAGATTTCAGCGAAGAGCAGAAAGATTCCTGAATGAAAGAATAGTTGCAGTCCGAACAGATAACGGTTTGGAATTTGCCAATGAGAAGTTTCCCAGATAGCATTTTATCCTTTTAAAACCCTTGTCTAAACCTCTCAAGCGAAAAGGGAGTAAGGTTCAGATAACAAGGGAGTAACCATCATAAAACCTTGAAGAAAGGGTCCTAGTCTCCAGACGTCAAGCTTTTGGTAACCATTTCATGACCCCCCTTGCCACAAGGCTTTCGCCGTAAAGGGTATGTAAACCTTTTCGGGATGAGCTTGCCACAAGGTTTTCGCCGTAAAGGGTGTGTAAACCTTTTCGTGATAAGCCTGCCACACGGTTTTTGCCGTAAGGGTTGTATAAGCCTTTTCATAATAGGCTTGCCAAAAGGTTTTCACTGTAAAGGGTGTGTAAACCTTTTCACTCTGAGGTTCCCACCCTGTAGATATAGGAAAAGTTGCAAAAACTTTCCTTTATAAAGTATCATTTATCTTTTGTGTTCAAAAAGAAACACTTAATTGGGAGAGTTCCAATATTGTCGGAAAATGCTTTAAATTTAGTGGCTAATGAAAAATTAATATTTATTCTATAGGAATTTAATTACAATTTGCCTTTAATGGTATCAATCATAACCCAATTTATTGATAAATTTTAATTTATTTGCTAGGTAGAACTTACTAGAATAATAAACATAATTTACTTTTTTTTGTAAAGAATTTAAAAAAAAATAAAATTCAAAATTCAATAAAAAATTATGTATATATTATTAAAAAAATGCATTGAGATCTTAGTAGGTTGCGTTAGACAATTTAAATTGCATTAAAATTTGTTTTAAAGGGTTAATCCAAGCTACTTATAGTTTTATTATTAGAAACATATACAACTAAAAATGCATTTTTACTGATAATTCTTTTTTAGATAATTCTTTATTTTGAAGTAAACAAACACAAATGAGTTGCTTTTTCATTTTATACAAAGAATATAATTTAAACATGATTTTAAATATATACTACAAATATTTCTTCATTTATTTGCTGCATCTGACAAGAAGTTTCTGGAAGATTCTTGAGGAAAACTAAAGGGAATCCCATTCATTTCTATCTGAAAAAAATAAACAAATTTAAAATCTATAATAATAAAACAAGCTGTGTGTCTGTCTGTTTGTGGATCTGTTATAGAAACCTACTTAAAATTGGAGTAGAGCTCTGAAATTTTCAACACAAGAAGTTTTGACCTTCTAATTTATGAATGTCAAACAGAATGTAAAATTTTAATTAGTTCTTTTTTAATTAATATTTTAACTAACTTTTATTTTACAAAGTGACTTCAAATAGAGATACAGCTCTGAAATTTTCAACATAAGTAATTTTGGCCTTCTTATTGAACTATTGAAAAAAATAATTTTAAATTTGTTGTTAGTTTTTTCTTTAATTAATTAATAAATATTTTACAAAACGGTTTCTAATAGAGCTACAGCTCTGAAATTTTCAACATAAGTAGATTTAGCCTTCTAATTGGACTTTTAAAAAAC
The DNA here is from genome assembly GCA_963978545.1 of Linyphia triangularis. Classification (NCBI taxonomy): domain Eukaryota; kingdom Metazoa; phylum Arthropoda; class Arachnida; order Araneae; family Linyphiidae; genus Linyphia; species Linyphia triangularis. The sequence continues at coordinate 4,872,297 of OZ021733.1, forward strand.
GGAATTTTAAATTTTTATTTAGTTCTTTTTAATTAATTAATAACTATTCGACAAAATGATATCCAATATTGCTACAGCTCTGAAATTTTCAACATAAGTAGTTTTGTCTTTTATTTGGCCTTTTTTTGAAAAACCGAGTTTCAAATTTTTATTTAGTTCCTTTTTAATTATTATTATTATTTTTTTTTTTTTTAATTTATTAATATATATTTAACAAAACGATATCTAATAGAGCTGCAGCTCTGAAATTTTCAACATAAGTAGTTGTGCCCTCCTAATTGGACGTTTGAAAAACATAATTTTACATTTTTATTTAGTTCTTTTTTAATTAATTAAAAAATATTTTACAAAACGATTTCTATTTGGGCTACAGTTCTGAAATTTTCAATACAAGTAGTTTTGGCATTCTAATTGGACTATTGACAAACAGAATGTTAAAATTTTAATTTGATTTTCGATTGATTCTTTGAATTTTTTTTTTTTTTTTTTTTTAACAAAAAGCGACTTCTAATAGGGCTAGAGCTTTGAAAGTTTCAACATAAATAGTTTTGGCTTTCTAATTTTGCTTTCCACAAATACGTGTTAAAATAATCTTAACCCCCTGAAACCTACAGCGTCCGAGAACTATTTGTTCTGCAGAGGTTTCTCGGGCGGTTTGGGATCTTCGAGGTTTTGGGGGGTCTGGTCAGCTTCCTCACCTCCTGTGGTGTTGATTTATAGGGGGCAGTTCACTCCTGTCAACTCCGAGAAGCAGAGTCTTGTGGCGAATTTTTTTTTTCTTTCTTTTGCATGGGACATTTAGTAGAAACTCTTTCCGCGCGGGAACTTTTACTAGAGAATTGCCAAGTTTTACAAAATAACTTGCGTTTTGGTTCGCAAAACTTTAAATACATATGAAATAAACCATGCTATTGATATTGTTAATTAAAATTATAATATTTAGGTAAACTTCTTGAAGAAATTAATTATTTCGTCAAGACAGATCCCTCTATAAATTGTTTTAGTCGCATACAGCTGCGAACTCAAATATTTGTGAATTTTTGACTCATTTTCAAATGACGTTATTCTTTTTTTTTTCGCGAGACATAATTATATAACCCATGAAAACAAAGTTTTAAATATTAATCCTTTATATACATCGCCAATTTTTATATTCATTAACACAGCGCCGATTCTGTTAACAGCGTGTGCTTGGTGCTTGTATCTAATTTTAAATATCAAACACATTTATATCAGCAAAATGTGTTGCAAACTACGTTTCAAAATGTATTTATTAGAAATGAACGTGCATTTATGCATTCACATCCAAACATCTTTTTTTTTTTATTTTGATTAAAACAATTTTATTATTTATTTATTTAAAAAAAATTTGGCAATATCAAAGAGTTTCAACAATGATCGGCTTACTGCTATTTTAGCGCGATTGGATGAAGGCAAGTTAGTTTATTAGTATTCCGTATAAGCAACTTTTTAGTGACAATAACAGCCCCAAAATGTGAAAGAATGTTTTGCCATCGACTTCGAATCTATCTACCAACTTTCAGCCCGCTTGGATGACGGCAAGGTGGGTTAATTAAGCATCCGCAGACTTGCACTCTATCGACACTCACACAAAATCGAAGTTAATTTAAAGAATTCAAAATACATCCTTTATTGAAACTTTAATGCCTCTAATACGTACGTTATTGAAATATTCGATTTTTCTTAGATGCTATTTTATAATTTTAGGTGAAATGAAAGTACTCCCCTCGCTCGATAAAAATTTAACATTCCCTGTTTCACCACGATTAATAATTTGGTATTGAAGATCAGAACAAATAAAGGATTCTACTTACGTAGGATTGCTTAGCCATATGAAGTCCGTGGCGTATACAGGGAGGAGGCTGATAGGGCTACAGCTCCCTGAAAATTGAGAAAAATTATATTTCCAAGTGTAATGTAACAATTTTTGTAAATAGTTAATACTTAATATCCTCATTTAACTAACTTTTCGAGTCAGTCATTTTTTCAAAATAACTATAACAACGAGAAATGAACACAAAAATACAAGCACATCTATTTCATTTCAAACTCTTCCGATTTTACATTTCTTTCTCATTTCTATATGCTGGGGTCATGACGTCCTTCAGATGGTCAGAGCAGAGAAAACTTACTGGTTCCCTGAAAGAGCATGCGTAGACACAAAGACTTCTCCTTCCTGATACCAATAATACAAATCTGCCATAGAAAATCTGGTAAAATTTTATGAAAGAGGTTTTCTTGGTTTTCAAAACATCATCGAAGCAGATTAGGAAATATGGAAAACAAAATACAGGGTTACTAGAAAAGAATCATTCATTTTCAAAACCCGACTTATTCAAAAGTATTATACTTACAAATATGATTGGTACAAGAAAACAACCGCAAAATATTTAAGTTTTATGCTCCAGGTGGTGCTCAAGTTTACCCGATTTATTCAAAAGTATAATACTTTTGAATAAATCTTGTTTTGAAAATGAATGATTCTTTTGTAGTAACCCTGTAGAAAGGTTTTCTTGATGCTTTCGCAGAATGTTCTGTAGACATATTTCCGAATATACGTCACTTATTAAAAAAAAAAATGTATTTTACCAGTTTCAATTGAAACTTCTGAGCTTTCAACTTTGTGATCATTAACATCATATTAAGAAATTTTATGAGCAAAACAAGGTTGAACAGACTGGCACTTTTTGTCAATTCACAACAACATAAAAATTTGGTTTCAGTAGCCAATGAAATTGCCTTGTTTAGGGGATTTAGAATACACCAATAAACAGTGTTTACATTATAACATAACAATATTTAACATTTAATAAATTTCACTGTATACACCAGCGTTGATTTTTTAACATGTTACTTCTTGCGTTGTTTGTATTATGTGTTTACATTGATTTTATTTATAACATTCATGCTTACGTTTTTTTAATAACACATGCTTAAGTTGTGTTTTAGAAACGGCACTAATGTTTATTAAATGTTCTTTTCGTTATAATGTAGAATTGTAAGATTATTTGTTTTTCAATACCTTAACAGAATAGTTGTGAAACACTGCAGTTTTAAATTTCCTTTCATAATGTTAAAAAGTGAGTAATTTTAATTTATAACTAGTTTTATTATTTTTTAATATTAGCTGCCCAACCCTCTTTCCTATTATGATCCAATGTTCAGTTTTTTAAGGCGTTACATGAATATGGCAAGAGCAGACAAAAGTCTTTTTTTTCTTTCAGAAAACCAAAGAAAAAAACTAAATAGTGAGTAACTATAATACTACTAAAAAAGTGTAGTAGAAGTACTGATCCTCCAATTCTAAAATGTGACTGCAAAAAATTAATAATCAAATGAAATAATAAAATAAAATTTTAAAGATTGAGACTGCTCTACAAGAAAATAGCCTATAAACACACTAAAAAAAATGGTGACTAAATAAAAATAAACATTAGAAAAATTATAATTTCACTCCATAATACTAAAAAAACATGAAAAAGTAATAAAATAAACAACAGAAAATAATGAAGTAGTTCTTGAAGAGCTGGTCAACAAGGTTACCAGGAAAGCGACTAGCAGAAGAATTCATTGTTTTTAACACTACGCACATTTGATTAAAAATTACAAAAGTAAAAAAAAAAAGCTTACCTCAAACTTCAGGAGATAGCTTTGAGTTGGGTTTCAGCATTTTGTAGTCAGATCTTTTGAGTTGTGGAACGCAAATTTTCTGAGAAATATTGGAAAATGTATTTTAAACAGAGTTTGAAAGGGACATTGGAACAGATGTAGCATACATAGGACATTTGGCGATTAGAAAATTCGCCAAAATTAAAAACACAGTAACTAAAATAAAATTTAAATCAAAACAAAGAAGGGCTTGTCAAGAAGAACCTGCGATATCTTGTTTTACTAAAAAATTTTAAAATTTATTGGATCCATACAACAAAACAAAAAGACAAAAGGTACCGAATTTTTTTTTTTTAACTTCAGATGGAGAAAAGCACCTCTATTTCTAACCCCCGCCCCGCAAACCAAGAAGCAGTTGGGCTCGGTGTATCTGTCAATACCATTCAACAGCGTTATAGCCTTGGGAAATTGGTTAATTGGCCACACATGCTGCATGTCTGCTCTTTGACAAAAGACCAGACATGCCTTGGGGATGCACCGGAGTGTCCTTAAAGTGGGCTTGCAATATACGATTGATAAGAATGTATGAGTTCAGAGTAACATTTAATTTTAGTATGTGTGTCAAGATTTAGAATTTATACATTTAAAATTGAATTTTTTTAAAACTAATTTCAAAAGCTAGCTATCGATACCAATAAAAGTAATTTGTTTAAAGATTTATTTATTTAAAGTTTAAATAATTATTTTTCAAAATACCAAGTTTACATTCTCAAAAGCATTTGTTATTTGAGTAAATGGTATTTATATTATTCATTGATTTAAAAAGGAAATGGCCGACCAAACGGTATAGTGTTTAGAGTGCAAGCTTATAGACCGCGAGGCTGCTTGTTTGAGTCCCGTGTTAGGCATGGGTGTTGGTAAATGTACGTTGGCTTGTCTAATGACGAATGTTTCGGCGCATTATAGCCCTCGTGTTGCTGAAGGCGCCAGATAATCTGAAAACAACCAAGCAATAAGGAAATGATAAATTCATTACTTATGTAAGAACGTATCACCAGAAATTAATGCATATCTAAAATGATTATTAATTCATTGTGTTTGTAATTTATGTAGAAATTTTTTAATATTTGAGAACCACCTGGTTCAATTTGCAGGCAACGTTTTGTAAAATGTTAGGCCCTTATGATATTATTTTACCCTTTTGATTATTTTACCCTTAAGTAATACTATTGGGGGGGGGGGGGGGGGGGAGAAAGAAAGAAAAAAAAATCTTTTTTTTTTTATACTGCTTTTTTTAAAAATGTCCGTAAAATTGTTAAAATGGTAAATACGTAATTGTTTTGAAATCCAATACATTGATTTGTTTGAAAATTTTGCCTTGAGATAAAAATTATCTAATAATCATTAGTTAATTAATAAGTTTTTCTAAAATATCAGAAAATTCTGTAAAATTGTAGTACTCGATTAATCGACAGCAAACTTTTATAATTGAAATTTTATTTTAAAATTTAAAACTTTAAAAAAAAAATCTTTATATTGTTTTTGTCCTATCCTTTCTAGTTTGTCTAGAAAATACGATATTTTAGTATGCTGATTTATAAGTTTATATGTATTTCTTGGCCTATTATGTTGAATATGCAATAACCTCGAATACCATGAAATGAATTTAATTGAGACCTTAAACTGTTTAAATAAAGGTCACATAATCTAAAATGCTGTTTTCGAAAGTTTCCAAAATGTCTGTTCGTTGCTTTTCTTTCTTACAAAAACTATCAGTTGGAAATATTTTCTAGCGTATGGGAGTTTGCCTCTTCATTTTTCTACCTAAATAAGCCAATAAAATAGCTTTCGAAAAATGTAACCTCTTACTAGAAATAAATAAATGGAAGCCGATATGCATTTCACAAGATGTTTTAACAAACTATTTTCTTAAAAATCAGTACACATAAGGACATTTTAACTTTTATTGAAACGAAAAAATTAAAACAATAATTTATTTTAATTCTTGTATTTTAATGTTTAGAAATGAATATTATTGAGATAATTTTTTCTTAGAGGCTGTATTACAGTATTTTATAAAGCCAAAACATATCATGAGAGCACCCAATTAACGCTGGTGTACTATTTCTATTACCAAAACCTTTTTTACATTTACCAGGGTTCGGCAGACGTTTCTGTGCAAAGAGCCAAACATTCAATAATCATCAGAATCGCAGTACATTTAAAGAGCGGAAATACGAGTTTTTAACAACGAACATTTTTATAGTATAAAAATCATGGCAGATGAGACCAGGCCTGTAGCCAGAGTGGGGCAAGACCTGGAAAAATCTTCGCCTGTCCTGGAAAATTTTATCCCAATCATTTGTAAACCTTTATATCTATGATTGAATAGAAACGAACATTTTGCTGCTGTTGATACCTTTGGTTGTAGCACAGCAACTTGCGAATCTACCTTTTCCACTTTGACGGCCATAAATTGTCCCTAAAGAATGTCAATGGGCCACGAAAGGATGGCAAATCTAGTGTTTTGGGCATTTGAAGTAGAGATAAGAGTTTTGAAATTGTTTAATATGGTGTAAAGATAGGAAATTGCTATTATACTAACATTTATCATTTTATTTTAGATTTTTTTGTTATGCTATGTATTTTAAAAAGTTTCAAAATGTTTAATATAAGACCAAGAATAGAAAAATGAATTTCTATTATTTTATATTATAATTAATAAAATATGCAAATAAATAGAAAAAGGGTTTTTATATTATAATAGTATCTGATAAATTTTTCAGAGTATTGAAAATGATAGGAGAAAATAAAGGAAAATGCAATTCTATTAGTAATGTGTGTATATATATCTATATATATATATATATATTAAAGATATAGTTTTTATATAAAAATGTAAATAACTTTTTATTGCTGAAAGAATTTCTTAAATGAAAAGTTTGTTAAAGAGTTATGTAGCTGTTCCACAAGACCAATGATAGAAAAATGTAATTTGCTTAACAATATATATTTTTAAATAGAAATGTAAGAACAGAACTTCGAAAAAACTTTTTATGTTAAAAAAAAACTTTTTATGTAAAAGTAACTTTTACTAATTTTTATATTTGTAATTATTTTTAAAGTAGATATTCTTAAGTTGAAATGTGTGAAAAATTAAGAGATGGACAAGCATAGAATATTTTAAAGGAATAGAATTGTATTAAATATACTTTAAAAAAATTTTAATTGAAAGTTTTGTTTTTATCAAAAAAATTTCTGGTGTAGAATCTTTAAAAGAATTAATAAAAATAAAATTACATAAAAAATACATTAACAATGTTTCTTTTTTTAAATATTTTTTTTGTATATGTACTTCACAAAGTGCTCTGATAAATACTCTTTTACGAATTGTAAAAATTGTGTAAATTTGTAATAATTGTAAAAATTTCAATTGTAAAAATTAATTGAAAACCAATTAAATAATTTATATTTCTGCCCCTCCTGGGAAAATTTTTGCCCGTCCTACAAACTTTGGCTGGCTACGGGCCTGAATGAGACAAGTCAGCTGTCCAAATTTGGTGTTAATTAACGCATACGATTTAGTTCATTCTTTTTTAAATTCTCGATTTTTCACATCAATTTTTTTCTTCGTTTTGGATGAAATCGAACTCGGGGTTTTTCCAATCAAGTGTATAAAAAGCAAAGGTCGTTTTAGCAACACGCGCATGTGTAAAATTTTACAGCAAAATTTGCCGTCTACCTCAGTCGGAGACAAGAGAACAACGAACGTCAACAAAATCTCGATGCAATTGAAATTGTGACGCATCATGGGCGCACTCATATAGCGCATTCTGATTGCTCTGTATTTTGACTGGGAAGGTACCAGGGGGCCGCTAACTTTAAGTTGGTATTTGAGAACAGTGCTATCAGTTCATCTTACTCCTCTAATTTATCTTTGTTTTTTCTCGTTTTCTCTATATTTCTGGTTTGAGAATACGCAGCAAGTTTAGTATTTGTTTACCCAAACAATGAAAAAATGTATAATCATTTATTGCTTCATCTTATTCTTAGGTTAAATGTCCTGAATGCATGTGGTTATAATAACTGTGGAGATATTATCTTTTTAGTATCGACGCTAATATGTGTATATGGGCGAGGGAGGGTAATTGGGCCCGAGTTACATTTGCATAGGGGCCGAAAATCCTGTCGGCTGCCCTGTCTGTATTTAAGGGAATGTTGGTGAAACACGGCTAAATTTCATTTCATTATGTTAAACTTACAGCACATAAGGAACATTTCTGTACCTCAGAAGTAAACTATCATAAAATGCGGGATCCCATAAATTCAATTTAGTGTTTAACATTGCACTCCTGGTAGTTTATCTTAAGTACAGATTTATAAATTGTAGTATCGTAAAAACGTGTTACGAGGTAAAAATTACGCTCAGAGTGAATTATGGAATTAAGCTATTGTTTATAACAAAGCATGTACTATTTAAAAAATTCTACCCCAACGCAATTCAATAACTTTTCGCCACAAAAATAGCTGATTTTTTTTCGGCCCATAAAACTTTTCGAAGAAACAAAAAAGTTACTTGTCTATGAAAAAATTATTAATGTTTTCTAGGCTGCGTTACTATGTGTCAACAACTAATTAAGCCTATTTCTTTAAGAATTTGATAAAACGTTCCAACGCTTCCGTTTTAATAATATTATTGCAGATTGATAAAAAATTAATTAATTATAATTATAAAACAACGTACGTACCGGTTTTTACAGCGGGAATTAAAGATGAAAGTATTTCATCTTCCGTGTCCGTCAAGCTCTTGGTCAAGCTCTTTAACCAACATTCGAATGCTAAACTCAAAACCGGTTGCAAGATACGTTTAGTCACACACGTTTTACGGGGGAGATCTTATCTGATCTGCGGCAAGGGGAGATGAAAGACTGCAGCCTTTGGAATTCGACCCTTTACCTACCCTTTCGAAAAGGGGGGGTTGCTGATGCCCTGGAATTCGACCCTTTACATATCCTTTTCGAAAGGTGTTACTTTCCAAGCTTTTTACGGCTGCCCTTTTCAAACCCTTTTATTAGAGGGGAAAGACTGCAGCCTTTGGAATTCGACCCTTTACCTACCCTTTCGAAAAGGGGGGGTTGCTGATGCCCTGGAATTCGACCCTTTACATATCCTTTTCGAAAGGTGTTACTTTCCAAGCTTAGAACTGCAAGTCTAATGACAAGCATATGACAAGGTTTTCGTAAGCTTGCATGCTATCTGGGTTAGTTCTTTATTTGAAGAGCAAGGAATGCGGCACGAGCGTACCAACGTATACACTCCCGAACAAAATGGAACAGCTGAACGATTCAACTATACAGCTGTTGATGGCATAAAGGTACTTTTAAAGGACAGTGGATTGTCAGACGGATTTTGGTCAGAAGCCCTATTGCATTTCGTCTACACCTGAAACAGGGTGTGTCACACTGGTCAAAAGATCACCCCATTTGAACTTTATGGAGGAAGACAACCATCTGTTAAGCACCTGAAACCATTTGGAACCAAGGCGTTTGTTGGAGTACCAAAACAACTAAGAAGAAAACTTGATATGAGAGCCAAGAAAGGTGTTTTAGTTGGGTATGCACTGAATACCAGAGGATACAGAATTTGGCTACCACAGGAGAGGAAAATCATAGAAACTATCAATGTAAGATTTGATGAAACTGTCAAGCAAGAGACAGAGAAAAGATGGGTGTGCAGCCAGCGGCAGGGAGCAGTCCTGGACCCTTTTAAAAACTGGTATGTAGAGGATGCAGAATCTGACAGTGAAGATGAGTATACATTACCAAAAGAAGAATCAGTATCTACAGATGAAAGTTCTGAAGCAGTTGATGACGGTGAAGAGGAGCCTGGTCAATCACAGGAAAAATTACCACCTGCTACAGAAAAACCAGAACCTGTTGAAGCGGTTTGGATACGAAAGCCTGTACCCAGACCAGATGGTTCAAGAACCGATATTTATTACTTTCTAAAAGGAGAGAAGGAACGCTTAAGATCTTTAAATGATATATCCAAGTACTGTTCCAGAAAGAATTTGGAGTACGATCCATCAATTTTCAATTTTAGTGGCACGGACAATTATGAAGGAATAGTGAAGACTCCCGATAACGCCTGTAATGCAACATCAGCGTGACTAGGTGGTGATATTTTAATCCCTACTAATTTTAAAATGGCTCTTTTATGTCCACAAAAGCAAGAATGGGTGGCGGCAATGAAGGAGGAACTCGAGACCATGCAAGAACGTCAAGTATGGACTCTTGTTGAGAACCCCCCTAATGCCAAAGTTCTAGGATGCAGGTGGGTATATACAGTAAAGAAGAATGAATCTGGTGAAATCGTTAGATATAAATCAAGACTCGTTGCACACGGATTCCGCCAGGTTAAAGGAGAAACCTTTGAAGAAGTTTACAGTCCTGTAGTAAACTTTAGTGTTATAAGATTCTTTTTCGCTCTTCTTGTAAGCCTATATAACTGGGAACATTTACAATGCGATGTTAAGTGTGCATACTTGTACGCACCCTTAACCGAGCTAATTTTCATGACGCAGCCACCAGGTTTTGAGGACAAGAAGCATCCTAATTCAGTATGCAGATTACAAAAAGCCATTTACGGCTTGCACCAAAGTGGGCGTGTCTGGTATTTTGAAATTCATAAAGTTTTATATGAAATAGGATTTAAAAAATTTGAATGGTGCAATTGTGCTTATTTCTTAGAAAAAGATGTCGTTCTTTTACTATATGTAGACGACATAATCATTTTTGGAAGAAATAAAATCTTTACTAATAAAGCAGTTAATCTCTTAAAGGAAAGATTTGATATAAAGATTTTAGGAAAAACAAGAAAGCTGTTAGGAGTAGAATTTGTGGAGGAAGGTAACAGGTTATGTATTCATCAGCACGAATACATTGATACAATTTGTAACAATTTTAGGAAATTTAATTTCCCTATATCATCCCTTCCTATAGCTAAAGAGGTTATTTATTCTAAAACCCAATGCCCACAAATTGACTCGGAGATGGAAGAAATGAAGTCTTACCCATATCGTAGTTTGATCGGAAGCTTAGCTTTCTTAGCAGGAAGAACTCGCCCTGACATTTCATATTCGGTTAATATTTTTAGTCAATTTCAGGAAAATCCAGGTATCAGCCATTGGAATGGTCTCCTAAAACTTCTAGGCTATATTAGTTATACCAGAGAGCTGAAACTGGACTTATCCAAAATTCAAAACCTCAATCTTGATGTCTACACTGACGCTGATTTTGCGAGTAATCGAGATGATAGAATATCCATGGGTGGACAACTAATCTTATTAGACAAAGTACCAATTGCTTGGCGAGCCTTCAAGGAAAAGTGTGTTAGTTTATCATCTATGGAATCCGAATTTGTAGCCATGACAGAAGCTGCAAAGGAATTAGTATGGTATACACGTATTATCAAGGAGTGTGTTGGTGCCCAGCTTATCAAGCAACTACCAAACGATCCCCGTCTACTTGCTGATAATCAGGCTGCAATAGACTTTGTTCGTTCTCCTATTGAAAACCATCGAACGAAACATATAGACGTTCGCTTACACTTCATTAGAGACTTGGTATACACCAACATGTTCGAGTTGCAACATGTTCCTAGTAAAATGAACTTTGCTGACATTTTTACAAAGCCGTTGAGCAAAACTGAACTTTTTCATTTTCAGGAAATGATATTTTCTAAAGTTTGACTTGTATTATTGATAAGTCATGACGTCTAATATTGTCACTAATATTATTTAAGTATTAATGTGCAGTTTTAATTTCTTAAGTTAATATATCAAAATGATATTTATATGTTAAAATTGGTTTTGAGCTTTAATAATGTATAGTGACGAGAAATAATTTAGACAATGTGAGAGTTTAAAACTTTATTTTCATAAAGATGCATGTTGTCCAATATTTCAGAAATTTTACTTCATAGGTCATTTTCAAAAGAAAAAATATGAAGAAGGGGGGCACTGTTAGATAAACAGCTTATTTAACTTACTTGTTAATGTACCTGTCTTCATACTTTTTCCCAACCTGTGCCATGAGTGAACCGCCCACTTTTCAAAACTATTGTTTACCTTTTGCTTCAGCTAAAGTTTTAAGTTGAGTTGTATGGCTTCTTCCTTGAAAGTTTAATAATATTTGTGTTGGGTATTTCTGAATTTTTGATTGGTCAACTGTGGTATTTTTCCAGACATGCATTTCTTTGTAATATGCAAATTTATTTCTTATATAAGAAAAAGTTTCTTGTGAAACAGGGCAGATGGTTTCTGACTGCCAGTGAGGTAGTAGTATTGATTATGTTATAAATAAACTTTTAACATTTTTGTTTCAACCCCTTGTCCTCAGTTTATTTTTCACTGCATTTATGTTATCAGACAAAATTAAAGTATAATCTCTATTTTTTTAAATCTTATGAGATTATATTAGAACCCATTTGGTAGTGAAACTAAACTTAATTACACTATAAAATTGACTCAAATTATTCATATATTGAACAATATTGAATAGCTATTCAATATATTATTTAACAAACAAAGTGCCATTTATAGAGTGCAATATTTCATAAAAATGGCACTTAGTTTGATGTAAAGCTTAAGGACAGATATTAAGAAATTTTTTAATATTGATTTAGTCTGATAAGAAATTTTTCAACTTTCTTTTAACAAGCTTTGAATAAGTAAGAATATTTGTTAAATTCCTCAAAATCAAAATTGATTTTTTTTAGATAAATGTAGTTATTGAAGCTTGTGAAAGCATTATTTTGTTCACTGCCAAACTATTGTATTATTTTTCCCTTGTCAAAATTGTATTAATATGTTTTGTAAAATGCATGCGCATTATGTATTCTGAGCTACTAAGTTTCTATGAACTTCATATTGGAGAATTTTGAAATCATGTTTATTGATTTTTTTATCAAATATTTTGTGTTACATTTTTATTGTTGTTTTTAGAGGGATGAGGAAAGACAAGTGATTCTACGAGAAAAGGCAAGGCAACTAATTGCTGAAACTCGAAAAGGTGTTACACCTGACCTTTCTGATTCTTCTTTATCTTCAGTTAATATAGTGGAAAAAATTGAAAGTAACTCCAAAAACAAGGACTTGTCAAATTCATGTAAGTAAACAAGTCTTTTTGCTTTTGTTTAATTTTTAGCAATTATCAATACTAGTACTTGTATATGACCAATACTTGTACATAAAACTTTAATATTGTATTTCAACACAAAGAAGGAATTTTTATTTTTTTTTACCAATTGTTCTCTTGCAATCCTTTGTTACAAATTCCTACAAAACAATATTTCATAAATAATAATCCCAAATTAATAAAATTGAAAGATGAATTATTGTATATTAATTGTAAGTCTCATGATAAAAACGCTGGACACTGTTAGAATTTTTATTGTGATTTTGTACTGTATATATAAGCGAGGGAGATTTCTTTTTTATATAGCTGCAGTGCAGAAGATTTGTGTACTGGTGGATAGATCACATGTGTGAAAATTTGGAAAGCAAAATGTATCTTTCTGTTCATTAAAATATTTTTTGGCATGTGTTTAATATAGTAAAGTGCAGTTTTATTATTTTGTATGGATTTCTTTCTGAAATATGTCAGAAAGGGATTCTATTTCTGGTAACTCATGCAACCAACCCTTAAGATACTCAATTTCTTTCTTCTTGGTGTTGTGTTTTACTCGATGCTGATATTTTATATCATATGATGCATTAGCTTTTGCCGACTCTGTATGGGTTCTAACTGATGCAACACACTTATCTTCCAAGCAGTTCTAGAACTTGTCACTTACTGAATCTCAAATTTTTAACAGTGCTCATCTTGGATTTTTGAAATTCTACAAGGGACATAAATTACCGAATTTCTTTCCAACAGTTTGAATTGTAAGAAATTTTTTGTAACTTCTAAATATTCCATTACATTATGAAATTCCAAAATTGTTTCTTTGTATGAAAGTGTGTTAAGGAATATTGGTGTTAAAGTTTTCCAAGATGGGTTCTTTTCAAAATTAATCCAAGAACTTACATAGCTTTAGTAATAAGACAGCATTAATAAGAAATGTTTATTGTTTAAAATAACCTCAATCTGATTTCTTTTGCGTTTTATTGTGTTGTTGTGCTACCAATAGAAAAAAAATATCTTTCCATCCCAATTTTTTACTAAAATTCTTCTCTGATATCTGCCACTGATGATGCTTAGAATATGTGATGCATTTTTGAGTATCATATGTGTTTTTTCACTATGAACACTTTTCGCTCATAAAACACTAGTCTCTATCTGGACCCGAAGATGTTCTTTTTCGACCAATAGCTAGCACCAGTGTAACATTACTTCAAGCCAGACTGTGTCCGATGTGGTTGGAACCAGTTCCAGACACAATAGCTGCGGTGCTCTTTTGTTATACAGAAGGAAACCAGTATTCTTGTTGTGTTTGGACATGACGTTTTTGGGAAAAAATTTGAAAGGAGCAAAGCATGGAGGCAGTGGAGTCGGAGGTAAATTCACGATGTCTCGACTCCTTAAAAAAAAAACACCAAAAAACAGGGAAGATCAAAAGCATCCGGTTTTTAGGCCTTCTGGTTTTAATACGATCGGATTTCAGGCTCTTGACTGTAACAGAATTTTAAGATGCTTTCTCCATGTCATTATCACTAGGCATGTGTATCACTAATCACATGCCTACTTTCCTTGAAGTTTTTCTAACTTTTAATTTTTCTATCGATACTCTTTAGTAAATTTCCACTGGTTTATTTCGCGAGTAAAATTCATATCAGTGTTTGGAGAAGACAGAAGCCATCTGATTAGTTCTTAACTGCTTTGGCTGAGATTATCCCGAAGAGGCCATGAATGCTGCAGGAATAGTTTTTGCCTCTGGAAATAAGCTTCAAGAGTTGGGGTTGGGGATATTTTACCCGTATGATAAGCCCTTTAATTTTTCAAACCATCAGTCTGAATTATCTGCCTGTTTTTTTAAAAATGTTTCATCAATTTCTAAAAAGGCACAAAATTGCAAAACATAGCTTGATTAGTAGGCTTTCAGCTGCTTAACACTTATCAGGGGTGATACTTTAATAGGGATAAGCCAGGAATTCTTTTTAGTGATTGGAACTTGAAATCAATAGTTTTTTTGTTTTGCAAATACTTTTGAAAATTAAAATTTGAAGTCCCTTTTACAAAATTTTAGAACTTGCTTGGTGCATTTAGTGAAAATGTGATTGCTATTGGGTTTGCACTACTGTCAATCTTGGGCCAAAAACACTAATTTGTAGCAGCATTTTCATGCAACATTATAAAACATGAATATTTATGCAAGATTTCTATTTTGATAACAATATATTAAGTATTGTGAATAGAAAATTTCAACCTTTCAGATGAAGTTATCCAAGTGTTTTATTTGCATTTCTTATGAACTTTGTTAATCATGTATCGGCAGTAAATTAGTAGGTTGTGAGAGGTATGAATAAAATTTGGTAAGTTAGACTGACATTATCAAAGATTTAAAAAACAATTGTGGTTTTACTTTATTTTTCACTTCAATTTCTCATCAGGTATCAAATTCTTAGCAGGGAATTGACTAGTAAAATTGTCGAAATATTGCCATTTTCCAGTTCTTAGCAAAATCTTGCTTTCCACAGAATTTTTTTCTGGAAATCGGTATTTCCCTATTTTATGTAAAAAAAAAATTTGAATTTATGCAAGTTTTTTACTTTGTATTTTGTTTAGAAGTGTCGCTCAGTTAATTGGTTAGCAAATGTTTGCCAACCTCTATCTGTTCTTCTAGAAGATAGTGTTCTTCCTGGTTTTAGGAACTTGAAATTTTCTGAATATAGTTTGGTTGGGCTTATTTGGGTTGAGCATCAATCAAGTTAATCGAAGTCTCTTCAACTCTCTATCAGTTTTGGCATGATTAACAAAAAATTGCTATTTTTGTCTTGGTAGCTTTCTTGATTTCAAAGTTAAAAATTTCTGATTTTTCTATACATTTTTGGTTAGGTATTGTATTTTTGTTAAGCATTAATAATGCTAATCAGATATCATATCTTCAATTGCTATAATTTTTTCAGATTATACTAAATATCAAAAATTTTATCTTTTTTAATTTTAAAATCTTGATTAAAAATTTTTAGAAATTAAACCAAAAGTCGGAAGAAAAAAAAAAATGGCCAACTTTATATTTATCATCATTGGATCATAGGTATTTCCAGCTAAATGATTTTTTGTGTGGAATGGCAAACACAGGCCAAAGCATTGTCACTAATCATTGTAAATAAAAAAAAAGGTTTTAAAATGTTTCACAACAATGGAAGGTGCAAGTGTGTGCATGCACACACTTTTTGACATGTTCGAGCATAACTAAGCAAACTCAATAAAATAAGTCTGGATCCTTAAAATGTCTTTGGAATCTCCTTTATTTTTAGTTTGGAAAAAGAGTGGGAACCCTGCAGTGTTGTATTTTCTGCTGATATCACACAAAACAATGAGATTTACATTGGCATAATGGGTGTTTTCCCCTTAGCTTTCACTGTTCCATTGTTGATTGGCTTGAAACAAACTGAGGTAGAATTTTTTTAGACAACCCTGTTGCCTTTCTGGCCAAATTTTGTTTCTTTTAATATTTACAATGGTAATCATTGAACATGAATGTATTACCTAAATTTAGGTTGTATTTATGGTAAATAAAGGTTATAATCCCCTGTATATTTTATTTATATTATCTTTTTAGATTCCATTTCTTCTAATCAACATGATGCATCTCTAAAAATGTCTAAAAAAGAGGTATTTTAATATTTTTTTTAATAGTACTTTGATTTTGGAAAGTTTCAATTCTGTTCAAACACATTATTTGTGATTTTCTTTATTAGAAAATTGAAATTGACTCACTCAAGATGAATCTCTCAAGTTGCCATGATAACCAGGGTACGTTGTCTAAATATTCTGCAACTTCTGATGAAATGCTTAAAAATAAAGGCTCCGAGTCATTTCCTAAAAAAGAAGTAAGTACGATTGTAGATTTCAACTTTTTTATTATGTTATTTGGAAGTATAGTTTCAATTCTGATAAACTTATTCCCTGATAGTATTTGCTAATACATATTTTTTAAAGTATGTAGCGATAATTTTAATGCCAAGTTAATTTTCTTAAATTATTCTGTTATCTAGGCTGCTACTCAAGTTTACTTTTCAATAGTAAAATATGAATTGTATAACTGTAAGATTTCATAAGGAAGTTCTTTCAGTTTCTAAACACATATCGTAATTGATATACTATGTTTTCTAACAGAAAAGGATTTAAGTTTTATTTTGATACTAAACCATGACATTTTCTTCAGACATGGTACAGTTCCACAGAAAAGCAGATTTCTGCTTTTTTTACTGAGATTTGGATCATCCTTGAGATCGATGCAAATTCACATTAAAATTTCACTGGAAGGAGGATGAAGGCTCATGCTTTTACTTACAAATCTTTGTTTTAATGATCTAATTTTTTATTTTAAAATAGAAATATTTTTCAATTGCCAAATCGCAAATGCAAAATACTTGTTTTTTAAAAAAAACTTCTTCCAATCAGTCACTCTTTTCTAATGATAATGGAAATTTAGAATGAATCTTTTTAGAAAGAACTTCTGTTCACCATATCAAACAATTTTATCAATTGCTCGCATGTAATCAATTTATGACATCATCATCTAAACAATTTATGTTACGTGTTTAAATTGTGAACATCAGGTCCGATCTCGGGTTCATTTCTATGTATGATATGTGCAACTAACAACTTGTTAATTTAAAACCCGGACTGTCTTGCAGGTTGTTTAATTTTTTATAATCTATTTAATTTTCCTTGATTGATATGAAATACAAATGTTTTCAGGTATTTTATTCTTAACCCCATATAAGGACACAGCATACTTATAAAATTACATAAACAGCATATTAGGATATGATTAAAATGAGTAGTTTCTTCTACTACATAGTTAAATACTGTAACATCTGTTCTACCCAGTTTTTGCCTATACATTCAATGATATCCCATAACCAGTAACTGATGAAATTTTTGCACTTTCATCATGGAGTTCGAAGCATACATTTTAGTGAACTGATAAACATGCAAGTCAACTTTGCCATTATAAAAATTGGTGTGTTTGGGAAAAGATTAGTTAAGGATTCAATCATATATACTGAAGCTTCCCTCTGAAATTAATAAAATTTCTTTTTAATGTTATCACTTTTTTGAATAGAGCTTATTTTTTTAAAGAATTGTAAAATCATTACTTCTTTTTTAAAACTTAACTATAAAAACCTTTAGAAAAGGATTGCTATTGAGCACATTTTAAAGTCACAAATTAGGTTTAATGGTACTGCTCAATGACTGTACCTTGTCTGTTTCTTGTATATGCATAGATTATATACTGTTTGTTTAGAAGAAGACTATTGTAAAGTAAAGTCCTCAAATTTATTCGAAGCAACAATTTAAAATTGCAGGTCGACCTTTCACTTTCAAAAATCCAGTTTGAGTCCAATGTTTTAACTAATAGTTTGATGTTTCCCATAAAAATCTGCATAATTTCAAGTGCCACAAAACTCCATAAACACAAAAATCCAAAATGTGTGCATAATTAGAGAATTTTCTAATTTGCAAAATGCTAATAAGGGAACAATTGACCAAACTGATTTAATTTTTGCAATCACATTATCATAGAATGCCTTTTTAATTGTGCATTGTCACTATTATTTAGTCACTAAGGTTTAAAAGTATCTCAGTGATTGCTTTGCTTCCTTTGTATTCATGCCTTCACTCGAAAATTTTAATTTATTTGCTTATGAAACAGTTGCTCAATTTTATAGCCTGATCAGAAGTTGGAATCAAATATAGTTTTGTATGTAATTCAGTATGAATGAGGTACTATAAGTATTTTAAAAAGCTAAACTGTAAGTCTATTCTTAATTTTTTTTACTATGCTAAAATAAATTAAAAACTATGATGTACTGTTTGAACAAGTTAAAGTATTATAACACATATTTTTATATATATTTTTTATAGTCACGCGATACTAGTCATTATATTGAAGCGGAATTAAACAAATTGGATAAGGAGCAAAAGAGGATTGATAGTCTGGCTTCTCATTTGGAAAAAAAGTTACGTCATGCTATGAAAGGTAATTAGAAAATCAAAAGTTTGTCTTAGCCATATATAAATATTATGTTATTTCTTTGACATACATTAGTGTATTAAGTGAATACTGTATAAAAAAAAACAAAATGCACTGAAAGTAGCTATATGTCTGAAACCAATTGATAAAAGAATTATTCTTAAAATGAAAAGATGTCGTTTTATGTTTGTATTTGATCACCTGTTGGGTGAAACCTAAGTGGAATTTTTTCCCCACAAAATATCAAAACACCTTCTAACTTAGAAATTCTGAAATTTCTTCTGCAGTTTTAAAATAATCTTTTGATTTTTATATTAGAAAATTGTTTGTGAATTAAATAAAGATCAGTAAATTGAGAGGAATTTTAAAAAAAATTTTTTAATTTTGAATTTGCATCTTTTATAAAAATGTGAATAATATTTCATTTCTTTGCTTTATTATTTAAATTGTTTTATATCTTTTTATTTTTTTTATTTTTAATAATAATAAATATTTTACTATAAAATATTTGAAGCACATTGAAAAATGTGTAAGTAAAATTTGAAAAATCGAATCACTAGTTATCATTAGATTTTTTCCAACTACAGAAAAAGAATGCAAAGAAAATGAAAATTATTGCAAAAATAACTAAAATCTTAGTAAATTACTTGTATTCTAATAAGAACCAATTGTTTATACATGTGATTGCAACTATTTTATGAAGTATTAATTAATTCAAATAAAAGTATTGCATCGAAAACATTTAAAAGTGAATAGTTTCGAATTTTTTGTTTTGAAAATTTCAACAAGTAATATTTAAAAAATATGGCATCGTATATGTTTGCACATATTTTAAAGTACTATAACTAATATTTCAGTTAAATGAACACTATTGATTTTTTCATATAATGCATTTAATAAATATAATGTGTACTTCTGATTTTCAGTGAATAATGAAGTTGAAGAAGATAAACTAATGAAAAAGTGGTTTGCTCTTGTAAATGAAAAAAATACTTTATTGAGACGGCAGATGAAAATCAATATTTTGTAAGTTTTTTTTTAATATTATATTTATTCTGTATTTCTAAGTATATTGGAAATATGTCATTACAAAACAGTGCATTTAAACTGTAATATATTTTGAATAAGTCATATTTTCAATAAGCAAACTCTTAAGAAAGTGAAAAAATACAAATAGAAATAGATTTGGAACATATCAATATTTCACATTTACTTAATGTCAGGAGCATCACTTACTTACTTGATCAATACTTACATACTAAACACATATGATAATGATACATATTTACTAAAAGTATTGCAGAACTTTTATCTTTATTAATCAGTTATGGTTTTCCTTCGCTGGTTAGGTATTTTGTTATTGTTCAGGGAAACATTTGATTTTATCATCAATCTCATTTGATGTTATGATCAACATGAACTTGGTAAAACTTTTAATGATTTCACTAGCGGTAATGACAATCATTAAAGAGTCTGATTTCTATTCTTTTAACTGATTAGCCCCAATAATTTTTAATTGTATCCCTGTTTCTGTAACATATGACTCTGTTACAAGGCCTAATAAACTAAATGATTATTCTCTTTCCACTTAGGACTTCAAATAATGACCAATTTCTGTTTTGAAACATGAAAATTGTTGAGGATTTAGAGTTTCTTTTTTAATTTGGGCCACCCAATTGGAAAATGTATATTTACAGCTTTGTTTTCGGTTTTCTTGAATTACTAAAAATATTCACTAGACAAGTTTTTGTGTGTATGGTGAACAGCTTCATAAAAAACTACACTAAGTGAACTTAAGTAATGTAATTATAGGTTTTTAATCTAATCCATATTGATGATTATAAAAAAAAATGCCTCATTTTTAACTCAAAAGAATTAACATGGCATGATTGTAATCATCATTAATGCATTATTTTGAACTGTATTATTTAATTCCATTGAACGGTTTCCCATGTGCCAACCATGCAGTTGAACATATGAGCATTTTTTCTGTTGTAGAAATTTACACTTGCCTTGTTCTTCCATGACAATGAGGTTTACACGTTTTTTTTTGTTTATAGATGTATATATAATTACAATTTGTTTGCTTTTAATAAATTTGAGTTTCTCTTTTATTCACTTATAAATTTTTTTTTTGTTGTATATTTTAAGTTCACATTGCTCAATTCTTGTTTGCTATTAAATATCTAAAAGGGAAACTCCACTCAAAACTTATTGACTAATATTTAGGTTTTGGTATATGTATACTTACTTAGTTTTAACATTGGCACAGATTATCCATGTTTAATAAAGTTAAGCTTTGCCAATTAGTATACAAAATCTGCTTATAATGCAGGACAATATTCGAGGCCTTGCTACTAGTAACTAAAAAGGTTTAAACTTTGTAAGTAAGATTAAGTGTTTTTTGCATACACTGTTTAAAGCTAGCACAGGCTTCTGTCTTGTGGGTTAGACATTCAGCTTGTGTGCTGCACCAAATGCTAATAGGAACTTTCATGCTAGCACAGACCTTTCTAAATATGTGGATTGAGAATATTCATGAATTGGTTCTATGGTGCATATATGTTTAAATATTATTTGAATTGTTCACATGGACTTAATTTTATCCTATTTCCCTTTGACAGTAGTAGATGGGTTGTATGATTTTTCTTCACAAAGCTTTTATAAATTGTTAAACAATGTATGCTAAAGACTTTTTTGTAGTGATAAAATATATGCTTGTGATAAGATGCAAGTATTTAAATCAAAGTATTTGTAAGTTTCACTTTCTCCTTACTACAACTGTTGGATTTCTTTTTGTTTATCAAAAGAAAGTTTCTCCTTTTTGAAACTTGAGTTCTAGGTAGAATGCTAACTGGTATTAGATTCTAGCAATAATCAGTAAGTACCAAATGATGTTGAATATTTATTATAGAAATTTTAAATCGGAACTTTTTATAGAAACTCTCTATAGAAAGCTACTTCTAATAGGTGTAGAGTTCTGAAATTTTCAACCTAAGTAGCTTTAACCTTCTAATTGGGCTTTTGACAAATAGAATGTAAGGTTATAATTAGTTTTTTTTTTTTCAAATCGACTTCTCATCGGACTAGAGATATAATTCTCAACCACTGTGCCGCTGCACTTTTGTGTGTCGCCAAATTTTAGAAATGTATATAGTAAAAATTATAATGCTTTTTTTTATTACGAGTTTAGTTTAAATTAAAGAAAATAACTTAAATATATATGAATATTGTAACGAAGAATTTTCACTTTCACCGCTTCGTTACATATTTCTCTATGTCTCGTTTTTGACCTATTTTTTACTTTAGTTTTTTGCATACAACCTCCTGCAGGTGTGAGTGTGTGTCTTGTTGTCTGACGTTTGGAAAGCACATCCGTTGAGTCTTTGTTTCCCACGAATTCCGCGGGCGATTTCAAAGATCACTTTGCCACTTTCGGATTAGATCTATGCAAAATTCCAGTTTCACCCAGCTGTACCATCTGAACTTCAGCCCTTTGTCTGAAAAAGCTCAAATAGCTTCTTATGAAGAAGCTGTATTGATTGCAGTTAAATTAAAACCTCACAATTTGGCTGAAGAAATTATATTATCAGCTTGGTCGCAAAATTGTAGTAATAATGATTGGTGGATCAGCAGATATTGATATTTGTAAAATCCAATTTCGAATGACACAATCCATCGCAGAATCAGAGATATGTCGCAAAATATTGAACAAAATACTGCAAAAACTCTTGCAAATTCAAATTTTGCTCTACAAATCGATGAAACAACAGATATTACGGGAAAAGCTCAATTAATTGCATTCGTTCAGTTTATTCACGAAAATTATATAATTAATCAATTTTTATGTTGTCGGGAGTTACCTAATTTTACAACTGGCAAACATATTTTTGATGTAATTAGTTCATATTTAGAAGAAATTAAAGTTTCGTGGAATTCATGTATTGGCATTTCGACAGATGGTGCTCCAGCTGTGACTGGACGTCTAAAAGGATTTGTAGCACATGTTAAAGAACTGAATTGGGATATATTAGTTACACATTGTTTTTTGCATCGAGAAGCACTTGTTACAAAACATTTGCCATCAGAATTGAAAGTAGTTATGGAACAATGTGTTAAAATGTTTAATTATATAAAATCAAGACCATTAAAAAGTCGCTTATTTAGTAATTTATGCCAATCTATGGAAGCTTAAGTACGAATCTTTGTTACTGCATACGGAAGTAAGGTGCTTGTCCAGAGGAAAAGTTTTATCTCGTGTACTTGAATTAAAAGACGAAATTAAAATGTTTCTTGAACAAAGTAAAAATTATGATTTTGTTCATTTGTTGGAAGATAAAATATGGTGTGCTAAACTAGCTTACTTATCAGACATTTTTGTTATTTTTAATAAAATAAATTCAAGTATGCAATGGCCGAGAGAAAATATATTAAACTAAACAGATAAACTGGTGGGATTCCAAAAACAAATAACTTTATGGAAGAATGAAGCTCAGGAAGGATATTTGGAAAATTTTGAGTTAGTCCGAAAAGATTTTAATAAAATTATTCATAAAATTGTTATGTCATCATTTGATAAAATTAGAGGAGAGAATTATTCATTTCCCAAATTTCGATATAAAAAAATTTGATTGAGTTCGTAATCCATTTGTGATAACAAATACTTCTGTATTTGTATTAACTTTGAATGAAGAGGAAGAACAAATTTCGCTTTCTAATAATCGAGATTTAATTTTAAAATATTCAGAAGAATCAATTAATTCATTTTGGATTAACATTAGATGCGATTATCCCATGATAGCCAAAAAAGCTTTAAAAATATTATTACAATTTTCTACATCTTATTTGTGTGAATTCGGATTTTCTGAATTAACCAACATAAAAACGAAAAAAAGGTCGAGACTGTTTAATGTAGAAGACGATATGAGAGTAGCATCGTCATTTTTACGACCAAATATAAATGAAATTATCAAAAAACATCAAGCTAAAATTTCTCATTAAAAGTATTCTTATTATTCATTTGTAATTGTACTGTTGTTTTTGTAGTACATATTATATTATTTTATTTTACATTCCAAATTATTATCATAAACTATTTTACACAGTGTATTGTAGGTAAGTAAACAACTTTTAAACTTATCTTTTCTTTGTGTGCCGCCAAATTTTGAGATCGTTAAAAGTGTGCCTCGACAAAAAAAAGGTTGAGAATCACTGCACTAGAGTTCTGAAATTTTCAACATAAGTAGTTTTGGCTTTCTAATTGGTTTTTTGACAAACACAATGTTAAAATGTTTACTACTTTTTTTTTAATTACTCTTTTTACAAAGCAACTTCTAATAGGTGTAGAACTTTGAAATTTTCAACATAAGTAGTTTTTGGTCTTCTAATTGGACTTTTAACAAACAAAATATTACTATTTAATTTTTTAAATTTCTTAAAGTTTCTTCACAATGCTACTTGCAATAAGGGTATAGCTCTGAAATTGTAAATATAAGTAGTACCTGCCGAATTTTGCTTTTCACAAACATGTTAAAATATGTTTTCAGAAGGGTTTGATTTATTGTATTATCGGGGGAAATTTTGTTTCTTTTTCGTCAGGTGAAGGGTTTCTAATAATAAAGGTTTACATAGCAATTTACATTTTAGCGTGTGAAGTGAGCTTATACTTTGCTGCAATGAATCTTTCAGTGAGTGAAGAAAGTCTATGTTTGCGTTGCTATGAACTTTGAATTAGTCTTTCGGTACATGGAACGAGTTTATGCTTGCATAATAGCAAAGCGAGCCTGTGTTTGCTTAGCAATAAAAATTTCAACAAGCAAAGCAAGCTTTGCATAGCATTGAACCTTTCAACAAGCAAAGCATCTACAACTAGGATCTATACACAATGACGGGTCTCTACAACGTGGGTTCATGCAGCTAGTGTTTAGTATTTATTCTAAACTAGCTGCATGGAATGATGGGTACCGTACCCATTGAGGCATATTTTTAAATTGATAATAACACCATATTAGCAACTTCTCTGCTTGGCATCTCCTTGCAGTCACAAAGAAAAATTTGCCATTGAGGTCATAAGCTGCTTCTGAACCCAAAGTACAATGCTTTGGAATCTATTAAATCAATTCATTATGAAAAGTGAATACTTCTTAAAAGGAATACAACGAATACTTTTTAAAAGGAATACAATGAATACTTCTTAAAAGGAATTTTAAATAAACGATATTTCTTTTAAAGATATTCCTAAAAAATTAATAAAGAGCTTTAGATAAACTACAATTTTTAATTTACCTGTCAGGAACAAAAACTTATAGGTTGCTTGCTCAACTGATGCCTGGATATGATTGATTGGCTTTCTGAGCTGTATTTCTCTTTCCATTTTCAGAAGAACTTTCATAGATCTGAAGCCTTTTAGAAAGGACTGTATTCCATCTAAGGACAAATTTCTTTGAGAGGCGTCATAAATACTAAAAGTTTTGCTCGCCTGTTTAAATTAAAATCGTTGCCAACAATGATCAATTTCCAAAGAAACTGTCTAGTAGGCATAAATAAATCATTGACTGCAATACGAAAAAAACTATTTTTCGTGTGTAATTACTATTTTTCATATGGTTAAAGTGGGTTACAAGTGTATTTAAAACCATCTGCCGTACATGTTGTATGCTAAGTGTGTCTTCTCTGACCTTGTGAGTAATCTACTGTCTATAGATGTAAACTTAATAAAATCTGTTTCAGTAGATCTTGAGTTATAAGTGTACATACATACAGATATATATGTATACATATGTAGTGATATAACTTTTTTAGTTTGGACCCTTAGAATCATACTTCAATGATTGTCTATCCCAAACTTCAAAATTTGAATAATGTTGGAACTGGCTTGACAATTTAAATAAGTTAGCGCACTGTTAGTCTGATAGTTCAAAATTGTTAACACCAACTCTCTTGGAACCAGTTAGTTTCAGCCAATCATGTTACCCTTTGTTTGTTAGTTTAGTTAGGTTTGTTGCCTTTTTTTTTTGTTAGGTTGGTATGTTTCAACAACTGTTCCTTCTGTTTTCCCTTTTTTTTCACAGTTTGCAGTTCAATGATGATGGGAATTTAATACAAGTCAATTTGCATGTCACTTAGAGTTAAATCCTTGGTCTATTTTGACAGGAAATTATTTAGTACGAGCACTTAATTTTTCTATATATTTCTCTTACACTGTTTCTGTCCCACCTAAAGTTTTTTTTTTTTTTTTGTATTTCTACGGATTTGAGAAAGAGCTAAGCTCAAAAAGCTGGTTTAGAAAAAATGGCGGTGTGTCTGCATGTCCATGGTCAGCATAACTCCTGAACTTATTAACCTACAATGTTCAACTTTTGCATATGGATTAGTAGTGCCCATGGAAGCTGTTATTAAGGTTTTTGACAAAATTGTGCATATGTAGCTTCCATTGAAAAAATTTTGTTTTTTCAGCAATTGCCAAACCCCTCCCCCCCCCCCCTCCCCTTTGATCAAAATTGCTGTGGTAAATCCTTTTAAGACACAATTTTGGCTGTGTTTTTCTGCTTGTGCAATAATTATTGCAAAAAACATCGCCAAACTGTTTATTTTTTTAAATAAACGAATATTGGAAATGAAAATGTTAACTTACACCAATCCATGGCAAATATTAAAATCAGTGACCAGCATTGTGTGTAATTGAAAGTTGTACGATGTTCTTCACCCCTAGTTTTATCATGAGACTAGTGCCCAGGATATTCAAGAGACAGTGTTTCAAACAGAGGAAGTAGAAGACAGAAAAATGCATTTTATATCTTCTAAGTTACAGAAATGAAGGAGAGAAAAAAAATCCATGAAAAATGAGACACAAAGGCAATATAAGAAATGCTCATTGAATTCTCAAAAGGATGACCCATTATTAGTATTCTCAATGTCTCGTATCTGATGTCTAATAATTAAAAAGCAAAGCATTTTTCAGGAATTGAGAGAATATTGCAAATTTTTACCCTACAAAATCAATTATATTTTTCTTTTATCCAGTCTTCCATAGTCTTCGAAACACCTTGTGGAAAAATTTTCAATGATTGGTATAATTTACCGTTTTCATGTTTTCATTAATTAAAAAAAAATGGTTAGTTTGGCAATATTATATCATTAAGCAAAAAGTGTTTTTTGATAAATATTTCATTATCTTTTTTTGTAATTGAAACAGGGGAGAAATAGTTGTTGATGGGCGATGCTCAAGGAAAGAGATCTTTGTGTTAAATACAGACATTTACACGTCCATCACATTTTTATGGAAATTTCGGAGAGGATCTTCCGCGTTTCCGCGATTTTCCGCCTTTGTGTTCTTTTCAAGTTTTACTCCATTTTTTAGTAATTCAGTAATTTCTGCGTTTTTCTAGCGTAATTTTGGTCATTTTGAAAAATATGACGTGTTGCGTGTATTTAGCTTTTTAAATTTTGGATTTCCTCTTTTTTGAAATTTTGCATTCTCATCCCTGACCTTTGAAGGCATTCCACAGTGATTTTGATCAAAATTTTAAAGCCGTTTTTTGCCATTTGCTGAAAAACATAATTTTTTTCAATGGTAGATACTTTATGCACCTGCATAATTTTGACAAAAACTTAAAGACAAGGACATCACTAACCTCTATAAAAAAGTTGAATATGTAAGGTGGATTTGCACAGGAGTTATTCTGACTGCAAACATACTCACAGACATTTTTTCCTAGACCACTTTTTTGAACTCGGTATATTCCATGACGTGCAGAAATGCAATTTTTTTTTTTTACTGAATGCAATACTTTCATTACGCTATGCTAACATATGGGTAATTGAAAGTAAAAAGGAGATACAGAAGACTCTTGCAAAGAAATCAAATCAATAGCTCGTTATAAAACCGAAAAATATTTTCTAAATGGCATGTGTTTCTGTGAATTTGCTCCATTTTTTCCAATTTTCAAAATCCAGACCGCTGCAAGTGCTCTCCCTTCCAACCTCCTTGCAGACACCATGGTTATGTGATTTCTCGTAAGATGCAGTTGCTTCATTTGTCTAATTCTTAAAAGTTGTGTGTGTGGCCGACCAAACGGTATAGTGGTTGGCGTGCTAGCTTCTAGACCGCGAGGTTGCGGGTTCGAATCCCATGTTAGGCATGGGTGTTTATAAATGTATGTTGGCTTGTCAAATGTCGAATGTTTCGGCGCATTATAGCCCTCGTGTTGCTGACGGCGCCAGATAATCTGAAAACAACCAACCAACTTAAAAGTTGTGTACGATATGTATGATATTAATTTTTAACTAGCTCATTGGCAGAAATTAAAGTGCGTTTGGTTGCAACTTTTGATGGATTTAATGAATGAAATAAACATTAATTGCAAGTTGCGACAAGGGTTAATTTCTTGAAATTTGAGTGGTTACATATTTGCTTTGAATTTTTATTATGCTTTGTACTTCCTAGATGAAAAGAGAAATTATATTTGAGACAATAATCTTATATACTATATATTTTATCAAATCAGATTCCAGCATTGCAAAAAATTGTTAAAGTTTTCTTCTGGATAAAGAAACTTATCAGTTAAAAAAAGATTTGGGAATTTTTGTTTGCACATAAGAGAGGGTCAAAATCGTTATACCAGTTAGTGTACTCTCCTGCATACTTCTGCAAATAATTCTGAATGTGCTCACATTTGTTTGAGTTTCATAGTAACGGATTAAATATAGATTTCGCATAGTGTTTAAGATACGATAAAAAAAAAAATTAGAAAAAAAGCTGAAGTTACAATTTTCTTTTTAGCAAAATTTATGAGTTAAAAGTTTATGTTTACGATTTCTGTCACTCTTGATGTTAATTTAAAATAGTTACGAAGCTTTTTACTGTAAAATCATAATGAATTCAAAATACTAAACTGCATTATACCAACATCAACTGGAAAAATACTTATCAACTTTCAGCTTGTTTGTTCTTTTACATTAATGACTAATCTTTAAATTACAAAAATGGTGATTTGGGAAATTTTGCGGCTAAATGATTTAAAAAGAGCTAAGTCAAATTTTCTAATTATCGCATTTAAGAAAGTTCTTTAGCATTTTGCGAAAAAAGTACCTACAGTTTATTCTTGATTTCAGTGTACTTATTCTGCACCTATGTATTGGCATGTAATTGGTCTCAATGGATTGGTGTCTTTTCATCTGCCTTAACATACATTCTTAAAAATCTCATTATGTTTCGTAAACATGAACCTCCAAAATAGAACAGTAATAAAATGAATTTGATGTTTTTCTGTTGGTACTCACATGAAATGTAATAACGTGGGAAAGGGTTGCATAGTTGAAATAAAATTTGTCATACAGTTACTCATTTATCCAAGTCCTTTATAGAGTACATATTAGTTAGTCATGTATATAGGTGTCTATACTCCAAAAGTATGCAATTAATAAGTAGAATAAAAAAAGTAGATGACTAGGAATAGTTCATATGGAAGGGATTTTAGTTTGTAAAATAAATTCTTAGTTCTAAAGAAATAACTTGATTTGGTTGGGTAAAAAAAAAAAAAATTTAAACGCATTTTGTGAAAAAGTTGCTATATCTATTGATAAAAAGAAATTGAGAAAAAAAAAATATCCATCTTCCTTTTGTGCATTCATCTCAAAGTTAGGAAAAAAATATAAAATAACTGTTTTTCATAAATTTTTTAAATTCCTAAACTTTAAATATTTGCAATATGTAGTGATAGGGTAGTATAACACAGGAAAACACTATTTTATGCATTTAAAAAAAACAAAATAATTAAAAATACTCAAAAGTAAAATCTTTTTGTTAAAAATAATGATTTTTGTATAAAATGACTGTTAACATAATTTCTTAAATTTTTTTATTAAAAAACACATCATTATTCATTTTGTTAACTTTTTTCTCTTTTATGCCAGTGATGCACATTTAAAGAAATTTTGTAGAAAAGTCGGATGTTATGGATCTTGAAAAAAGAGTTGTCTTAAGGTTGCAGTCTCTGGCGTCAGCACCACACACTTTTTGTGATGGCATTGTTATAAGTTTGGCGGCACACCATTCCCCAGCTAGTGTGACAAGGAACTCTGAAATCTGTATTTAGTGATGAGCCAGTTTTTACTAAATGCTAAATTTCTTCATTACTATTTTTCGTAACAAAGGAGGAGTCTTATCATAAGCATTGCAATTATTCATTTCCACTTAATCGGTGGCACTTAAGTTTCTGTGCCTTGAAGTGCCTAGTTATCTTTGCCTTATAAAATTCTCGAGATTTCAGAAAGCGACGTTGCCCCAGCTCTCTTACATCTCTCTTTTCATTCAAAATCATTGCTAAAATCAAATTTTCTGTGTGAGGTAAGAAAGCATTTCATTCAGTATCTGGGTTTATAACTTCCAGTAAGTTTTCCAGGAGGAATCGAGTCAATCGAATTGCTTCATATAAGATCTTAGGTCCTTTACAAAATTGACTTTTTGTTAACTTCGAAACCAAAGTGGGAGGTAAAAATTTAAACAAAGAATACCTCTTGCTTTAATTTGTCCGATGATTTACTTTCATTCTTATACATTCTAAGTATTCTGTTTTCTGTTGTTAGCCATCTGGAGTGTGGAAGGCAACTGGGTTTGTGACCAATCCAAGTCTGCTGAGCATTGTCCTGATCTAATCACTGCAGAAATATCAAGAAGATATAACTGGTCTTTGCTCAGTACTTTCCCCTTAACTTGAGGAATTGAACTTTCAACTCTTAAAAAATTTGCCAATGGAAGTTTTTACAGCTCTTAAAAGTAGCTATTAGAACCCCCTAATATGACGTGCCAGTCTTTTAAATAACACCTCCCCAATCCAGGGCCTGATTTACCATTAGGCCCACTAGGCCTGGGCCTAGGGGCCCCGAAATTTTGGGGCCCCCAAATTTTTAAAGTTTTCTGAAAATTTTAAATATAATGGTCTTTTTATGGGAAGTACTGAACAAAAATAATAAAAAATTTTTAGTTACACATCCGCAAATTCCATATTTTTTATAGTCACAGAGAGTAAAATTAGATAGATTAACCTAATAAAACCTAATTAAGAAAATCTTTCCGGTTCAGCCAATCATATACAACTTCTTCATATGTACACGGTGACAAGGTCTTTACGCCGCTGTTTTCCTTCTCTCGCCTCTTGTAAAGAGATGTTCACCAACCAACCATATACAACTTCTTATATTATGAAATTAAAGAGTCTTTGTGATTGGTTGGTTTGCAGGCTCTTCCGTGGACTTTTTTCACCCTCCTTTTTGGTGAGATCGTGGAAACAGTGGAAAGGTTACTTTGTATTATTTACAATTATTGTTATAAAATTAAGTAATCTTTATTATTTTATAATTTGTGGACCCTCTGTGGTAAAATGTAAGTTTAAAATACAGGAAAGTGTACTTTAAAAGTAGTGTTCATGGGGGATCTTGATTAATTCAAAAGTTTTGAGCAAATCAAGATCATACTAATTATAACAAAAAAATCTTGTGAAAGTAAACTATGAGTTTTAATTGTAAAAAGTTAGTCTTAACGAATGTAGCTTGATCTGGTAATATTGTGACGCAAGGAAATAAATATTTGCTATTGGGGCCCCTCTCTGAATGTTGGGCCTATAGTAAAAAAAATTCTAAATCAGGCCCTGCCCCAATCACAAAGGAATAAAATGGGGAATATTTTACAAGCTTGTTAACAATAGTACTGACTGACAAAAAGGGAGACAAAGTATTATGGGTGGAATATTTTTGAAGGTACCAGCCATGTGCTCTATGAGCCAATGCTTATTCATGTAAGTTTAGGAAGTTCAAAGAGGAAAAGGTGCTACGAGGAAGACCACCCACATTGAAGCAGTGAAGTGAGCGTCGTGGTCTGTTGGTAAATTTTTGTATTTCATGTTTTTGACCTTCCCTAATGTTTATACAAAATTCAATTTTATATTAAGTTTTTCATCAGAAGTACGGAAATCGGACAAAATTTCAGAATATTTTAGATGGAAATAGACCGTATCAGTTTCTTTACTAGATTTTGTTACAGCATAGAAACAGACGGAATCCAGTAACAAACCGATAGTCAAAAATGTCCGATTGTCCAGAGTAAGTGAGTGTCTATTGATCTCCAGCCAGGAAACACTTTTGATTGTGTTCTTTCTTTGGAGTGTTTCTTTTCGGATCGCCAGGAGGCTCTAATCTTCTTTCCCTAATCCGGAGTCCTCCCCAGAGCTTTGTTAGAGTTGGCCCCCGCTCTAATGGACTGCCGAAGCGCGTTATGAATTTTTCACTAAACGGAACGGCTTCTATTCGATGGCTGTCTGTCGCCACTTTGGCGCCTTTTTTCTCAACACTACGATATGATAGTTTAGTGATTTTGGTTTTTATTTAATTTCTTATGGGTATTAAAATAAGTGGAGTCTTGATTGCTTTGCCAGTCTTTTTCTGTACGGTAAAAATCTCGAAAAAGTTTTAATACACTCCCCGGAAAATAATTTTGGTTTTTAAAAATATTTTTTATTTAAGGAAATAATTTTGGTTTTTAAAAATATTATTGATTTAAGGAAATAATTTTGGTTTTTAAAAATATTATTGATTTAAGGAAATATTTTTGGTTTTTAAAAATATTATTGATTTAAGCAAATTATTTTGGCTTATTAAAATATTATTGATTTAAAGAGAAATAATTAAAAATATCTCAAAGTATCAGACTATGTTTAAAAGGGGGAATTTTAATAAAATTTGGCAATTCTTTTTTGTTTTGTGGCCTTGTTGCTCACATTTTTAATTCTCTGCTTTTAATGTGCCACAATAACAGAGGAAGTATGGCCATATGTTTAAAATGGGACAGGTCAAATATAAGTTGACTTGAAGACTAAGTTGAACTGAGAACTAAAAAGACTAAGTTTTAGACTAAGTTGAAAGGAATTTGTTTTTTACAACCAAACCTGTTAACCTTCACAAAAAAAAACAAAAAAAAAAAAACACGACACGTAAAATATCATCTAGAAAAAGTTATAAAATCGAATGTTTGGCACCAAGCAGCCCGTTTTAATTTCTCTGGGGTACTTGTACATAATGATATAAATTGGGATTATTGGAAGGAACCTTGTACTTGGCAGGCAAGAGTTATTTCGAAATAGTCTGATTTCATATGTTGGAACTATTTTGTACCCATTACACTGAATCGAGATTAATTTTATAAAAACATTAGCCTGCCAAGCATTAAATGCACATAAGAGTTTCTCCCAATAATCTCAATTTACTCCATTGTGTACAGGTACTCCAAATAAATTAATCGTGGCAGATTGGAGGCAGACATTCGATTTCATAACTTTTTCTGGTTGACCATTTTATTTGGCTTGTTTTTATTCAAGTTCTAGTTGTTTTTTGGACGATATCAATTTTTTTGTTTCGTTTATTTTCGAGAAGAGTAAGATAGTTTCGGTAGATGTTTTAAAGTGAATAATCCTATCATCTCTTTGTAAGTAGAATACTGTAAGTGAAATTATTAGATTCCTATACGACTCTTAGTATTGAGAGCGATATATAAAATCATGATGCAGTATTTTACAGTTTTAGGTTTACAATCAAAATTCGATTTGTTTCCTTCAAGTAGATGTCCTCTTTACCTCACCAATAAAAAGTATTTATTTATTCATAATTAAAACTATATACCTACTATAATTTTAACTTCCGAGTACAAAACCCCGTTTAATCAATCATTACCCTGGCTAAAATTTCCAACTATTGCGATTATTCTGGGGGCTACAGACCCTAGTACACAACAAAGCATTACCTAATCAAGTTGAAAAGAATAAAAAAAGAATGAACAAAATTTATTAAATAATTTAACTGTAAGTCTGACTAAAGTTTTGGTTACGTCCAAAAGAAGAAAAAATGGTTGATTTCAGTGATTTTCCAAGGGTTTTTTGGGCCATGTTCCCTTGTTCAATGTTAACAATTATGTGGTTATTTTTCATTTGCTAACCCGGGACATCACCATGGCAAAAAAATAAATAATAATAAGCGTTCTAGATATAATGGAAGCTGAGCTGTGAGGTGTCGAAAACCGAGCTGAGCTTGATCAGTATAATAGACATTTGCATGTTCTGTCGCTTCGACATCGGACTTGGAGGTGGAACACTGCCGCGTTTCTAGATATTGCAAGTTTTTTCTTCATTTCTAGAATATTCTCTTTCATTTTGAGCTTATAAACATGTAATAATATTCAGTGGCAGCAATAAAGAATCAAAACGTGGTAAGAGGGATAAGGACTGCAAAGTTTCAACGATATCCTCGTAAAAAGATTCAGTCTAAACATTGAGAAGTAAGGGGGCTTGGCTTAGGTTGGTTGGTTGGTTGTTTTCAGATTGTCTGGCGCCGTCAGCAACACGAGAGCTATAATGCGCCGAAACATTCGTCATTAGACAAGCCATCATACATTTACAAACACCCATGCCTAACACGGGACTCGAATCCGCAACCTCGCGGTCTAGAAGCTTGCACGCTAACCACTATACCGTTTGGTCGGCTAAGGGGGCTTAGGGGCCACCATTGATAACATTTATGTTGTTCAGTCTACTGTATTTGGAATTCTTTTTTAACTTAACAAAAACTGTCATCGTTGAACTTCAAACTTTGTAGTTGGGTTTCTTTTTGCAGAGGAATTAGTAGGTTGTAGTCCAAGTAGTTATACACTCGCCGGATGTAGTGCTATGGCCATCGAACGTGTCAATGCAAAAAGACATTCTTTGTTAGTGAGAAAAAATGGAGGGTTCCCAGAGAAGGAAAGAGCTTGTACTTATAAGAATGACACATTTTATACATAAGTGTTAAATTTAATTGTTAGCATAAATTTAAATTTTAAGTGCTTTCCTGGAAAATTAATTTTTGGTTTAGTATTTGCACGCAAAACCTGATTTCTATAAAACTTGTAGAACAGGTAAATAAATAACTGGTTTACTTGAAGCTGTTTTCTTATAATGGTGTTAGTAAATTTTATAAAAACTAACGGATATAATATCTACTATTAATAAATTTTTCGCAATAAATATTTGACATTTTGAAATGTGTAGTAGATATTGCTTTGTTTAATATCATAAACATTTGAAAGAAAAAAAGAAATTGGCGTAAGTATAGTAGAATTTTGGGTAGAGCGTTACTGTGTTGTGATGACTTAAGTTTTCACGTTTCGTTTGGTGTTCACTTAATGTTGTGTTAGTTGTTTTATGTTCACTTAAATTTTCCCTTAACTTACTTAACTTTTCAAAATTCAAACATTTGTTGCTTTGCTTTTAACCATTTTTCATTAATTTTTATTTTAATCATAGCAAAAATATGCTGGAGTTGTACTTATTAAGCTATTAAACCAATTTAGTTTTATATTCTGGGCTTAGATATAAATAAGTTTGAGCATTTGTAATTTACCTGATTTTTCATCTTGAGTAGTGCTGGGAATCTTTTCAAATATATCCCTTTTGCTGTGTCTAACACGTTAGGTGTTCTGTCATTCTCATAAAAGATTCCAGAAAATTGTGCTTTAATAAAACGGGTAGTTTTTAGTACGCGAACTTTTCAGTTATTTGAGTGAGAGGTATCTAAAAAGATCCTTTTCTACCTCGAAAACCGTCGGTATTCAACTAGGGGAAACTCATATTTTTTCCCTTTTGGGAAGATGGTTGTTATGGGCCAGTAGGTATCGCGGGGCAGAGCTTAGTCCTAAACCTTTTAGCGCTTCCCTGCTAAACAAGCTGCAAGTGACCTGTGGCGAGCGAGTCGTGACGTCATAATCCGGTGAGGGTGATGGGTAGTCAAGGGTTGCCAAGAGCTAATGTCGCCAACGACATCGTCAACAAACGGAAGACCATTTTCTTTTTTTTTACCGGGTTTATTTCATGTTCTATGACAAAGATATTATCGACAGAAAAATATAGGTTTAAATATGATTGGTTTGTGGTTTTCTGGCACAAGTGCTTTACGAGGGCTATACTGCGCCGTCACATTTTAAAACCTCTAAAATTACGCTTCACGATTTTGAACTTGGTCAGACGATGAGGTGCCACACCTGAACTATACTAGAACAGAACCGAGAAAACCTGGAAATTAGGGAAATGTCAGGGAGCTTTCTGATTCTGGAAAAAAATCAGGGAAATGCCAGGGAATTTTTTTAAATTTCATGAAAATCAGGGAAATTTTGTATCGCTTAATTTATGTTCATCCATATTTTGGCGCTATTTACCCAGAGATTTGTGGTGGTAAGCCATTAGAAGTTTAATATTACGGAATAATTTAAACTTTACATTACCAGCACAACTATTTTTAAAAAATTTGCATATGATATCTTTAGCATACATGTTCTATTTTATCAGGATGTCTAGACATCTGGAAAACTTAAGAAAATCGGGGAAATTTGAAAAAAAGTTTACCCTAAAATTAGGGAATTTTTTAGAACTCTGTCAGGGAAATCAGGGAACTTTTTTTCTGAATTTTGTGGCCACCCTGTCGAATACAACATACCCTGATCGTCTTCTAGTATAGCACCTTTCTCCATATCCACGTCACAGTCAAGAGAGGACATGAGAGCTTAGCGAATTTAACGGCAGCACATTATTGTACAAGCCAGTGTTATGACAGTGCGCTGTCTCGATCCCACGACCCTCCGCTATGAGACCGGAACAAATTTTTTGCTTCATGTCAATTACTTGGAAGTTTGGAAAGGGTCTTTAGATTTGGCAAATGGAATCGGGCTCCAATTAATGTGATTGTCAGCAATACTAAAGTAATATGTAATTGTAATCACAAAGATATTTTTTCACTCTCTTCTAACAGCAAATTCCGGTATTAATTCTTTTTATTTCAATTTTTAATGATTGTAAACAATACAAAGGGGCTCCACTTTTTTCCCCCCCTTACGTGTCATTTTAACATGCTTTGTAATTTTGATCTTCTTAAATATTTATTGCTGCAGTGACGGATTGGGTGCCGAAATTAAAGGATGAATTCCAAATTTAAGACGGTTTCGCTGTCCTTTGGATATCACTAGACCCCCCACCCTTCTAAAAAATAATTTCACTGATTGCCGTTGCAGTACCAGTACACTGTATGTCTAGTATCAAAGGATTTTTAAAATTTCTCTCGATTAATGTGATTGTCAGCAATACTAAAGTAATATGTAATTGTAATCACAAAGATATTTTTTCACTCTCTTCTAACAGCAAATTCCGGTATTAATTCTTTTTATTTCAATTTTTAATGATTGTAAACAATACAAAGGGACTTTTCAATATAGCTAACAAAATAAATGTATCTCAAAACCTAAAGAAAGTGGATCTTAGATAGAATGTATGTTTACATTCTCAGCCACTCTAGGGACTTATTTCGGTTTCTGTTAACCCTGGCAATTTGAATCAAGTTGGACACCTTAACTCAGTGATTCTCAACCACTGTGCCGCGGCACTTTTGTGTGCCGTCAAATTTTAGAAATGTATATAGTAAAAATTATAATGCTTTTTTTTATTACGAGTAAAGTTTTAATTAAAGAAAAGTACTTATATGTAAGAATATTGTAACGAAGATTTTTCACTTTCACCGCTTCGTTACATATTTCTCTGTGCCTCGTTTTTGACCTATTTTTTACTCTAGTTTTTTACATACAACCCCTTGCAGGTGTGTGAGTGTGCGTCTTGTTGTCTGATGTTTGGAAAGCACATCCGTTGAGACTTTGTTTCCCGCAATTCCGCGGGCGATTTCAAAGATCACTTCGATCAATTTAATTTTAAAATATTCGGATTAACCAATTAATTCATTTTGGATTAACATTAGATGCGAATATCCCATGATAGCCAAAAAAGCTTTAAAAATATTATTACAATTTTCTACATCTTATTTGTGTGAATTCGGGTTTTCAGTATTAAACAACATAAAAACGAAAAA
This sequence comes from Linyphia triangularis, assembly GCA_963978545.1. NCBI lineage: Eukaryota > Metazoa > Arthropoda > Arachnida > Araneae > Linyphiidae > Linyphia > Linyphia triangularis. The sequence goes on from OZ021733.1 coordinate 4,910,064, forward strand.
AAGATCGAGACTATTAAATGTAGAAGACGATATGAGAGTAGCATTGTCATTTTTACGACCAAATATAAATGAAATTATCAAAAAACATCAGGCTCAAATTTCTCATTAAAAGTATTCTTATTATTCATTTGTAATTAATCCCTTAATAAACGTATTGTTGTTTTTGTAGTACATATTATATTATTTTATTTTACATTCCAAATTATCATAAACTATTTTACACAGTGTATAATAGGTAAGTAAACAACTTTTAAACTTATCCTTTTCTTTGTGTGCCGCCAAATTTTGAAATCATTAAAAGTGTGCCGCGACCAAAAAAAAAGTTGAGAATCACTGCCTTAACTAATATGTTTTAACTGAATAAATCGCACTACTGATGTTTAAGTGGCACGACTGCTATTGATATCGAATAGCAGTCGGGTCACTTTAATATCCTCTGTGTGATATATGGCAGTAGGCATAACACTTATTTCTTCTATATACTGCAACCCTCGCAACTTGAAGTTGGAAGAACGGCATTTATCAGTTTCAATTTGAATTTAACTTGTAAAAAATCTTATGCTGTTCAACTAGCTTCTAGTCCATGTACTCTGTGATTCTGTACTCTTTACTCAAAAACGAGGAATTCTGAGTTGTGTCACTTTTGAAGCAGGGGAGAAGGGGGGGGGGGGGGATATGTTACTTTTATTTACCTTTTTATATATACAGAGTTCCCTCGGTCATTAAAAGTGCTTAATATTTTTGAACTTGTTTTCAAGGTCTTGAAAGTACTTGAAAATGCTTAGAGGTGCTTGAAAATGCTTAGAGGTGCTTAATAGCCCTTGAAAATGCTTAGAAGTCCTTAATTTTTTTCGGATGTTGTGTGCCCAACAGCAAAATTTATAAAAATACAACTCAGATTTGCTATTGCCGCTTGAACGCCACTTATCCGCACCGTATCGGAATTCTGCCATATTTGTATTACGCATGCGCCATCTTGTAACTTTTTTGGTAGAATATACTTCATTAAAATTTTATGTACAGACATGATGCCTGAAAACAATTTTTCAAAGCTCCTTAAAAACATTATTTAGGTTCTTAAAAGTCATTGATTTTCATTCTATGATTTGAGTGAAAACCCAAATATAGCAATTAGTGCAAGTGCATTTTAGCAATTATAAAAGTTTGGTTTACAATGCTTATGGAAACTTGTTTACCAATATTCAGCATCCTAGCTGTTTGCGATATAGGACATTGGGATATTTCACATTTGGAACGTTTGACTCTTTTTCTAATCTAAAGGGTGGTCAAATCGTGTTAGTTGTGTTTTACTATATTCAGCTTTTTGATTGTTTGTACCAATTTTCAGCGTCCATGGGAAATTGGGATATTCCACCTTTGGAACGTTTGACCCTTTTTCTACCTTAAAGTGTGGTCAAATCGTGACATTTTTGTTTTACCATGTTCAGCTTTTTGATAATTTGTACCAATTTTCAGCGTTAATGAGAAATTGGGATAGTCCACATTTGGAACGTTTGACCCCATTTCGACCCCTGAAAGTTTGTAAAGCTTAATATTTCTGTGTTTGCTCTTGTTGACATTTTGTGCCAAATTTCAGAGTTGTGGCTCTATGGGAAATGTAAGAATTAGTGATGAGTTAGTATTTGTGATGGCTTTTATGTATGTTACCGACAATGTATTAAATTGGGCATTTTATATAATGCCGAAAACTGGCCGGCAAAGTATGAAACAATAAAAACATTTGACACATTGCCTATGCATTCTGAAGAATGCCAAATAGGCAAAGTATGAATTACATCTTCAATTTTTTGTGAAGTTCATTTAATGATCCTGTTTTACTTTGTATAAGAAATTAAATTAAGGACAAATGAAAATAAGTAATTTTTTAACTTTCTTGGAGCAACAAGTAGGTTCATATTTTATTTTGTTACATTTAAGAAAGACTATGTTTTATTTTCTACAACTTTCATTTTTTTTACGTATTTTAAATAAAAGTTTTTTAATGGCTGTCTTTCATTACTTTTTCAATATAACATTTGTATTTTTGAGGCGGAACATCTTTTTTTTTTCTTTCTTTTTTTTAAATAAAGGGCCTTATCACGACCCTTTTTTCATAGTTTGCCTAAAGAGCATTTGTCATTCTATAGACAGGGTTTCCGCGCATATAGAAAGTCAGAAAATGTCATGGAAAGTCATGAATTTGGACATTGGGTGAATTTTGTCTTGGAAAGTCATGATTTTGAGCAAAATAATGGCCATAAGTCTTGGAAATACAGTGAATTTCATGGATTTGTAAACATTTTACGTAAAATCACTTAACTGTGACATCATAAACGCCATGATCGTTATTCATCTTATCGAAAATTCATCTATGTTTTTATTTACGTTTTGGCGGAAACAACGATCACAGTTAAAATGAAAACATTTCTGATTTCCAAATGTATGACATCACACGAGTAAGATCTCAAAGGTGGGGGAAAAAGAAAAAAAAAAACTATTTAAATTTCCACAACGCGCTTAAATTACTGTTTTCCCTTGGCATCTACTGTATACCATTACAACTTCCCAAAACATTTGGTATTTCTGATGATTTCTAACTTCGATTTTTAAATAAATAACACAATGTGCATTCAATTAAAATAAAATGAATGTGAATATAATTTAAATAAACTATTGGCCAGAAGTGGAGATCTTTTCTTCTAAATTATCTATTTCTATTTTTGTGTAAAGGGTGAAAAGGGGATTCCCCCCCCCCCTCCCCCCCCAAAAAAAAACCCAACAACAATCACCGACCAGAAATAATATTTAAAATTGTTGCTACTAATTTGGGGTACAGAAAGGTATATAAAAAGTAGAATGTATCGTATTTGGAAAATATGCAACCTGTCTACCAACATGATCTTAATTTTTCGCCATTTCCCATGATTTTGAATCGAATTTTTAAATTGTTTGTAAATCTAGTTGTTCTCATAAAATATACTCAAGAGAACTATTTTGCATTGTTGACGTGCAATTCCAATACTGTATCATATTGGTAAGACATTCAACCTTATATTGAAAACCATGGGGTTCCATACTGGAGAAGAACCATGTATCAAAAGAAGAAGGAGGGGGGGGGGGAATGGAGAACCTCAGAGATAAGGATTTTCTTTTGTGCACTAATTGTAGTGTATGTTCTAATTGGGGTTTTATAAAATGTATATTTTACACCAGGCCGTATCCAGGGGAGGAGTTTATAGGTCACAAATCCCTTCCCCCTCTGAAATATTCTTCATTTATTATATATTAAACTACATACTTGTAATAGAAATCCTTTTTTAGTTTTTTTCGAACCAACTTTAAATTAATTCCTCTTTACCCAATTCATTCCACAACTTATTTCGATGCTGCCCGCGCACAATTAAGAGTGTGAGAACAGCGGTGTCAGCATTTTTGATATCAGAGTATCCCATAATTAGTATTCCGTTTTGGCGTCAATATGCTTGCTCTCTCACTTCGATGGTTTATTAAAACATCCTTGCTAAATCAGCGTTTCTCACGCTGCCAGATTTTGTTCGATGATACTGCTCTCTGTTTGACAATAATACGTATTACATTCTATTGATATCTTTCGTACGAGTAAGACGTAATTTTCCCTCTCTCTCCGTGCTATCTTAATAAATGTAATAGATTGTCTAAAATGTCTCTTCACTGGTCACCACCACTGTGCAAAACTTTGATTAAAATGTTTTAGTACATTACATAATATATTAAACTACTCGGGCATATAATTTCGAATTTCTTAATAAAAACAATGGGAATTGACTGGTTGCTTTTTACAACTTTTTCTTTCGTGTAGGGGGACGTACTGAAATTACGTCCCGCAAAGAAGAGGGAGGATCATGATATGGAAGGGAGGAAGGGGTAATCACTTGCAAGATGTAAGGAGTAATCACTGTTGCCGGAAAAATTTAATAAAGTTTTTTTTTTTTTTTTAATTTGAAGTTTAAAAAAAATTAGTTTCAATCTTTTGAATAGATAATTTAACCAAGAATCACATTAACAAAATCTAAACTGCAATAAGTCGGTCTTTATTTTACTTGAGTTCGTTTTAAAACTACATTAGATATGTATTACTTAAAAATTTGAGAAATTAATTTTTAGGAGGAGGGGGGCAGTAAAGTGGCGCAATTTTAAGGGAGGAAGTTCGATCAAACGGGACTGAGCTTGACATGAGAGGAGAGGGTTGTCAAAAAAGTAAAAATTTTAAGTGGAGTAATTTATGTACATCCCCTATATGGGTAAAAGTATTTTATCACCCCCCCCCCTCCTCCCCCCCCCCCCAAATTGGAAGTCTAGGTGCGGCTTTTTTTACACGCAGCATGTTACTCTTACTTGCTCTTTACCGTTTTTGTCTAATTTTTTTTCCATATATAGGTTAGTTGTATACCCCATATATGGGTAAAAGTAGAACATAACATAAATTTGATTTTTCGTAATTCAAATGAAAACCTGCGCATAATTGATTATAAATAAACCTTAATTTACTTATTTTTCTGAATTGATTTTGATGAAAAAGAAGGATTTACAAGTTTAATAATGATTGATAGCTTTGAAATGATAAATATTTTACAAATATCATTTTCTTTAGTTAGTTTTAACAATTAATTTTAAGTAAACACTGAGCAATGAATTTTTTAATGTATAATCAGTAGTGTGCATACAGGATGTGCAGTATTACTAATTCCGTTTCTTTCAATGGCCAATAGATGGCGCCATGGTCTCTAGTCTTTCGCATTTCCTTCTATTTTACGTTTTCAGTTATATGCTCTTTTTAAAAACTGTCTTGTAATTTTTGTTTAAAGTTGAATCGCTTGTGAGCGTTTTCCAATTTAGAACTCAACTGTTTAAAGTCTTATTCGTTTTTGGAATTTTTTAAACAATTCAAATAAAATTATATAAATCAATGACTTGTGCGACATATTAAAAAAAGAGGATTTTTGTCAATAATAAAAAAATTATTTATTTGTAAAATTTAAATTTAAAAATTCATGTACTAATTTTTCAAAATATTGAAAATATTTTTGCTATAAGTCACTTTCTGTTTGCTTGTTGTCAATTAAATATTACTCATCGAGGCCATTACTTTTATATTTTAATAGTTAATTTTTATATTATTATTTTTTTTTATTTTCAAATATTTCGAATTGAATATGTAAATTTCTAGCCAACAATTGTAATTTTTTTTTAATTCGTATTTAAAACGGTACTAAATTAAAAAGGTTATATTGAATGATGATATTTATTATTACAACTGGTAAAATTAGTTCTATTGTTTGTTTCGAAAACCGACAATAAATTTATACAACTCCTCACCATTTCTTTTTGTTGCTATTGCTAGTTACAAATTTAGACTATTATTATGACTTTTCAAAATATAATCCAAATTTTGTCACTTCAAATTTTAAATTTTAAAGAGTTTTTTAAGAATTTGCAATTTTTCTTTTTCTTTTATCAATAAAATGTACTCTTGTGTCAACTTCTAATGTTGCCCTTTTGAAAATTCGCTTAAGAACTTTCATTGTTCGGAGTCATGATTAAAATTTAAAAAAAAAAAAAAAAAAAAAAAAAAAAAAAAAAAATTTAGATAAGTTTCTCTCGTTCTCAGCAGGCCCTGACCATCGCCTAGGCCCACAAGGCCCGGGCCTTGGGCACATGATTTTAGGGGGGCCCGAAATTGGCTGTAAACCTATAAATTTTCTTTCTTTTTGTGAATATCTTTTACAATCTGCATAAAAGAATTTTTACATAAAAAGAATTTTGTATTGATCTTGAACCGTCTTTAGTATCCCAGAGTGTATTTATTTAAATGCATCAAACCATCACTTAAAAGCTTAAAAAAACAATATTTATCGAAGAAATATTGAAAGGAAGTCTTGGCAAATTAATTGCGAGATCAGCAAATGTCGGCTTTGAAGTTGTGAATAATGATGCAGTTATTTTTGTCACGGATATTACTACACATTGGGTTCGTGAAATGCAATGCTATATTACAAAATTTTACCTGTTTTGATTTATAAATTTGGATATTTAAAATTTGTTTATTTATTTATGATAAAAAAAATTTAAAAAAAAATTTAAGAAGATAATATATTGACATTAATTTTTCGACTTTTTCTATATTTAATGTTAATTCATTTGACAACGAGTCAAGCTCATTTCCAATAAATCTCGAATTTGATGAAGGGGCCCCTAAATGTGTCCGGGCCTTGGGGCCCCAACTTGTCATGATCAGGCCCTTCTCAGTAGTGCACATATCCAAGTTATGATAATTTGTTAATTATATTATACTCGACGGCGGGTGACAAACACCCCTGTGTATTATATTTGGTGTGTAGGGAAGAAAAAGTTTGTGCGTGTAATGCGGTATCGCAATGCAAAAGTTTCCAGATGAGTCAGTAGTTATCTATGTCTCGCAGCGAGTTCATAAAGAGACGAGGTTATCTCCCCTCAACTGTTGACTCGCTCTAAATCGGGCTTAGCTCTATTTGCAGTTCAAGTAGGGAGCCATTTAAACATCAATTACTGGAGACACCCCCAACATTGGATTTATCAGGCCCATTCATTCTTTTAAATCTGAACTAAGTCTTTTTTGCATGGTAGTATATATTTATTATTTGTGGAACATTCGTGTTGTTTTTCTGAGCTGATATTTTCAGGTCCACTGTAATCAATGACTGTCTTATAAAGTACAGGGTTCACACAGTCCTTAAGAAGTATTTATTTTTTGTAGGTCCCTATAAAAGGACCCTTATAGTCCTTATTTTTTTTACTTTCAATTACACATATGTATTATACATAGGGTAATGAAAGCATAGCATTCGGTAAAAAAAAAAAAAAAAATCGATTTTTTTTTTTTTTTTTTTTGCATTTTTCCGCGTTTTGGAACACCCTGATTTCCAAAAAGTGATCTAGAAAAAAATTCTGTCTGTATGTGTGTCTGTGGTCAGCATAACTCTCGAACAAATTGACCTACGATGTTCAAATTTGGTATGCGGGTTGCTGGTGGCCATGGGACATACCAGTAAGGCTTTCGTCAAAATCGCGCATGCGCATAAGGTAGCTGCCATTGAAAAAAATCATGTTTTTCAATGATTGCTATAAAACGGCTCCAATGATTCTGATAAAAATCGCTGTGTTAATGCCGCTTAAGTGTGCACCTCCGAAACTCCCGTAAAAATGCTTTAATGGCGTAAAAAGTTGCAAAACGAATACCTTCAACACAGAGCTCTCTTTCCTTGAGCTCTCCTCATCAACGATCGTTTTTTCTTCTCCCTTCAGTTTCACTTATAATAAAGGATAATATAAGGATTACCGAAAAGTACATCGTTTTAGCGATTTTTTTTTAAAAAATCCATACAAGAATTATCGCAAAAAAAATTTCGCCGTACTGGCCTGTAATGTGCGATGTTCCACACTCCTAGTTTTATCTTGGGTCCTTAATTTTTGATTTTGCTTTCTTAAAACTTTTTTTTAGCTATCCCAACTTTGATTTGTATTTACTCTTTCTACAAGTTTGAACCTCTCTTTTATTTGCGAAGCAGTTTTATCTTTCAAGTTTTTTTTTGGAGGAGGAAGCCTTATTTCCAGACAGACTTTATTTCTTTTTACTTCAAGTGTCAATGGGCATTCGTTATACCTAAAATAAGTTACCCAGGTTGTAAATAAAATTCTATTAAAATATTATGCGATTCTTATAATGTAATGTTTTTAATTTATGTGTAAGAAAACAATGAATTTTGTTGCTACAATTTTATAAGAGGTCCTTAAAAAACTTCAAAATGTCATTAAAAAGTCCTAAAAACTCAAATTTTACTTGAAAAAAAAAAAATTACTTTTCTCAATTTTCTCCACTGTATTACTACTTAGATGGTGTATAATTTGAACCCACTCCTTTCAGATGAAACTTCACTTTCTCTATTAGTTGTTCGAAATTAAATGTTTTAATTGGCTGGTGACTTTTTTAACGTTCTGCAATGCGGAACTTTCACGTTTTTTGGTTTCATTTTTAAATAAAAGTAGAAGAAAAATCATGAAAAACAATACAATTCTTTCAAAAATTTGAGCTCGGATTGATAGTTAAAAAAAAAAAAAATTCACTTTGCGATTTGGCGGGAAAAAGCTACTTTTGCGTGTGATGTCAACGCGCAGATGATGAACCAGTCTAAAACCTTTTTATACCAGGTTCCTACTTGGATTTTCGACGGAATCTATGCGTAACTACGTCACGGTTTTTTATGCGTTTTTGGTCACGTGACTTTTGCTTTGATTTCAAATTCAATTTTTGATTAATTGAAAGCATAAAGATAAAAAATAATTGCACTGCTCAAATATATTCGTTGGATAACACTAGAAACTACAAAAAATATTCATTTTCCTCACTTCGTCATTTTTTGACAACCATTTCAGCATGTTGCGCAAGTTTGGGTGAAACAACTTTATGGATTCACAAATTTCACAAGAATTTCGTCGTACTTATGACATTTTAACCCTTTCGGGACCAGTGATACGATCATCATTATTTTCACAATTATATTAATTTTTTTTGTCGTCTCACTATTTCTATGTTTTTCGGAACCATTGGATCTTATTCGAAATGGTATGCACTATTTCGACATTTGTCTTCATTATTTCCCCCATTTAAGGGGGTCCAGTACCGAAATTTCTTCAAAAATCCCAATTTTTTTGTTCTGATTTTAAAAAATAGTTCATACATTCCTGAAGAGAATGATGTTTTTATTTTATTCCTCCGGTGATTAGAACGTCACAAAATTACCTGTGATTTAAACATCACTAATGAGCGTAACACCTTGAAGCGTCTTCTTAAAGTGCGTTTTTCGAGCACTAGTGTTTTTCTCAGATGTTGCATATTCAAATCGATATATCTCCAGAACCATTAACAATTGGCTATTCAAATTTTTGGAGCATTTACTTTATATAGTTTTAAATATTTTGTCTTCACAGATTTTTATTTTTTTAATTCTGTTTTAAAATATAATTTTTAGCGTAAAAGATAAAATAAAAAAAAGCAAAAATTTCAATATTTTAACTTTGAGAATTTTTTAAATTTTTTTTAATTCTCCTATCAAAATTCTGTGAAGACAAAATTTTCTTTATATAATTATGTATTACAGAAAGCTTTCATTTTGAAAAAAAAATTATTTTTTCTTGACTTATATCAAAATATGCAAACATCAATTATTATGGATTTTTCTTGATTTTTAAATTTTTTTTAAATAACAAAACACAATATTTAAAAAAACATTTTCTCAAAGATATATAAATAGTATCTCAGACATAAAATAAACTTTTGACATAAAAATGTACATAAATAAAGTTTTTTTTATTTTCTGTACCGGACCCCCTTAAGAGTTTTTAAATAAAAAAATAAATGCTTTTAAACTACTTACATAAACCAGTAATTTGTCGTTTTCTATTACTCGGAACGTTATTTGATGGATATTGTTTAATCTTTTTTTTTAAAACTGCTTAGCTCACTTTTTGTACTTTTTTTTTTAACATTGTTAACTTACTTTTCTTTTTCAACATTGCTTATTTTTTTTATCTTTCTTTTCAACATTGCTTAACTTTTTTTATACTTCATTTTAAAATTGCTTAACTTATTTTTTATTTTTCCTTTTTAACATTGCTTAACTTACTTTTTATATTTCCTTTTTAACATTGCTTAATTTATTTTTTTCCAGGGAGAAAGAATGCGATCTCGAGAAGCGGTATGAATTCCTCAATGATGAATTAAGAGTGTTGCTGGAAACAGAAGGTTTGTAATTTTACTTTATTTTATTAACAAATAGGTTTACGGACATTTCTTGTGAACCTATTTCTACTGACACTTGTCAAATTGACGGTTACAGAAAACCACATGTATATATATATATATATATATATATATATATATATATATATATATATATATATATATAAGGTTAATTTAATCACAGTAACATTACTTTAATTAATTTAGGCGTTACATATTTAATTAACTCATATTAAATGCCTGCAGTTTCTTCTGTATTCTCGGGCCCATCACTTTCCGTTTATGCTTTAGATGTATAAGTTAAATAAGCATACTTCGGAAACTAATTCTTTTTTTCCTTATTCCGGCGAACCAAGGCGGGGTAATAGTGGAAAGTGGAATTATGATTTTTATGTACTTTCTGGTTACTTTTTTATTTTGATTAATTTTCGACTTAGTTACGAAAATTTTTTGGTAGACATTATTGTTTTAGTTTACGTTCTAGAAAAAGATATGCATGTATTGCATTCGAGCGGATAAATGTCATGCAAAATGAAATGCTTTCATAAAATATTTCAGGACTGAAACTTCGAGCTTATGGAATCTTGTTTTATTGGTTTTTTACAAATTGAGTACAAATGATTTACAAATTGAGTGACGTCTCGTTTCTAAGTATAACGAGTATTGCTATGTTAAGTAACTTGCACACTTAAGATTGTTTAGAGGAATTATTCTTTTGGAAGTTCATCAGAGTTAGATATTGTATTCTATTGTTGGAAAGCAGAACTCGGTACAACATGGCTCGTGAAGGTCTGGACATCCATCATAGAGTATCCAATGGAACTTTTTTAACATTGACGTTCAATTTATCAACTAATGAGAAAAGAATTGCTTAAAGTGAACTACGATTTTAAAAGAGTTACATATTTTTTATTGTTTAAAGTTTGACGGCAGTACAGGGGATCATTGCCAGGCCGATTCAACTCAAACCTTTTATAGAGTACAAAAATGTAAAAGGGTTGTAAGAGTACAACTCTTTTATAGAGTTCCTCTACAGAATGTACCCTCTCATAGAGTTCCAAAATAGTCTCTCGTAGAGTCCTGAAATACCCTCTCGTAGAATATCAAATTACCCTCTACGTAGAGTACCTACACTTCCTCTATAAAGTATCTTCACATACAATTCCAAAATAAAAAAAATACAATAAACTATTCCGTTATACATCGGGGTGTTTGGCTGGTTTGTACGCTTAATGGCCTATTTTTGTGCACAATGACGGCTAATCAGACCGTGACCTACAGCTTAACGTGAATTCCGAACCACAACAAACATCCATGCCTAACCCAGGATTCGATCCCGGCATCTTTGGCATGCGAAGCCAGAGTTATACATCGGGACAACATTTCTTGAGCCTTGAGTATAACGCTGTAGGATGGATCCTTCCGCTTTAAGATATAGTTCCAAGTAAATTACAACTTTTATAGTTATACAGGGGTCGCAGACGTCCTATATGTCCTATAAATCCTATATTTTTTTAAAAATCGGTAAAAACGTCCTATATTGTCCTATATTTTACAATTGTCCTATATATCCTATATTTCTACATTGATTCGATCTATATTTTCTTCTAATTCGTAATAACGGCGCCGTTTGTTGTCATTTTTTAATATTTCGGATTCTTTGGCGCGATCGTAGGTGAAAAAGACCTGACAAAAACGATGTTTGCAAGGGCGGCGCGGCGTTTTATCTCTTGTGACGTCACGTGCTGCATAACCTACAACTCAACTCTACTGGACCGGTGGGAGTTGTAAACATGTGAACATTTCCATAACAATCGGTCTTGAATTTCTGATCTGATTTCTCCTCCAACGTAATAAATTAATTGGCCATAATGCAGAGAGAGAGATGCAACAACAAAACTCTGCCTCTGGAAAAACGGATAAAAACAACTTGGGATTAACTTGCAGGACTACTAAAGAACATTTTGAGTGCTCAGTCAATAGTTGATAAAGGAAACAAAAGGGTTAAGATTTACTGTATGATGTCGGATGGCGATTTTTTTATTCCGAATCCTGTACGGATTCTGCGCCGCGAATTGTTTACATCAAACCACTCCAAATTATGGCAACCATAGGCAGTTAGTTATCATGCTCTTAAAAAATGGCAGGGCTGCCATTTTTTGGCGAAAATCGCCTTCGCGCAGAATTCGTACCGGATTCGGAATATTAGCCACGATTTTTTCATAAAAATCGCCAAAATTGAAAATTACGTCAATACGTTGTGTTGTCAAATCCAAATGATCACTAGGGTTGCTTTAAAGCCAAGTGCCAGGTTCGCCACATTCGGCGATAAATCTCACACTTTTCGCCGCCAATCCAGCCGACACTGAACAGTAAATCTGAATCAACAAAAGACTGCAAACAGGGATACAAAGAAAATACTTAAAGAAATTGGAACAGTTAAAAATGCTGAAAACAAAAGACTTATGATTGCGAATAATGTAATTAATAAAACTTGATTTAGGGATGGAATATTGAGGCAATAACGGATCACGTATTCAGGATCAGGCGATTTCTTTTTTTTAAAGGTGTGTTTTCTATTCTCTTAAATTCAATATAACGAGTATATAAATGTATAACGAGTTAATTTTGAAGTTCAGTAGCAACTGTGTGCAGTTATTTGATGTTTTATATTGTCCTATATTTTTTTTGAAAAAATCCTATATATTCTTATTTTGTCACTTTGACCCCTGTTATATTAATAATCTGCACATGTAGTTTTGTATTAAACTTAAATATATGTTGATAGCATATAATAGCTTTTAAGTTAAAATTTTAACTAATATTTTATTTTTCTAACCATGGTTTCTCTCAATTCAAGATGTCACAGGGTAATGGATTATTCTGAAGCCAATCATGGCGTAGTAAAAACGACTCACACATCGGTGTAGCGTATTTATTGCGCTCAAGTAAGCTTGCCCCAATGTATTGAAGCGGAGGTCTTGTCCTCTAATTGGTATATCCAGGGTTTCCGTGCATATATAAAGTCAGAAAATGTCATGAATTTGAAAATGGGTAAATTTTTTCATGGAAAGTCATGATTTTGTCAAAGAAATGGCCATAAGTCATGGAAATGCAGTGAATTTCATGGATTTCTAAACTTTTTAAGTAAAATCACGTAATTGTGACACGATAATCGCTATTCAGCTCATGGAAAATTCATCTATGTTTTTATTTACATTTTGACGGAAGCAACGTTCACAGTTAAAAACTGCGACCAATGAAAACATTTCTGACCACTAAATTTGTGACATCACTCGCGTAAGGTCTCATATGGGGAAAAAATTTCATAATATGAGAACTGAAATGAACTGTTTTGATTAGCTTGTGTTTACATTTTTTTTCCGTCTTTCTTCTGTTTTGCATTGTTGATATCAAAACATTTTGATTTTTGATGATATTATTTATTATTGCTGACTTATTCTTTCTTCAAATATTTCTTTATTATAAAAAATTGATTAGCTTTTTTAACAACTGAAATGAATGAAGATTATTTTCCACTTTTTCTTCTGATTTGGAAGTTACTGAAACAAGGATTTTTTACTTAATTTAAAGTAAAACTTTATAAAAATCATTTTATAGTACATTGATTTACTGACTATGTTCGTGTTAGTAAAACTCATATAGGTTGTTATTATTATTATTTATTTATTGGGATTTTATTTCTTGAGTCATGGGAAAATTATTTGCTTCAGTTTTGGAAAGTCATGAAAAGTCATAGATTTGTGACATTTAATTTTGGCAGAAACTCTGTGTATCATTTATCAAGTTTGGCTTTCTGTAAAGGGAGAGAAAAAAAAGTATCGTAAAAAAGCACAGTACAGAAACAATATCTATTTTCCCCACTTCTGTACCTGTGTTTATAATCAAGTTGCAAATTTCTGTATACACATTTGTTGCTATTTCTCCATTTGCTTCTCCACCTTTTCCATAAGTCACAAAATGACCACATTTTCCAAGTACTTGTCCACCTGTAATGCAATGCAATCCCCCTCTCTCCACTGTTTAGCATTTCCGTCTTCGTGTTTATTGCTTTAAGGCGCCCCTCCCCCCTAGATTAAGCCCAGCTGTAGTTTACAGAGGGGCGCAGTGAGTGACGTTCCCTCTGGCAGCAAAATATTTGGAATCTGTGCGGCTTGTTTTTCCTGGCCATTGATTCTTTTCCCCTGTTTCTGACACTGTTGCTCCACCCCCTCCGCCCCCGGCTTTAATGCCATTAACTGCATGGAACGATGAAATTGTACGTTTTTTTTTCTTAAACTACGGCTTATGTCCGTACATCTGACTTTCGTATAGCTACAATTTTCTCAAATTTTGGTCAACTTCCGTATGTGTCTGGAAAAAAAAATATCTATGCAAATTTCTTGTTTAAACATCTGTAAATAGTTTTTTTTTTCTCTATATACATCGTTTTTAAATAAATTTCATTCAAGATTGATTTTTTTTATGAACATCTTAATTGAAAGGCTGAGATATAAAAAATGTAAATGTGTGGTAAGATTTCCATGAGCAAGTGACGCCCAAACCTATCGTTTATGGAAAATATTTTATTAATTATATTTCATATTTAGGCAGAAATGGTAAAATGATTAATATAGTTTATTACTCTTATTATATTGTTTTCAATTGCACAAAAGTGTGGCCTTGTGTCTGTCCCCAATTAATGTTAGGGCATGCTCAGGAAAGGCATTGTGTGAGCATGCGCTCCTGCTCTGCCTGCTTGTCTAAAAAGAGATGTATGCTGTTGTTCAGTTGTATTGATGTATCGATATTTTAAAAACTCAAATTAAAGAAACAACTTTGTAATGGGCATGGACTTAAGGCCCAGGGTAAATTTTACATCGGCCTTTAACTGATTTTTTCCAGTTCTTTTTAATTTTTGGTGTTAATGACAGTTTTGTAAAAGACCAAATATACACGACATGCATTTTTGAGATCAAATATTTTTTAGTTAACAAGTTTTAAAATGTCATAAATTCATATTTTTTTTACATTCTTCCATTAGATTTATCATGATAATGTAAAATGATTCCTAACTACGAATACTTTTGAGTAGAGACCAAAAAGAGAGACAGACAGATAATTATATATTTTATGAAAAAACAACTTTTGATGGGAAGTTTTGAATTTTATTCTCTTTCTCCTTTGAAAATCAAAGTTTTGGACTTATTTGACCTTTCCTTTCATTTTAGTAACATCCTACAACAGGGACGTGTGTTACTGAATGCTACTGTAAAATTATTCCTAAATATGAATAGTTTGCAGAATACTGGCTTGACCTTCGACTGGCCAATTAATAATCCAACGGCCGACCCCCGTCCCTAAGGGACAGGGACGCGCTCCCCGCCTAAGCAGCTTATCTAGGAACCTTGCAAGGTGTCTCCCCAATGCGCTCCCATAATCTGGACCAGCCCCCTTCCTATTGTGTCGAGCTGGCTCTCTAATTACGGCTTAATGAAGTTGTAGGATTTCCCCTTCGCCCGTGTCATCGTATTCGCGTTTAACATATTCATTCCATCTTCTTTCCTGCTCTCCACCTTTTGGAGAGCAGCCGCCTACTTTGTCTTGTTGCGTATTGGAATGAATAACCACTCTCTCTCAGATAAGCTAGGAGGAATGAATTGTATTGAACGGGGCGGGCGTTTCTGTTTGGAAACTGTATCGCGGAGTATTAAGAAACTGTTCGCGATGGAGTTGGGAGGGTGATTTGCATTTGCCAACCTAAGTTTAGAGAGGGGCACGCTCATATACTGGTTGTTGGTTCTATTGAGGATTTTCTGGCGTAAGAGCTGCACCATTTTTACACTGTCGGAGTATCATTTGGATCAATATCGTTGATGTACATGTTGTACCTAATTATAGTTAACCATATCGATATATTTGTTGATTGTATTGGGGATTTTCTGGCGCAAGATCTGCACCATTGTTACACTGCGTCGGAGTATCATTTGTATCAATATCGTTGATGTACATGCTGTATCTAATTATAGTTAACCATATTGATATATTAGTTGATTGTATTGGGGATTCTCTTGCTCAAGAGCTGCACCATTGCTATACTGCATCGGAGTATCGTTTGGATCAATATCGTTGATGCACAACTGTACCTAATTATAGTTAACTAAATTAGAGCCGCCTGTAGTAGTCAACTGATCTTTCACGTTATTTATTTTTATACGTATTCTCTGATATTTTTGGGAATTTGCGGAGTATTAAGAAACTGTTTGCGATGGAGAGTTGGGAGGGTGATTGGTATTTGCCTAACCTAAGTTTAGAGTGAAAGAGAGGGGAATGCTTTGCTCATGTATTGGTTGTTGGTTCTATCGGGAATTTTCTGGCCCAAGAGCTGCACCATTGTTATACTTCGCCGGAATATCGTTCAGATCAATGTCGTTGATGTTCATGCTGTACCTAATTATAGTTAACCATATTAGAGTCGGCTATAACCTGTAGTAGTTGACAGATCTTTCACAATATTTCTATACGTATTTTCTGAGATCACTCGGAATGATATTTGAAAAATGAATATTAACATCAGTTCAAATTTTCACCACCAGATAAAAATGTGGCACTTTGAGGACTTTGGAAGTTTACTGACTGCAGGAAAATAGTAAATTTAAAAGTGTATCGCAGAAGCTGCGCCACATTGTTATACTAGAACATCGTTTGAATCAATATCATTGATAAGCAAGCTGTACTTAATTATAGTTAACCATATTGGGGCCGTCTATAGCCTGTAGTATTCAACCGATCTTTCACAATATTTCTATACGTAATTTCTGATATTTTGGGGAATGATATTTGAAAATAAATATTAACATCAGCTCATATTTTCACCACCAGATGGAAATGTGGCACTTTGAGGATTTGAAAGCTTACTGACTGCGGGAAAATAGAGCTTACTGACTGCGGGAAAATAGATAATTAAAAGTAGACCAGAAGAAATCAGTTAAATATAGTTTTGACTAATAAAGAACTTAGAGTGAATAAGAGGAGCGCTTTGATATACTGGTTGGTTGTATTGGGGATTTTGTGGGGCAGAAGCTGCGCCACATTGTTATACTGGAACATCGTTTGAATCAATATCATTGATAAGTAAGCTGTACTTAATTATAGTTAACCATATTGGGGCCGTCTGTAGCCTGTAGTAGTCAACAGATCTTTCACAATATTTCTATTCGTAATTTCTGATATTTTGGGGAATGATATTTGAAAAAATAAATATTAACATCAGCTCAAATTTTCACCACCTGATGAAAATGTGGCACTTTGAGGACTTTAGAAGTTAACTTTACTGACTGCAATAAAATTGTAAATTGAAGAAATAGTAATTGAGAATAATATTTGTAAAATAAATATCAACATCTGTTCAGATATTCGCCACCAGATGAAAATGTGGCCCTTTAAAGACTTTGGAAGTTAATTTTAAAGGCTTAAACTTATCGGAAAAGTAGTAAATTAAAATATAGACCAAAAGAAAATAATTTAATAAAGTTCTAAATATCTGTTCTATAATTGTTCTCTTTAAATTGCCATCTGAGAACGTATGAACTATTTTATAATTTTTTTTTTTTAATTTGTAAGAGAGCTTTTTTCCCATGATCTCGGTAGTACGTTCTTAAAATTTTTTGAAGCTCTGTTGATTATTACAGGCTCTCAGTTAAAGTTTAAGTGAACTTTAATTGCAAACATCCCGTATTGCACTAGATTTCTGTAAAATATTCGCATAGAATATTTCAGTCTTTAAACTTTGTTTTTTAAGCACTTTGTATTAAAAACTAAGTTGGAATGATATGTTATATTGAACTCAGATTGTTTTTAAGTAAGGTGGTTATTTTTTGAATAGATAATCGGTAGTTCTTGTTACAATTGACTTTAAATTTAACTTGGGGATTGTTTTTAATTTTGAGTACAATCTTTTTAACAGCGCACGTAAAATTTTGTTCAAAGAGAGTATTGTTCTATTTTTGCTTCTCTTATATATACCTTTCTAAGAATATATTCTTATTCTTTTGATTCATAATAATATTTGTTACATTCTATATGTTGGTTGACTAATTGCTCGGATTTTTTTTATTTTATTCTTTGATGTGTATTTCGCTATTAAACGTTCTCATACTATAAAAAATTAGATAATTTGTTTGACTTATAATTTGCGTGTGATTTAATATTACCACCTTCAGTCTTAAAGTTCTATAGCTGCCTCTTTTAGTACTGACATAAATATTCTATTTCTGCCACCTTTTCTTATCTGTATTATATTTAGAGGTTTTTTTATGACGATCCTTTTTCTCTCTTTATATAATACCAAAATTGATAAATTATACACCAATTTAAAGGCCAAGGACTCCGTTCCTGACGAATATTTTATTATTCGTGTCGTCAAATCAGTGATTTCATTACTCAGTGATTTCATTACTAGTTTCGTAGTCGTGAAATCAAAGTGATTTTTTTTATTTTGTTACTCTATATGAGGGTACACTATGTAGAGGGAACTCTATATTCTTTGTAAAGGGTACTCTGAAAAGGGATTCTAGGTATTTTGGTACTCTATGAGAGGGAATTCTATGTAAAGGTATTTTGGCACTCTGTGAGAGGGAATTCTATGTAGAGGGTACTCAATGAGAGGGGACTCTATATTCTATGTAAAGGGTTCTCTGAAAAGGGATTCTAGGTGTTTTGATACTCTATGAGAGGGAATTCTGTAGAGGGTGCTCAAGGAGAGGGGACTCTATTTATAGGGTATTTTGGTACTCTGTGAGAGGGAATTCCATGTAGAGGGTACTCAATGGGAGGGGACTCTATATTCTTTGTAAAGGGTACTCTGAAAAGGAATTCTAGGTATTTTGATACTCTATGAGAGGGAATTCTATGTTGAGGGTACTCAAGGAGAGGGGACTCTATGTAAATGGTATTTTGGTAGTCTGTGATAGGGAATTCTATGTAGAGGGTATTTTGGTACTCTGTAAGAGTTGCGTCGACTCGGGTCCGGCAATGATCCTCTTATCTTCCATTGTACTTTAAATTACTATGAATTAATAGTAACTGTTTTAATGATGTAGTTCCCTGCTTTGAATAGTTCTCTTCATTATTTGTTTTTAAATCGGACTTAAATGTTAAAAAGTTACATTGGATACTCTGCTGCATGTACAGGATACGATTTAAAACCAGACCGACCAACTATACGAGTTGTGCCGCGTTGTGCTTTCCAAATCAAATTACAATATATCTTTCAGCAATACACTAAACTGCCAAAAGTTAAGCGAGAAAGGTAAAAGGGGAAAAGACCACAAGTACAGCTTTGACTTACACGAAATACTGTAGGAAAGTAGCATATAGGTTTATGCATGAAATAAAATAAAGACTTAAATACAAAGATGAAAACAACATGCAATACAGAACATGCAATGTTTGGTAATTTTTAAATCGTTAAATAAAATTATCGTTGTTAAATCATTGTTAAATGTATCGACATTTTAAGTCGAGATCTAATCTATCGACTCGCAGACGTGATAATAACAGAAATAATCATATTGCTCGTGCTAATCATTGTAGTAAAGTCGTTGATATCAAATATACAATCATGCTGAAATCAAATATACAATAATGATACTGCTAAGATGATGCAAAAGTAACAAGGCTTTTTAAAAAATTGTAATTCACTAACATTTGGTAGTAAGAAGATGGGTTTACACGGAAATGTAAAACAAAAAAAAATCGGATTTTCTTACATGCATTATAGGCAATCATATTGTATAGTTAACTAGTATTGAATTCAACGATACAACCAGTATAGTTAACATTGGTTGTGTTACAATATGAGTCACATGGCATTTATACTGCGTCAGAGTATAGTTAGTTTAGATCAAAATCTGGATTACTGTAATTAACTTATGTGTGAAATGAGAGGATGGGGAGGTTTTTACCCTGCATTTGTACCTTGTTATGGGAGAAAATCCGAATAACCATCAGGTAGTTCGATATCACAATCGTGTATTTCCTTCGCAATCGTTGACGTGTCTACTCACTTTGGAAAAAGTTACTGTAGAACACCAGGCGAGGCTCTATCTCTGAACCTCTTACATACATGACGAGCATTCTGCCTTTCGGATGCAAGTCCGATGATGTGTAGCTTACAATGTAATCACAATACTACTCAATAATAGTCATAGCATAGTCAATGTTATAAAATCATAGTCAACCATATTGAAGTCAACGATTCTAAAATAATTGCTCCAACGATATAATCATTGTATAGTATAGTCAACGATGTAATCATTGTATAGTATAGTTAACGATGCTATTATTGTATAGTATAGTTAATGATGCAATCATTGTATAGTTAACGATGCTATTATTGTATAGTATAGTTAATGATGCAATCGTATTTAAATAAACGATACTGGTAAGTGTAGTTAACGATAAAAGTATAGTGTGGTTAGCGATAAAACTGTAGTGTAGTTAACGATTCAAGAATAGTGTAGCTAACGATACAAGTATAATGCTGTCAACAGTACAATTATAGTGTAGTCAAGTATATAATCTTATCGAAATCGACAATACGTTGATTGTTTAGTCAGCGATGCAATCGTATATAATCATGGGTATAGTCAATGATGCAATTATGGTATAGTCGATGATGCAGTCTTATTGTAGTCAACGATATAGGGAAAGATGCAGTGATATTGTGGTCAATCACGTTGGCGTGTTTATGTTAAGCTGCATAAAAGGGCCTCAGATCAATCACCTTACCAAAGTGTCGCAACCGAAAAGAAGCGGGGCAACGGGGCTTTGGCACGGCTGACGGAGTTTTCTAGCGCGATGATTCCATTGCGATCCGTTTCAATTTCCGACGCAATTCGTTAGCGGAGTGTGTACCCGGCCTTGTGGAAAAGGTTCGGGCGGCCAGATGGAAGGAGCTGTTAATGATGGGATTAAACGGATAAATGAAGCGAGGGCCCGGCAAATAATTCTGCCCGCTCCAACAATAGGTTGCTACCCGGAACCCTAATCCCACCCGAGACATGGTTGCCACATTTCAAATCCCAGATCAGGCGGTTAAACGCGCCAAATGAAGAGGCTTGCAAGTGATTACAGGCAGCCAAATCCAGTTAATAAGCAAATTGTCAAGAGTTGAAACACGCAAGACAAACGAAAGAAATTCTATGATCCAATTGGGATGCGGAAAAATGAGCGCAACCGTATGGGAATTAATTAAGGAATGTATTCGAATGGAATTGGCGCCAGTAAGGCTTAGATGGAATTAGATGGTTTGTATCAAGATGATTGTTAAAATCGGCACTGGATGTTTAGAGTAATTATCATTTTTATGGAATAGTGTAAACGGCTATTTTGGTGACATTTAAGATGTACTTTGGCATTATGTTCTTTTAAAGGTGTGACCAGAAGAACGGTTTAAGTCGAACTTTTTGTGAAAATAGAATTGAGAACGTTATGGTAGGTTATTAACGAGGATAAACGATACAAATTCAGAAAAATTCTTAGAAGAGTCTACGTTAAACAATTTCTAACATTTACTCACAAAATCACCTTGTTTTCGGTTCTTGGATTCTAAGTTCGGCTTCCATATCTATTCGTATACTTCTTTGGTAGAGGGTCCATACCTTGTCCATAATGTTTAAAATTTTAATTCTATTAAACTTCACGTTAAAATTTTACTAACGGGTAAAGTGTTTTAACCGTTATATATTCTTTTGTAATTTACATTATTTAAATATTTTCCACAAAAAGCCGTAAAGTGCTCTTGAACTTTTTGGGATTTATTCGTTGTTTTGGCATAAGAAAACTTGGTCAGGCCATATTATATTTCCAAATAAGAAATGTAGTATGCTATTCTGATGAATATATTGTTGTTACATTTCATTTTCAACCTATTGTTTGTATTGACTTCAAATATCACCAAGAATTTTAATGATTGGCAATATTTATCAAACTGTAATAAAACTAAATATCAGTACATCCTGAATTGATCCTAGTCTTAAATAACGTCATACTGCTTAAATTTATGGTTAAATAATCATTCTTTGTTCAATGAGGTTTGAATGTAACCCTCGGTTTTTATGATATCTCCAATATAAGTAACCTATCGATGAGGCATGAGTCGTTTGTAAGTTGCAATGTAGAATTGAAGACTAGAAATGGAAAACGACCCAAGTCCAAAAAAGAAAAATGTTCAGTAGAGCCAAAAAATGAAACACTCACATTGGTACTTAAGACTATGACTAAGTATCAGATTGAATTTGAACTATTGCAACTGGAGTTGGCACTTTGGGCGTTCTCCACTTTGTTTAGCATGGTCTTGAGGACATTTTTCCCTTAAAAAAAGAAATTGAGAAACCAGAATTAAATAAGTGCTTAGTCCGAAAACGGTAGCGAGTTATTTAGCCCCTAAAAAGTAACTTTTAATCCGAAGAACTGAGTATAAATGAAACTTACTAAAGGGTTTTTCTATTTTCTTTTTAATTCATATTTCTTATACTGTAAGATGAAAACAAAAGGCTTTCCAAATACGATCCATCAAGGAATTAATGAGCTCCCCATGTTAAAATGAGCTTAGTTTTTGAAGGATTTTAGCTATCGGTGGCTGATTTTAATTTAATCAATGGCTAATTTTTATTTCTCTATTGGCTTCAAGCTACTTTTAACAGAAATATCGTGTCAGACACGAATACAACCAAATAAAGTATAACCCATTCACCAACTATCGATGGAAGAATACTATTAAGTACGTCTCATCGATGAATTGATAAACGCTCCATCTTAAAATGATCCGCTTGGAGAGCTTTTAAATCATTTATTTATTGGTGGATAATTTTTATTTCTGTTTTGATTTTTGAAAGAATACTACCAAAACACACCACGAAGAATTGATAAGTGATCCATCCTAAAATTATCCATTTGCCGAGCTTTTAAAAGGCTTCAGTTATCGGTGGTTAATTTTAATGTCTTCATCGCTTTCCAGTAACGTATTCGAGAAGCTACTTTAATAGTAGTATCATGTCCGACAAGAATATAACCTGAAAAAAAAAGTACATCCAGTCACCTACTATCGATGAAAGAATACTTCCGATTCCGTCCCATCAATGAATTGATAAACGCTCCATCTTAAAATGATCCACTTGGAGAACTTTTAAAGGAATTATTTATTGGTGGCTAATTTTTATTTCTGTTTTGATTTTTGAAAGAATACTACCAAACCCCCCCCCCCCCCCCACGAAGAATTGATAGTGCTCCATCCTCATATTATCCATTTGCTGAGCTTTTAAAAGGCTTCAGTTATCGGTGACTAATTTTAATGTCTTCATCGTTTTCCAGTAACGTATTCGAGAAGCTACTTTAATAGTAGTATCATGTCCGACAAGAATATAACCTGAAAAAAAGTACATCCAGTCACCTACTATCGATGAAAGAATACTTCCGATTCCGTCCCATCAATGAATTGATAAACGCTCCATCTTAAAATGATCCACTTGGAGAACTTTTAAAGGAATTATTTATTGGTGGCTAATTTTTATTTCTGTTTTGATTTTTGAAAGAATACTACCAAAACACCCCACGAAGAATTGATAAGTGCTCCATCCTAAAATTATCCATTTGCCGAGCTTTTAAAAGGCTTCAGTTATCGGTGACTAATTTTAATGTCTTCATCGTTTTCCAGTAACGTATTCGAGAAGCTACTTTAATAGGAGTATCATGTCAGACACGAATGTAACCAGAAAAAAAGTACATCCATTCACCTACTATCGATGAAAGAATACTTCTGATTCCGCCCTATCGATGAATTGATAAACGCTACACCCTAAAATGATCTCTTTGGTGAGCTTTTAAAAGGTTTTCGTTATCGGTGGCTAATTTGACCTTGTTTGTCGGTGCTATGAAAAGCAAGTTTTAATCAGGAGGAGGTGGACGCAAATGAGACAGGCATTAAGGTCCTGACTGACAGCTAATGGGGATCCAACTGTCCACCAGAAACGGGGGGATTAAAAGTGGGACTTGGGAGATGCGGATTAACCTCTAATCTGCCCTCCAATACTCATCCTGGGAGATGAAAAGGGGCGACCTAACAGTATATAATTAATGACCAAATGCTACGCCGGAAAAGTTTCCGAGCGGTGCGATGGGATAAGCTGGCGAGTAAGCAGTCACTTCGGGGTGCTTTCGAGAGAAAAAGTTTATTCATTGCTGACAGTAAGCAGTTTTATTGGTAGACATTTTCCGACAGGCTGGGTAGACAGAAAAAAGCAAGTCTGGAATTTGTTGTTTAATGTCATTTTTGTAAAAAAAAAACTAGTTGGATTATGATAGTCACTGTCATTGAATGCCCGGTCTAAAACACATTTTTAGTGTAGTACATCAGGACCAGATACTTAGCATGTTCAACTTGTGACATTAAATGGTTGAAATCTCGCTGTTAAGGTAGATGACTTGTGATAACAAAACCCCTGTAAATGAGGAGTTTTATATAAACGTAAGGTTGCTGACAAACTTAGCAATTAAACTTACCAAGATCTAATCCATTCGAAAATACGAATGTTTGGCGCAGTGTAGCCAATAATATTGTCTCTTGTGTCATAAAAATCAACTAACTTCTAATCCGATATCTCTCTTTGCACCAAAATGTTTACTTCCTATAGAGTTTACGATGTAATGAAAGTTTTGCTTTCGAAATAATTTTTTTTCCCAAAGTATTAAAGAGACTTTCGAGAGAAAGTTTTATTTAATGCTGGCAAATTGGTTGGTTAGTCACGAATGGAATTTAAAGATTTGTTATCATTCTTGTGAAATAAGTATGTTCCTTTGATTGTGTACGAGATTTTCAGAAACCAAAGGCTTGTTGTCGAGCCAGTGTTTGATATTTAATCTTATGAAAGGAAAATTGAATGTTGAATTATTTTCTTTTGAATAGTTTATTAAGCGTCTTAAATACATACGTTGGGGTGAACAGTTATCCAAAAGCAACGGAAATCCTTTAATGCTCTGACTAGAATAGATGAAGATAAAGGAGACTTTTCCGAAACTTGATTTTGAAAATTAAATATGACGACTCTTTTAGAGTAATTGCTGGATTGACTATTACCGACAATGCCGTATCCACTTTACCCGTTTTTTCTCTTTTAAGCTCTGACGCGGTAATAGGGAAGAAATAAAGAAAAGAAACTGTTTTTCAAAATGTGGTCTTGGATCACAATAGACATCTGGTCGTAGTGCTTGTTTCATTCCACCCTAAGTCTACGTTAAAGTGTGGTCTTTATTTAATACTCAAATTGTGCGCCTCCTGTAGGAATTACCGGGATAGTTTGGCGGTCTAAAAACACTTTCCTCCATCGCAAGCTTTTACCAGACGAAGACGCAGGAATTAAAGAGTCTGCTGCCGTTGTAATCCCAAGTCGTTGACGATTCCACAGTAGTCCTACTTACATTGGATTAAGGGCGAGACTTTTCTTTTGGACTTTTCCTGACGAATCAAAAAATTACGGTTCGCGAGTCCCTTTTAGGAATAGATTTTTGTCGATGGTGGGGGGTCCACTTTTCTTTTTTTGCTCCAAAAATCTCTCCCCGGCATGCCGACTGACTTGTTGGATGCTGCTCTCCCGCGAGATTGAGTCTTAAATGAAATAAGATCAAACCCGCTCTCTCGCAGTAATGTGTTTGGAGGGCTTTAGCTATTGATTTGAGAGGCTCTTGAAAGAGTGGATAAATTTGCCGCTCCATTTGGGGCTCTTTTTTTTTTGTGTTCCCTTTTTCTTTTTGGTGCGCTGTATATATAGATATATGTATTTATTTACGCCCGTCCCTTGGGAAGTGTGCTCTGCTATGATAACCTGTGACTTATAGATGAGTAACGGGAACTCGGTTTGACATCTATTCATCTGCAACTTGTCTCTACCCTGCTGTGGCGTAACTTGATCATCCCTTTCTCCCTCAAGTCACTACTTTGATGTCATTTACGCGCTCGCTGCCACATTAGCGCGGCTCTGCTTCCTCAAAGGGCATTTTGGCTGCCCAAAAAGCACTATTAATCGGTCGAAAAGGATGGGACGTTTCATTAAAATTTCCGCTCTTAATGGAGTTGGCTATGAAATGGATTCCATTTACGACTGATGAGTTGTTGCGTTGCGGTCCTCAATAGCAAGGCCCGATTTAGAAAAATGATTACTATTAGACTCAGCATAGCAGATGGGGCCCCCCATTAACAATAGTTGGTGTTGTTTTAATATTAATGACTATTTTGATTACCGTCTGGATTAAATTAATGTCAAGATATTAATATTTTCAATAACTAATGAGCTCTAAAAATGTATCACCATACTCTATGGTATTGTACAAGAGTTTTGAACAGAATATTGGTACTAGTTAAACAATACTAATTTCAGACATTTTGGGTGTCGGGGGCCTTAGGAAAGGCCTTTGTGGTCCTTATGAGAAATGAGGCCCTGCTCAACAGTTGCTTTTTCATTCCTACTTAGTGTTAAGTATGTACGAATCATTTTTTGTCTATGCATCTTTTTTCAGTACTTCTAAATTTCTCTTAGTGTTTAAGAGTGATCGCTTGATTTTTCTTGACGCATATATCTAGAGCAGGTGGCTGACCGAGGTTCCGTATGCTGCTCTTAAACCCAAGAATAAACTGATAAAACAATAAATGGTAATAAATGTGTGATTTGTTTGGATAAATCCATAATTAACTTTGCGTAATCTCAAACCCGAGAAATACGGAAAATTTGACGAAACACAGATAAGTAGAGTAGCCTTAAAACACTGTTTTCAAACAGAGGCTGGCTCATAAAATTTTGAGGAAATCTCGGTGAAGTGAACGGATTTTGGATGGCATCGCTCCGTAAGCTGGTTTTGTGACGTCACATGCTCCGCTTGCATTGCATCAAGCTTTTGTTGACGTTCGTTGTTCTCTTGTCTCCGACTGAGGTAGATAGTGCTTGCGTGCGCTGTTCAAACGCCTTTTGCGTTTGCTTTTATGTACTAGTATATTGGAAAAAAAAAAAACATGGCCTCCTCTTTGTTCAAAAGGAAGAAAAAAATTGCTGGGGAAAATCGTGAATTTAAGAAGGAATGGGCTGAATTTTAAGCGCTCATTCTAAATAAAAATGGACTACTAACTTGTCTCAGCTGCCAGGAAATAATTGCAAACCATATATAATAAAAAAAAATTAAAAAAAAAAAAAAAAATACTGAAGAAGCATTTCTCTTCGGCGCATCACTCATTGAGAGTAAATATGCTGAATCTCGGGAAAACGAAATCCAAGAAATCCAAAGACGTTATCAGCAGTTGATGTTAATATTACGAAACTGGTCACAATTTTGTAACACTGTTACCTGGTAAGTTTTGCAGTTTCTTTAGAAACTGCAAAAAGAGGAAAACCGTTTACAGATGGCGAATACATCAAAGAGTGTATCTTAAATCCGTCCCATGAACTTTTACGGAATTTTAATGATAGAATTTTTAAGATTTTTTTTATTGAGATAAATTGTTTATATAAATAAAATGTGTGTAGTTAAAAGTTCATTTTGGCATTGCTTATCTTTATTCGGAGGCTCCTTAAGAATTTTGCGATTCTGATAATTGATATTTGGGCTCTTAGGGCATAAAAGTCTGTCAACCCCTGAGTAGGGCAATGTTTTTCAAATGTTGTCTCATGCACTGTTTCCCATGGTACTTCTTCAAGGTGGAAAAACGATACAGTTCAACGTATAAGTCACAGACAAGCAGGGTTGGGGGGGGGGAAGTGGTGTTTTTTTGTTTTTTTTAATTTTTAACAAGGTTTTTTTTGGCTTAAACCGGCTGTTTTTTTTTTTAATCTTATTCTAATTACATGTATATATATTTATAAATAAAATTTGACATTAACTAGCATAATTAAAATTGAAATAACAATTAATATTTCTTCTGAAAATAATTTAAATTAAATAAACAATTGTTGCTATTTATGTATGTGGACATCAAATCATATTAAATTTTAATATTTTATTTAGAGATACTATTTTTTAAATTCAATGTACATAGAATATAATACAATAGTAATTGTTTGCAACATAATACATGGAATATTGCTCTTGGATTCATTAGTAATGGTGATAAGTTGTTCAAAATGATATTTTAATATTTAGAAATTAGTTGTTAAAACACAACCTCTATTTTTGAAACAATTTTAAAATGTAGCCTATAGTTTAAGTTTAATTGATAATTTTGAATAATTATAAAACATTAATATATATATTAGATAAATATAAAATCGTATTGGTTAATACTTATAAAACTTCACTAGTCTTTAATTATAAGATTTATTTTAAAATTCATGAGAACTTATTTTATCTATTGTATTCTTATAATTTTTCATTTACAAAAATATCACCCAGTCATGAAAGAATGTAGATATTTCATTTAGTGAATTATTTTCTTAAAAAATAATAGAAAGTAAAAAATAAATGAATTAAAATACAATTTTAAATTATTAAAAAAAAAAAAAAAAATTAAAAAAAATTGTTTGTTTTTTTAGAAAAAAACTATTTGGTTTAAACCATAACCCTTCAGAATAGTCAAAAAACATTTATTGTGTTGTAAACGTTTTCAAACATTCACACTCTTTCGATCTCTCTGCACTACTTTTAGTGTTTCGCACTCAAAGTTGAAAAGAAATTTTTTATAAGGTAATCTTTATGCTCATTTGAAACATTAGGGGAAAAAATGCATTTCGGTGCCTATTTAGTGTTGTAACAAATTCAGTTATGTCATGCTGAATTGGAAATAAAAGGAATTGAAGAGAAATTTTTGGAAAACGTAGTGCACTTTGTGATTAGTATCTTTTTAATACAAATATTTAATATAATTCATTATAATTAGTCAAAAGTTAAAATTGTATTATGCTATACCCAACAAAAGAACCAAGACATTAGTACTAATAATTAATAGTTTAAAAAACTAAAAAACACGCTTTAATAGAAAAGTGAACTAAAAAGTAGAAAATAATTTTAAATAAGTTTGAAATAAGAATAGAGTGATTAACAAGAAATATTTATTTTATCGTAAAAAAGCGTGGGGTGCTTTTTAAGATATTTTCATAATGGCTCTACTTTTACCAATATATATACAACATTTGACATCAAGCACCCCACGCTTTTTTACGATAGAATAAATATTTCTTGTTAATCACTCTATTCTTATTTCAAACTTATTTAAAATTATTTTCTACTTTTTAGTTCACTTTTCTATTAAAGCAAGTTTTTTAGTTTTTTAAACTATTAATTATTTTCTACTTTTTAGTTTGGTTTTCTATTAAAGCATGTTTTTTAGTTTTTTAAACTATTAATTATTTTTTCTGTAAACTATAAGTTTTTTTTAGTTAACTAAAAAAATTAAGTGTACAAAACTCTCCAGTTGTTCTTGCCAATAGTCACATGCTTGTCTCAAATTTAAGTCATGTGTATGCCTTAGTACACGCCGTATTACTAGGCACAAAACACTACCTTGTCTCTGAATATGAAAAATCACTAATCCTGAAGATCCTGGTAAGGATAATGCGACTAAAAAAAACACGCTTTGTATAACCGTCATTCCCACGACAAATCTTTCAAATGTCTGCCTTATCAATTGTCGATGATAGGTTCTGTGATTACTGGGATTGTAATGAGTAACGGCACACCAGGGTTCGATTCCGGAGAAGGTTGGTTGGTTGGAATTTAACGGCGCAAAGGCAACACGAGCTAATCCTTGTGATAAAGCGACAAACTTATAGAATTATTGTATTGTCATCGGGTCTTTGACAAGTGTGCAAAGTTTGAACATACAGGTAAAACTAATAAAAGCGTGTTAAAAAGGGAATTTCGGTAATTTTTTTATGGTGAACTAAAATTAAAAAGCCACTTCCGATCGAGGTTGTAGACTTATTTAAAGTTATACTTAAATAAGTGATCGGCGCGCCTGGTAGTTTCCCTTATTGGTCTTGACGCAGACACTCCGGGTCTCAGGAAAACAAAAAATCTCTAATCCTGATTATCCTAGTAAGGATAACGGGTCAAACTGTTTAAAATATTGAATTGTCATCGGTCCTTAATAAGTATACCAAATTTCGAGTTAATCCGACGTTTTGAAGGGGGTCAAAATCATGTTCAAAGATTCCATTACATACTAACATACGTCTGAAGCTAATAAAAGCGTGTTAAAATAGCCGAAAGTGCTAATAAACCATTCGTACTGAAAACCAATCCTTAAATACAAAGTAATACTACGCCTTTTATTATATTTGGATAATCTGCAGCTTTTACGATGAAGAAATAAATATGTTAAAACCTACTGTAATAGTATGAATTGATCTAATATGTAATTATCAGTAAAGGAGAAAAAATATTTGAAGGATAAGTTTCTTTTCATAACTTAAAGTATAAACAAAAATTTTTACTTTGGATAGTATAATTCATAACGTAAATTCAAATGTCTGAGTATAAATTTATCAAAAGCTGGATGATTACAAAGTAATTTTTTAAACGTGTCTTTTAAATATAAGTTTTATCTTAATCAAAAATCACTTCACGTTTGAATGCGTTTACAAAATGGCTGTTGAACAATTGCAGGTTCTTAATTTTCATTTTCTAATTTTTATACAAACCCTATTTTAATAGATCTCGACATCATCCATTGAACAAAGTGCAACACTGAAATGGCTCCCTTTAATTGTTATGTGCTGTTTTATCTTCCAAATGTTGCTTATTACCGGCGTTTCGCTTTTTTAATGAGTGATCGTCTTCTTCAAGACGCTAATAGAAGCTAAAGAGCTACCGATTCAACAGTAGAGCTTTTCCAAAATAATGCATTACTGCTTGTTAGCAACTTAGCTGTGTAGCCAATTAGTCCCGAGCCGTCTATCTGTCCTTTTCGCTGCTTCCTCATTAGACATCTTTTCTTGAATGTGCGATTTTAATAGGCATAAGACGCCTGCTTCTTCATTGCTGGTATTGGATGCCTTGGATACGAATTTTCTTCAAAGTGTTGGAAGAAATCTTTTCTTTTTTGTTGGTATTTATTTGCGACGAAGCACTGCCTTTCGTTATATCGGCGCGTAAATTAGGGTGCGAAACATTGCAATTTCTTTAGCGTGTTGAGAGAAGTCCGTTGCTTTTTGTTAGTAATCACTGTTAAAAAGTATTCCGTGGAAAAAACGGAATTTCTCGAGCTACTCCTACACTAGTGTACATTTTCAGTTTAAAAAAAAAAAATCTGTTTTCTTTTCGAGTATAACTTCCGCTATTTTCAGAAAACCCTTTTTAGAGTTTGGAGATATGAGCACGCCTTGAACATCTGAGCTTAAACTCATTCTAAGTTTTCTTTTGGCTACGTTAGCTATCAAGCATTGGTTTTGGTTCTAGTTTGATGTTTCTTTAAAATCACATCTTTTGTTGCGAATATTGTTTGTCTGACAGGTTACTATGATTTAGATAGAAGATATTAAATTATGTCGTCTCATTTTATATTTACTCGTTATATTCACATACAATCATAATTCAGTTTATTCTTCCTATTCAAAGATTTCCATTCGGAGCATAAAATTATAATAATTAGATAAATATTAAAAAAAAAATTTAAAAAAAAAAAACCACATTTGTACAAATGTTCATCCTATTTAAGGATCTAGATTTAATCATATAACTGTATTCGCGGGTAAGCTTTATTGACAAAAGCCCCCTTTGTAAACAAGCCTAATTAACTCTATGATTATCTGCGTATTTATTCTGAACCCTTCAGAGCTTTTATTGAACCTGCTTTCATAACCTTTGCAGTGACAAGTTTGTCTGCGAGTATAGGATACTGAAATGCATGTTGTCTTTTAACGAGGTTCTCTAAATGTTGTGTTCTTTTTCGTTGTAGAGTGGCGGAAGACCGTTGCTGACAGGACCCGCGAGAAGTTGCTTCTGGAAGAACTGGTACAAATTGTCAACAAACGGGATGAGTTGGTTCAAGATTTGCACACCCAGGAGCAGGGGTAAGTTGTACTTTTTTATATTTCAATTGCGACTATAGTTGTTATGGATCTTGCATCCAAATCCCCGGTTTAGACACTCCACGCACAGGCAGCTTATGTTAAAAATTAGCCAACGCAATTTAACCAAAGTACAGTAACCCACAATAAATTACTAGAAATTATAACAATGAATAACTTACCAGAATGTATTACCATCAATAATTACCAAAATATTTTTTTGACTTCAGCCAATTTAAGTCGGAAATTTCTCGAAATAGACTTTCAAAGCCCAGAATACTGAAAATTATATTGTATCGTGGTTAACTTGTATTCGCAAATTCACGTATTGCCTAGATATTTTGCGAACTAACTGTGAATCGGTCAATGAACTTAGGACGTCAACACGGATTTGATACCAGTGATTCTTAACATCATATTTCTTGAATTAACGTTTACTGGAGTACTTGAGTAGTTTGATTTTGTCTACAATACTGATACTTACATTGTATAATTTTGCTTAAATGGATTTAATCATTTCGCGAAGTGGCCGAGACAATTGCGAATCAACTAATAAACTTCGTGGTGTAACATATACATTACTCTAGTAGTTTTCAACTTTTTATGCTCCACTTTCACCCTGGTTAGTAACTGGCATGTTTCTTGTAATTTAGAGATAAACCAAACCTAACATGGCCAAAACCTAACATAGAGGATGTAGTTATTTTAATTATTTTTAATTTTCAGAAATGATGAGATAAAGAATTTATTATGCAAATGGCCTTCAGTCAGATGAGTGAGGAAATGAAAGATCCAGCAATATTGTTGATAAACACAAAAATCAAATTAGAGATTCAGGATTTAATGCATTGCGATTTTCAACAGTGTCTTTTGTACTTCTATAGGAGTTTGTACCTCCTATAGGCGGTTTGCACAGTCTATAGGAGTCATTTTCTATGCATGCTTCATTGGAGCATCTTTCAAATTTGTATTTTTTCCTGTACACAAAATTTCATTAAATATTTTAGACGATCATAATATGATAGTGGGGTTGTTAAACGCTAGTAAAGTGAAATTTTAATAATTATGTGTATTTTAAAACTCGGTATTTTATTGTATTGCGTACTAAACTTAGGATTTTTGTTTGTTCATTTATTTTCATATCTGGTTCTTTATGTTTTGGAAAGAGCTATCGCACAATTTAAGTAAGGGAAAGTACCGGTAATTGAGAAAGGGTTTAAAGTGGAAACTCTAAATAGTCTAGTTGAGTCATTCCTACGATATTTGTTTCATGCGATAAAGACTCATCCAACATCTGATACCATAGCATCCCAGCTGACTGCTATACCACCCATCTGTTTGTACGGCTTCTGTTCAACATGGTAGAAGTAAATCGTAACGAAGGCTGCTTGCACATACGAAACGCAGATAGAAATAGGGTTGATGTTGACTAGGCTTGTGGTTATTTATTTCAAAAAGTATATATTTAAAAGGGTTCTGGGACTCAACATTTTTTTAAATTCTCAACAACAACAAAAATGTATTGTAAAAAATAAAACAAATATTTTTCAATAAAATGGCTCACATTTTTTTTCTATCATTAGTAGAACTTGAAATATTTAAGTTTTTGTTACATGATAACTGTATCTCAGACATGCTATCTTGAAACTTTGAAACTGTTTTTTTTTCGGTGATGGCTTTTTGTCCCTTTCTTGAGTTTAAATTGATATAACTTAAATACTACCTGTTATAAATCTATGACGCTTTCTACAATTATTTCTTGTATATATTTCTTTAATTTGACTTCAGGAATTATGTTTTTTTATTTACTTTTTTTTTTTTTAATTTTTTGGAGTTTAGCATTTCGGATTGTTTTATTGAAAAATCATGAAGACATTTTTTTTATATGAATTATAAGAAGTAATTTTATGGAAAAATGAAGTAATTTTTTAAAAAAGTTTTTTAGATATATCAAATTTAAAAAACATCAAAATTTTGAAGTTTTAATTTTTTTTTTTTTTTAATTTAAAAATTTAAAATGGTTTTTTAAGTTTCAAAGCATCATACATTACTCCATAAAAAATTTCAGAAAAATAATTCTAAAAATAAATATTTTAGAATTTTGAGTCTTAGATCTCCTTAATATGGTGGAACCCTTTAATAGTCTTTTCGTTGGATAGATAAAAGGATTCTTGATTGAACATGGTTGCCTTAATTAAACTGCACTTGTTTGGAGACGTCTCGTATCTTTTTAATAAATGTATCTGCATAAAATTTGGTGGTAAAAGTGATTCGAACCTACGCAGGGAAACTCAATTAGAATTTTAAGTATAGGAACTTAACCCCTACAGCTATGACTGCTTATCAACCAAAGAATCAAAACGCTTTTTCAAATTTGTAAAAAAAGTTTGAATTTAAAAAAAAATTTGCCCCCAAAACGTGATAAACGCATTTTCATCGACAACGAGTCTATCTGCCAATTTTCAGATCGATTGGATGATGGAAAGGGGCCTTCTGATCGAGCCTTTCGCTCTATTCATCGGACAGTCGGCGCAAAATATATATATATATCGAAGTTTATGTTAATAATTTTTTATAAAAGTTTCTATATTTCAAATTGTTTGAACCGTGTTTAAACAATTTTTTTTACCTGTTAACACCTTGTGTCCCTTTTTTAGGATTGTCATTATTCAGCTCGATAAAGTACTATAAATTTAAATTATTATTATTTTTTTTTAATATTTATGGTATTATAACCAATAAATAAGTATACCCAGAAATCTCGGGATATCGTGATTTTACTATTCTGTAGTGCGTAGTGTTATTTCGTACTTTCTCCAGCCTTCTCATTGTTGTTGTTTTTCTTACTTTCACATAATATTCACTGCAAAACTAAAAATTCCCTTTTAACATTACTAAAAGTTCAAAAGTGTAATATTCTTCCATTAAATTTGAATTTTTATTTAATTGAAGTCCTCAAATGAAGACAAGCAGTCACTGAAAAACTATTTTAATTTCATCTCTTTTCATCATCCGTGAACTTCCATCAAGTTGAAATTATTTGAAATTTTCCAACCCTCTTTTCGCCCATTGTTCTATTTAAAATATGATTATCTCCATCTTTTGAATAAATTTCTTTCCGGTATATGTAAAGATATTTATCTAATAGCTGTTCCAAATATCATATAAATCCTGTACAACATTCAATATTGAACAACGTTTTATATGAATATACATGCATGGAAGAGCTTTTATAAATATTTCTTTCCCCCCCCCCCGTATTAATACTAAACACTTGAAAGTGATGAAAACCAATAACGAAAATATATAAATTAAAAACTTATTCAGGGTTCCCACGGTCATTGAAAGTCATTAAAAGTGCTTAATATTTTTGAACTTGTTTTCAAGGCCTTGAAAGTGCTTGAAAATGCTTAGAGGTGCTTAAAAGTCCTTGAAAATACTTAGAGGTCCTTAATTTTTACAAATGTTGTCCAACTGCAAAATTTATAAAAATACAACTCGGACTCGCTATCCCCGTGTGACTGCCACTTATCTGCACCGTATCAGAATTTTCCGACCTATTTGTTTTACGCATCCACCAACTTGTAACTTTTTTGGTAGAATTTACTTTATTAAAAATTTAAATATAGACATGATGCCTGAAAACGAATTTTCATAGGTCCTTAAAAACATTAATTAGGTCCTTAAAAGTCATTGAAAAGTCATTGATTTTCATTCTGTGATTTGAGTGGGAACCCTGTTTAGCAATTATAAAATAAAATTACTAAAATATATTGTCAAACAAATAAACTAACATTGATAGACGAGTGACGATTGAGAGACGAGTGATAAAATTTTATTATAAAGACAAGAGAAAAAATTGGGTGTTAATATGCGTTAAATTCCGTTGACTGAAACCTTTTTAAAAAAAACCAGATTCAATTCTAAGCACACTCTACTTCCCCCTTATTGATTACATTCACCTCCTTGATTCCGATTTTACACTTTACTTTTCAATTTTAAATTCACCCCTTGAACCCGATTTTACCCTTTACTTTTCAATTTTAACTGAGTGATCTATTTAGCCCCTTTCGTTACTTATTCCTGCATCTCAGAAGCAAACCAGCCTAAGTCACTATTGGACAACTTTACAGGAGAGCGAACAAACTCAATCCTACTCTCATTGGACTCTACTCAACACTCTGTTCTAACTCTCTCTAAATGCTTTAGAAATTATTTGAGTGAGTTACGATATTATAGTGCGATGGGAACGAACTTTTAAGGCATTATCTGCAATAAAACAAAATTTGGACTTAGTCGCGTTTAGCTCTGAGGTGTAGATTTATTCAGCGCAGCGCCCCTCTTCACAATAAAGATAACTATGGATACACTTCCCGTTATCAACTTTATTCCAGGCATCCGTTTTTCTGTCGCGTTTGAGCGACTGTTTGCTCAGTGACTCTTGCCCATAAAAGGACCCCCAAAACTGCAAATAGTGTCGCGCACTCGCGGCAATTGAGGGCATGATGTATGTGCCCATATTTCCTTTGATTTGTATGATGTGGTGATGGTAGATAGGGGTCTGTGGGCATTTCAAGCAGTGGCGTGACTGGAAGTTTATTTAAGGGGGGTACCGCGCTTTTATGTCTATACTACTTACGTGAATGGCGGTAGTTATAGTTATTGCTGTTTAAAGGGTATGGATCTCATCATTCTAAAATCTCCAGTTTATTAAATATCACATTCTGAAATCTCCAACTTAGTAGACATTCTAGAAATTTTATTTTATCCCATTCTAAAGTCTCCAGTTTATTAAATATCTCATTCTATCTCCAACTTAGTAGATATTCTGGAAATTGGATATCGTCATTATAAAATCTCCAGTTTATTAAATATCTCATTCTATCTCCAACTTAGTAGGTATTCTGGAAATTGGATCTCGTTATTATAAAATCTTCAGTTTATTAAATATCGCTTTCTGAAACCTATAACTTATTAGATATTTTGGAAATGTTTTGAAGATGTATATTGTGTTTTTCAATTACAAAGATATCAAGTATTAACTTTTTAGCTTTTTGCAATATTAAAATTAATTTTAATGATTTTGGCTATTTTAATTTATTATCGATGTCCAGAAACTATTTTCTAAATATTTTTAGATAAAACATAATTAAAAAAAAAAAAAAAAAAAAAAAAAAAATCAAAATGGTAGAAAATCAACCAAAAGTAACTTGACAAATTTTCATGCATTTATAAATTGGTATATATTTTGGTATCAATCTGTTTAAAATATTCATGTTAATTTTAATATAACAAAATAGAAGAAAATTTCAATTTTTGAGCATCAAACCTTTTTAAAATCGATTTGATCAAAGATTCTTTCTGCGTTAACGTTTCTAATTTATTTATAAACATATTTTTAGCTATGTGACATCGTCGGTAGATTTCTTTTGATTCCCAACTCTCAAGTGTTTCAAAAGAGCTTTTTTTTTAAGTTTATGAGAATCAAAATTTTCATTTTTTAATTTCATTGTTGTCTATTTGTAATTAAAACGTTACTAATCATGTAGTGGCAAATTTTGTATAAATCCTCAATCAGGTTCAACGTTTCGGATGCTTGGACAGGATTTATAAAAAATTTCCAAGCATCCTTTTTTTCCTTCTGAAGACGCCGAACTCTATAAAGTAAAGGAATAACTTAACAAAAATAATTTAAAAAGTAATTTTGCAAATAATGAAATAACATTGTTAGAGGAATGGTGTAATTAATGAAATAAACAAATTAAAAGGTGAAAAGCAGTAATATAACTTTAAAAAAAAAAAAAAAAAAAAATGACATAAATGAAAAAATTAAGGAAATACTATTGAATATATTATTAAAAACAAAATTGTCTTATATACATAATATTTAAGAAAATATTAAAAATAAAATTGCTTTATATCATAACATTTAAGGATATAATATAAATAAAACAATATTTTACTTGGTATTTATACGTATAGTTTTCATGTTTTGATCTGACAGAAACTTGTTTTAATAAATAAATCTTCATTAAATTTTGTATAAATACTACTGAGGTTATAGAATAAGGATCCTTGAAAATATAATAAATTAGTTTTTTTTTAAATAAAGATGCATCTATAATGCATCGTTCTTAATTTCGCAATTTATGTTTCAAGGGCATCAATCATCTGACAGATATCCAAAGCTTTATTAGATAATTTCCCTTTTGATCTTTCATTTACAACTTTGCCGATAAGGTCAGCCTGTAAATAATCATTACAAAGTTGTAAATAATCGAAATGTGGTACTTTAAGGACTTGTGTAAAGTTAACTTACCAAGAAGTC
The DNA here is from genome assembly GCA_963978545.1 of Linyphia triangularis. Lineage (NCBI taxonomy): Eukaryota > Metazoa > Arthropoda > Arachnida > Araneae > Linyphiidae > Linyphia > Linyphia triangularis. Next base: position 4,948,252 of record OZ021733.1, read on the forward strand.
CTTAAAGCACCACATTTCAATCTGGTGGAGAACTGGTGTTTAGTTTATTCTGCAGATATCATTATCATATGATTTCAATAGGACGTATACAAACTTTTATAAAGAGCTGTTGATCATAGTAGGTTTCAGACATTCTATACAAGAGAAGTTTAACTATGTAAGCAATTCTAGTGCGCAGCCTGTGCATTTAAGATTGCTTAGAGCAGAGTTAGATACTGCGTTTTATTGCTGAGATAAAGATTCCTTAGGTTTCCTCAATGTGCATAAATTACGATTTTTTTTTAAAAAAAATTTGCCATCTACTGGATACTATCACAACTTTCCAATTTTTTTTTTTAACTATTTCTGATTTTTTAACTTCGATTTTCTCACAAATAATACAAGTGCAATTATAAATAAACTGTTCGTTAAAAGCGAAGGTCTTAAAAAAAGTCCAGAAATAACATATACGGTTATATCTGTTTATAATATTTAATGAAAAAAAAAACTGTTTTGCATGTAATATTTAATGCAATAATAAATTAAAACTCCATGCTTTAACACTTTTTGGTATTTACCCAATGAATGTAAGGATTCAGTTGGTATTGAATGCTTTAGTACTAAATGGATGCGCGTACTGTGCATTATTTCCCTGAATTTGTAACGAGCGAAAGACAGATGGCCGGTTTGATGAGCGTCTAAAAAAGCCATCAAAAATTTTTTGCCATCTACTGGATACTATCACAACTTTCCGATTTTTTTTTAAAACTATTTCTGATTTTTTAACTTCGATTTTCTCACAAATAATACAAGTGCAATTATAAATAAACTGTTCGTTAAAAGCGAAGGTCTTAAAAAAAGTCCAGAAATAACATATACGGTTATATCTGTTTATAATATTTAATGAAAAAAAAAAAACTGTTTTGCATGTAATATTTAATGCAATAATAAATTAAAACTCCATGCTTTAACACTTTTTGGTATTTACCCAATGAATGTAAGGATTCAGTTGGTATTGAATGCTTTAGTACTAAATGGATGCGCGTACTATGCATTGTTTCCCTGAATTTGTAACGAGCGAAAGACAGATGGCCGGTTTGATGAGCGTCTAAAAAAGCCTGCCTCGCGCAACCTCGTAATAGCGGCCTACTGTTCAACCCCCTACCAGCCTCACAATCGAGTTGTCAGTGTCGTATGAGAAATTAGCACTAAGCGAGGGGCTGGCTTGAAATCTACGGAGGATTTCTTCCGAAATACCCAAAACAATTATTTTTCTAATCAAATTGGTGTACAATTTCAGTGAAAATGTATAGCTTCGATTGATTGTCAAACTTTATAATTTTTAATACCAGTTTGTCATAAAATACATGGTGCCCATAATTAGAATTTACCAATTTGTTATAAAATGCAGAATGTCCATAATTAGAATTTACCAGTTTGTTACAAAATACAGTGTCCATATTTAGAATTTGGCAATTTGTTATAAATTACGGAGTGTGAATAATTATTATTTACAGATACAGGGTGCATAAATTATAATTTACCAATTTGCTATGTAATATAGAGTGCCCACAATTAGAATCTACCAATTTCTTATGTAATACAAGGTGCCCATAATTAGAATTTACAATTTTTTTTTATTATACACAGTGTCCATAATTATATTTTAGCAATTTGTCATAAGTAACAGAGTGTCAATAATTAGAATTTACTTGTTTCGAATCGTCTGGAGCCTGCAGTAATCAACATGTCTTTATTCAATTTATATATTTTCTATTGAGATGACAGGGAATCGACAGCTGAAGAAAAAATTAATCACTTGAAATTTTTGACAACAGATGGCACTTTGAGGACTTGTATGGAAGTTAACTTCACAGGCTGAAAGTTGTAGCTGAACTAGTAATTGAAGTTTTAGATAAAAAAATCCGATAAAGTTTTTAATATATTTCCTATAATTGTGGTCTTGGAAGTCATTGCGAAAATTGTAACTGTTTTATAATTTTTTTATTAATTTAGTGTTATGTGGTGAGATAAATGTAGTTTTTTCTTAAACATACCAAAAGTACACAATAAAAATAAAATTTATATATGTATGTTATATATGTATGTTATATATGTATGTTATATATGTATGTTATATATGTATGTTATATATGTATGTTATATATGTATGTTATATATGTATGTTATATATGTATGTTATATATGTATGTTATATATGTATGTTATATATGTATGTTATATATGTATGTTATATTTTTCAAAATATGTTCATGTATTTGAAATTTTTCGATTGTATTTAATGTTGGAAAATTTTATCATAATGTATAGTTAAAAGTATACAATTATTAATTTTTAGCTCTAAAATATCATTACTATAATTAACAAGTGTATTTAAAAGATTAACACCTGTATAATTAAAAAACTTAATTTTCTGACTCTTTTCAATAAATTTAGTAATTCGAAAGAAATAAGACTATAAAAAAACTGCTTGAAAAGAAATCATGGATGAAAATTTAATTATATTGGGAAATTAAAGTTTTTTTGAACATTGAAAAAAAAAAAAAAAATTGAAATGTTATTCCTAATTTGTCCATGATAGCTTATTTGTGCTGCATTTTAAAAAGCCATTTAAAATGCAAATAAAAAAGAATCTTAACTTCATCATATCCAACACTATTTTCAATTAAACAAAATCCCTATGTATTTCTTAGAGTAAGTACTGTAAGTGGTGAACTAGTTCAAATGCAGTCCTTTTTTTTTCTTATGATGGTTTTAGTGGTAGAAAATATATAAAAACAAAGTGTATAAGAGTGACAGAATTTGTTTAAAAACTAATAATTTGATCCTTAATATTTCTTTAAGTTAAAGGTTAACTACATTTACTGAAGTCCTACATTTTGCAAGAAAACGTTGGAGTTTTTGAATTTGTTCAAAACAAATGTTTTTATCGATTAATTTTTTGAGAGCATCAGAGGATTAATTAATTTAAAAAAAAGTAATATTTATTCAAGAGGTCGTTTAATTGCTAGGATTTGTATAAAATCTGTAACAATTTTCCCTGGTTACTTCCTATAGTGGGATTGAGACTTAGATTACTTAGAACACTTTGTTGACCGGCAATTATACACAGAAAGTACGTCATGTCACCGCGGCTATTATTTTGTAATTGAATATGGACGAGTTAACTCGGCATCTGTCAACAACATTTGGGCATGAAAAGACGAGTTAACTTGTCACCGGTCAACAATGTGTTAACTAGTTCTTATAAAGACCTGCTTTATTTTAGAAGTCTTTAGAATGGCAGGATTGGTATATAAGCAGTTTTTCCTAGATACTTCTGATAGTGGCATGAAAGGGTTAATTTATTCTAATAAAGACCTGCTTTATTCTAGAGGCTATTAGAATGGCAAAATTTATATCAAAAAAGTTTTTAACAATTTAAAACAATTTTCTCTGGATACTTCTTATATAGTGGATTTAAGAGGATTAACTAGTTCCAATGAAGTTCTACTTTATTTAAGGTATACATATACAATTGAGATGATATTCTTTAATTTTTAGTTAATAATTTTAAACTTTTTGGCAGTATATCAGAATTAATAATGATGCATTTTTATACATAAACTTTTTTTTCCCATCAATTTTTTAACCAGCTAATTGCAATTAAAGTGACTAATTAGGATATTATTAGAACATACATAAATAAACTTGTAATTAACCGAGATGTATTATTTTTACTGCAAATAATACATATTATATTGACGCATATTCCTATGGAGAATTTTGAATCTGGCTTCAATATTTATTTAATTATAAGTTTTTAAATAAAAAGTTTTATAAAATACATAGTTTTTAACAAAAAAATAGGATTAAAATTTGCATAAAAATGTGTTTATAACAATATGTTTTAGATTCTCCATAGAAAACACATTAATAACTATTGTCTACAAAACAAAATTAGAATTTCGTAAATCGGACCATTTATTATGAAGTTATGACCGTTGGCGTAAAGTCATATAACACCAAAATGTCATTCTTCAGAACACGCGTTTAAAGTTTACCACACTAATGAACGTGATACAAAACAGGTTCACAAAACCTACTGTAATTTAAAAAGTAATTTGAGTCTCAGAAAGAAAATGGTATCATTTTAATAGTAATGAATTCGGGAATACTTTAAAACCAAAAAAACAAAAACGCAGACTTGAGTCAAATTTCGCAATTCCTAATGTATGCGTATACATTAAGCAGTACCAGAATTTGTATCAAATTAAATTTCCCAGAGTATTTCTTCTAGTATATGGGAGGGTTAGCCTTACTTTATTTTCGAAGACATTATATTGGCCTAATTTGTCTAAAAACAAATATCCTTCTTTATTTCTTATAGTGTGATGAGAAGATTAACTCGTTTTTGCGAGGTTCTACTTCGTTCAAGCGTGTATTTGTATATATTCCCTTTGACTTCCTGCTGTCTCTCGCCCGCTGTTTGCTTAATTAAAATATCGGGCCATCAATTAAAGGCTGGACACTTTCACACCTCCACCTGTCCGTCACGATCTGCCACTGGGTTAAAAGGTCACCAGTGTCCTATTAGACTGTGAGGGGTAAAGGCACGTTTTCTGGGGTCACTGAAACCTTCCACTAAAGTGCGCTAGACAAGTGTCTTGCGCCAAAAGTGTGAGATGAAGGAAGAAAGACAAAACACATTGAAGATTAAGGAGGAGGATAATGGTGCGCTGTATCGTTTGGGGATGGGACGGGCCGGAACCCACTAGTGGTCCCATACCATTTTTCGGTGGGCGATGAAAACTTTTAAAGATTGCTTTTGATGCAAAATATTAAGTATGAAAAACTTTTAAGGTGAAGTCCGAAAAAATAGATGGGTTTACCTTTTGTATAGTATGCCACTTGTCTTCATCCAATCGTGTTTAAACTTGGTATATAGACTCATTGTCGATGACTATACATTCTATTAAGCACTAACATAAATGTTATCTTTATTTTTTTTAGTTGATTTGTATCATTGTTCCCGAGATATTTGTCATTTTTTAATCTTTTATTTAAAGTTCGATTTTGTTTGTGGCACTCTAAATCTTCGGAGTACTGATTATAATTAATCCACTTGTCTTCATCCAATTGAGTTGAAACTTGGCAGATAGACTCTTTGTCGATGACTATACATTCTATTAAATATTGGACACACGAACTTTATAAAAAGCTACCGCTTTTTCAATTTAAAAATTTAAACCGACTGCGATGATCCGTGTTTGAACGAATATAACATAGAATCGTCTCGTTGACCGCTCTTGTCTTTATATACGTCGACTGGAAGTTTATGGAATTAATATCATTAAGTACTTAATTACTCAATCAAGTTAATTTCTTCTCAAGAAATTTATTTCAGTGAAATCATTGGCACGGAATGGATGTTTTTTTCGTAGTGGTCAAACACTATGGAAACTCAATACGAGCTCAAATTGCTTAGATAAGTTTCAGTTCTTATGAATAAAAACTAAGTTTTAAGTGGGCTTATATGTATGATCGCGATTAACGAGCAGTAAAATTTGAGCCATTGCTCGTAAAAGTTGGCAATGCGTATAAAGGATTTATGATAAAAATTTTGGGAGTGAAATTTTATTAGTTATTTTTTACATTTTTATTTTATCACAAATGTAACATTTGGATAAAAAATATTAAAAAGCGAAATATGAAAGTTATTGGAATTTTAATATTCGATTCTAAACTAGATAGTAGGTGACGCTATTGTCGATTTTAACCTATTCCTTCACTTCTGAGGCTACCTGAAAATTATAAAGATTAAAAAAAAAACTTTTTTAATTAATAGAACATTGGAAAATGACATGAAATATTCAGTATGTGAATACATTCTGGCACGTGACCGGTTCCATTTTCTTGTTTTGCATAGCAATTAACGATGATAAGATAATAAAAAAAAAACACGTTTTCTAATATTTTTATATCAACAATGCACAGGTTAATATTTTGCAAATTTTTGTATTGAAAGTTTTTTGTTTTGGTCAAGTGGGAGTTATCGCTTATGGGACGTGCAAAGTTGGAATTCTTAGGAACTAAAACATATTTATTTACAATTAAACAAAATATTGAAACCTAACAGGAAGAAGAGATATGGGAGAATTGAACAATTCTAAAAAATAAAAATAATAAAAAATTGATTTAGATCTGATGTACAGTTTACTCTGAACCTTAAGTTCAAGCCCATTACAATGGGTTTTTTTTTCTTTAATTTTTTATATGAATTTTATAAAACGTCGATACATCAATACAACTGAACAAAATCAGCATACATATCTTTTTATACAAGCAGGCGGAGCAGGCCCACACAATGCCTTTCCTGAGCATGCCCAAACTTTAAGAGGGGACTGACACCAGACCACATTTTTGATCAATTATAAAGAATACTCTTTGGCTTAAGACTCAGGGTAATAGTTTTGGATTCGTGAGCGAAGTCAAGCTGACTAATATGACTTTTCGATTGGCTACAGTTAGAAAATACTAGTTTGCATTTATAAATAGCAGAAGAAAAAAAAGAAAGAAAAAAAAAAACTTTAGAACATCGATGAGATTTGTATAAATAGTTAATTTTTATCATATTATTATGTTTTAACCTGGTGCAAAGTCAAAGAAAAGGACGTCCCATCAAGCCCTTTGCGACTGAATTTTCACACTTTCATTCGATATTTTCTACTTGTTATATTAACCATTTTGCTGCCTCGAAGACCTCTGTTTTCAAAGATCATTCGCGGCATTGTGTTTTTTTCGTAATTGTGCTCTATCAAGAGTTTGATCGACGAGCGAGGTCAGCCATTTGGTCGTACCATTTCTGTCCGCCCCTTCATCTGTCAATCCTTTTGACAGCGGCGGCACGACCAGGCAAAGGCAATAACATTGCACTGTAATTCTTGTTATTAAGATACTTCGTAAAAAGGGATGTTACTTTCAAAATACTACTTCTGTATCTTTCTGACCGTGTTACTTTTTTAATAATACTATTTATAATTTTAATTAACGTTTCCTTTTAATACCAGTGTTTAATCAGGGTTCCCACGGTCATTGAAAGTCATTAAAAGGGCTTAATATTTTTTTAACTTGTTTTCAAGGCCTTAAAAGTACTTGAAAATGTTTAGAAGTCCTTAAAAATACTTGAAAATCCCTAAAAGTCCTTAATTTTTATTGATGTTATGTGCCCGATGGCAACATTTATAAAAATTCCACTCTTATTTGCTTTTTTGCTCGAGACCACCACTTATCCGCGCTGCTCCGGATTTGCCTGATATATTTGTATTTCGCATATGTCAACTTATCCTCCTGAGACCCACAACTGTTTGAAACATGATTCAAAGCTAATTTTTATGTATATTATAATTTTGGGTCTATGTAACGTACTTTTAAAGTTATTGGGTTTCAACTATAAAGATGGGACAAAAAATGACTATCTCCTTTACTTGCAAAAATTCTGAAATTTAATTGTTCAGATGTGAAATTTAATCATGAAAGGCTGCAAAATAATTTTGCGAGAACGTGATACATAAAAATACTTTACAGTTAGTGCAAAAAATTTTTGTTTTTTTCGAACATCCAGACATCCGACATCGTGAGAAAAAAGTCTTAGTGTCCATTGCTGGCATGTGCTTCGCACCAACTTTTCATGACGCCTCTACTGGCAGAGGAACTGTTTTTTTACAGGCTCTACTTCGTCACAATCGGTGGAACTATCATCAGCTGTAGGACTGAATTCATGCGAAGAAAAATTATGCGCCCAAAATCCGATGTGCATTTAAATGTACGTGGGGTCACGTCGTTTGGTTTTTTTTAGCAGAAGCATTTTGCGAGTACTATGCCCGGAAAGTGTATATTTAATGTGTTATTGCCAAAATACAGTGCATATGAAAAATGGATTGCATCATCAAAGTCTGTTCCTAAGGCAAAATGCAAATTGTGCATAAAAGATTTTGATATTTGCGCTAGTTGCGAAGAAGCTGTAAAATCACACATTAAAGACATGTCTGAAAACAAATTCTTGAAGGTCCTTAAAAAACATTTTTTAGGTCCTTAAAAGTCATTGATATTCATTCTGTGATTTCAGTGGGAACCCTTTTAATACTGTCAAACTCGTTAACATGAACACGTTTAACATAAACTTCTTTTAACATGAACTGCTTTTATATTGCACTTCTTTTTGTCCTGAATGGTTTTTCATATCTCCGTCAAATTGGATGCAGATAGTTAGGAATTTTTCTTTTGTGATGAAAATGCTTAACATGGATTCCTTTTAACTTGAACTATTTTACTGACCCCTTGAAATTGGATACAAATTGTAATAAATTTTATTCTTGCAAAAAGTGAACTCGTTTAACATAAATTTCCGCTTAAGAAGAACTCACAATCAACGTCCTTCAATAATTTAAATTTATTCCAGCCAATAAGTCATAGAAAATTTTTCTATTGTAAGCTGTGATTTAACTGGTATTTTAAATTAAATTAAATTGAATTAAATCCTATTCACACACGCCATAAAGTTTAGTTTGGAATATTTTAACCTTTTTGTTTTATTTGGAATTCTGAAGAAAATGTTCTGAAGTTCGCATGCTATGTGAACACATTTTTAATTCAGCGAATTAACATTAATGAGGTTTGAATGTATTAGTGTTCGTTATTTGGAATGATGCATTAACATTGTAACCTTAAAATATATTAGTAAAAGAAAAAAATCACAGTTTTTTGTGTACACTGGTAAGTAAATTATTCCATCGTTTTTCTTCGAAACACAAGCTCGGTCTTTATTTCCCCGAATTAAAACGAGCTCTCAATTTGGTCTACAATCCAGTATTTTCGTCTCAAAAATCCCCTTCTAATCTTTCCCTTTCCTAATCCTAAAAAATATGGTCATGGGTAATTGTATCGAGATTCATCTTTGAGAAACCCTTCCTCCAAAGTAGGCAAATTAATTTGTTTGCCTTCCCTTCCTTCCTAATGATGGTGGGCGTTCCCGGGCCTTCCGTAGACCATCAGTCGCTCTAAGAGCTTGTAATTATAGGGCAGCAACAGCGCCCCGGCTCTAAGCCACCGCAAGTCCACGAAGCGCGTGCAACTCTGCCGTCCTCATGTAATTATTTGGGGATTACCTTCCTCTGTTTTCCGTCCGCTGCCAGCTCATTTTCCAGTAGGATTACGCCGTTCCCAATAGAGTAGTGCGTGCATCAGCACTGTCTCTAGACCGCAATATGGGCTGCTCCATTCCATTCCAGAAAGACATCGGCCCCGATTGTCCTACGCCTTCTTAGGAGCTGCCACTCACCCAGACATTAAAAGCGGTGAATAATTCCCTTTTCCTTGTTAAGGCTTCCCTTTTTCCCAATATACAACCGCTTCAATTATTTCGGATAACAACCCTTTCCACTGTCTTCGTTTTTTATATATATATTTATTTATCTATCCAATCGGAGTTTCTTGCGATGCTGGATTTCTTGTCCTTTCCCCCTCCAAAAGGGTTGGTGAATTTCTTGTCCTTTCCCCTCCAAAAGGGTTGGTGAATTTCTTGCCCTTTCCCCCAAAGGGTTGCTGCGCCATCAGTGAATTTCTTGCATCTCCCCCCCCCCCCCCTTTGCATTTTTGTTCCCTCCGATCGTTGATGCATTGAGTTTCTTGTAGTATCATATCGAGTTGCGAGTGCGTCTCGATTTTTTCAAGCGTAGAATAATAAAGAGTGGACTTGTCATGAGATCAAATGGCTTAGCGCCCAAGATAGTTTGCGGTGCTTTCATTGATTCGGAAATTGCAATCGAGCGTGTCTGAAGCTCAATTTTAGACACAATTACTGCAGTGCTTAGAGAGGGGGTGCGTAATTTTTTTTTTGGCTCTGTTTATAAAAAGTTTGCTTGCTCATATATATTTGTGCTTTTCGCTAGAAATAAAGAAGTAAATCTTCTCTTTTGCACTAAATTTCTTTGTCTATATTAGGATTTTTTTAAAGTGATTACTTACCCACTTTTGAGGACTGTTTACGACCGAAAAGGATCGCATAATGTTTCGCTAGAAGAGGGGGGGGGGGGGTTGTGTGCCATATATTTGTTTTAAAGCAATTTTTGTATAAATAAATATTAGGAATATTATCAGGGTTCCCACGGTCATTGAAAGTCATTAAAAGTGCTTAATATTTTTGAACCTGTTTTCAAGGCCTTGAAAGTACTTGAAAATGCTTAGAGGTGCTTAAAAGTCATTGAAAATGCTTAGAGGTCCTTAAAAGTCCTTAATTTTTGTGTATGTTGACCAAATTCAAAATTTACAAAAATGCAACTCAGACTTGTTATCCCCGCGTGTCCGCCACTTATCCTCATTATATCGGAATTTTCTGACATATTTGTATTACACATGCGCCAACTTGTAACTGTTTTGGTAGAATATACTTTATAAAAGTTTTTTATACAGACATGATGCCTGAAAACAAATTTTTTAAGGTCCTTAAAAACATTAATTAGTTCCTTAAAAGTCATTGAAAAGTCATTGATTTTCATTCTATGATTTGAGTGGGTACCCTGATTATTTAATAATTTAAATATTGGGTATAGTATTTTTTTCATTATAAATATTTAACATCGAGTGACATGGCAAGTTAGATATTTAAAAGTGAAAGATAGTCCGAAATCTAAACTTTATGAGGATCATTAGTCTGTGCCATAAACCTAATTCTCCATTTTTTTTTTCAGCTTCAATATCCAAATAATTATTGGCCGATCAAACGGTATAGTGGTTAGCGTGCTAGCTTCTAGACCGCGAGGTTGCGTGTTCGAGTCCCGTGTAAGGCATGGGTGATTGTAAATGTATGTTGGCTTGTCTAATGACGAATGTTCGGCGCATTATAGCCCTCGTGTTGCTGACGGCGCCAGATAATCTGAAAACAACCAACCAACCAAATAATTATTGCTTTTTACCAGCTATAGGAGCAATAATAAAAGGTTATTTACAAAATTTTAATTTAAAATAATTTTTTTTAAATACATGCTAGCTTATAAAAACATTTTCAAATTAAATAAAAAAAAATTGTTTTAACCTTAACATTTTTTAAATCTCTTATTATTGTTGTCATATGTAGTTTCAGATGCTGTAAAGCAATACTTTGGCAGACAGTCTAGCTAAATAAAATAAAATAAACTTTTTGCTAAGATATTCACTTGAACCATAAAAATAACAATGACATTTAATTTAAAAAAAGTAATAGAAAATGTAAAGTGAAAAATTGTTTATCTACAAATGTTTCCAGAAAATTGCAGGCATAGATTGATTTTTCATTCACATTTTGGGAAGTCGGGCAAAATTTTAGAATATTTTAGCTTTACAGAAGTCAAACATAGAGAAATTGGCCATAATCTTATGGGTGGGAACTCTGTATTAAGGCCTTAAACAAACTCTGTTGTTGATTGAGTATATTTCAATTAAATTCTTTTCTTTTTATAGAATTGAAGAAGATGAGTTAGTAGTTCAAGATATGAAAGGCTTGGTCTTTCGCCCAGAACGAGGTTGTGCCATCCAGTGAAACATTTTTATTTCCACTGACACATCTGCTAAATGAGCGGCTATGTTTTAAGATTAATTTACTTTTTACTAGATGATTGTATGCTTTAGTTGGCTATTTAGATTTTATTGTGATTTTTTATTTTTTGGTGTAACAGAGTTTGTACTAGTCTTGAAAATTCTGAAAACCGCAACAGTTAGTTTTTAGTTTTGTTTTCCATATAAAAACATTTTTTTTTTTAATTGGCTTAAAACATTTCTTATGATAATAATTTTAAAAAAATGTCTTCAAAATTTTGTTAAGCAGACAGCATTTAACAATTTGTATCTAATTTAAATATGGATAAATAATCTGTTAATTGTAACAAAAAATTCTCTAAAAGGTTTACTCATACTATTTTGAAGTAGTTTTTATTTTTTTATTTTTCTGGAGCTCTTCAAATGCCCTTAGTATACTTTTTTGTATAATAATGTATGTTAACACTTTTAGTTTATTGTATTTTTGAAAAGTAATGAAATTTTGCTTGTTTTATTAAAAACTGTCTAAGTTGAGTACTAAGCCTAAATTGCATATTTTTAATTGAAAGATTACTATAACTTAAGACAAAATTAATCATCCTAATAGTTATTTTCAGTAGCATGCAAAATACAGTTGAGTATTCTTTTTAAAGTATTTCTATGCTTCGAAATTCGTCAATTTAATTTTCCCCATTAAATTTCATCATCTTGTCATTAAATTTAATTTCATTATTGTAATATATATATATTTCCAATCGCAACATAAGGAATATTGCTTATAGTTTGTTGATTCATATTTTGGAAATTTAAGATCATAAGACACTTGTTAGTTTTTAAATAATTTGAATTTAGACAACTCACAGTATAATTGTCATTCATGCGTACATTTATTTAAACTCAATAAACTTTGAATAAAGAATCAAACTTTTAACTAATTTGTATTCAACACTGATTTCATAGTGTATACTAAGGGCTGTTTGAAGTTTTTTTTTTTTTTTTTTTTTTTGCTGGAAAAAAGACAACAGAAAAACATATTGGGAAGTTATTGTAATCTATCAACTATTCAAAATATTCAAATTATTGTAATCAATCAACAGTTTCAATTATTCTACTCAGCATTCTGATGCCTCACACTCATACTAAATTCATCCAGATTTATAATTCCATTTCTTTGGTAAACAATAGTAAACCTAACATAAAAGTATTAGCTTCAATAATTAAACTTCTAGTTGTTCAACGTAAGAAATTACAGATAGATTCAGTGTAAATGTGTATCTAATTATACAATACTGTTCTAGTCCAATGTATTCTAAAATCTGATTTGCCTACCATTTTTGCTACTATTGTAGTTCGAGGAATGGCATAAAATACAGTTTGACATATTTAACTTTTAAACACGTTATGCGATTTAGACATTAGCTCTCGCAAAATAGACAAAACCTTTTCTTGGAACAAAATTGCTTTCATTGTTAAAAAGCTCTATAACATCATTAAAAATATAACTACCCATGATTACTTGCTGACTTTACAAATTATTTCAAGTGTTTTTGAATTTAATGCCACTTTCAAACCAATAAAGCAAAAAAAAAAAAAAAAACTTTTTGGGACATCATATCGGCGAAAAATCGTACGAAGTTGGAAGTTTCGATTATAATGTTCATTTAAATCCTTTTAATATATTATACTCATTTATGCTTTTTATATTTTTTTATTTGTGTTCAATATTTTACTTTTGCCTTTTATTTGGTTGACATATATCGATTACTTTATTTATAGGCCTTAAGTATCAATATTTTATTTAACTTTAAATTTTTTTATGGTGTGTTTATTATCGTATTTTTTTTAGCTTATGACTTAAATTTCAATTAAATTTTTTCTTCATCTTTATAAATGTGTAATTAAATGTTAGCTTTACGTTACTGCTCTTATCTTATCAGTTTATTTTTTATTTCGGTATAGTTTAGTTCTGTAAATGTGCACTTTTTAAGTTCTATGCAGACCGACAAAGTCTTCCTTTAGATAGTTTTGCTATATCCCTTTCTTCTTATTTTGTTATCATTATAAAGTAATTTTGTAACCATGTCGAATGGAAAGGAACAACGATGAAAGAATTCTCAAAGAAGGATACATTTTGTAATGTGAATAAGCTTATGTGTGTGAACATAATATATTGCTTAAACTATAGTAAATCTTTTTGTGTTGATGTTACTTGTCCTTAACCTTGATGAGTTATTCTTTCAAAAATGTGAATCTTCAAATTGACTATTTAGTATTTTTAATAAATGTCATAAAAAAGCATCACATGTTATTAGCATTGGGGAAGAATTCATTTATTTTTGTTATTAGTTTTGTGATAATTTGTTCATTAGTACAAAAAGTACAATAAAAAAATATAGTTTATGATTGTTTTAAACTTTTCAAACCAGATAAACATAAATAGTTGTTTTGTCACAATATACTCATGAATGTGTATTATCTCAATAAATTTGTTCGAACGCCGAAAAGTATGTATGTGATCGATCTCGGAAGGATTTAAAGGATTTTAAAAAAGTACTCCTACTTTAATAATTTGTTGGAAAAAAAATTATTTTTGGTTCTGTGATAATTTTTAAACATTGTATGTATTTAATTATTCTTTTTACTAAATATTTATATAACTTACTTTATATTAAGTGTTTCTGTCAGTTATGCAGCAAACATATAGATTATGCTGTATATTGATTAAACTTATTTATTTCTTTTGATAATTTAACTTCTGAAAATGATATTCATAGATGAGAAATTAAATCAGCATGTTTCTACATGCATTAAAATTTTATTGGTAATATTAATTTTACTTAAAATATATTGGAAACATTCTATAGATTGTAAAATGCAGGTGCTCATTCAAAATTCTTTATATATTAATAGATTATTTTTATCACATTAGAAAATCCAATAAGAGAAAGTATAATTTTCTTTATTATGTTTAAATTCTATATCACTCATATTATCTGTAATTTGTTTCTTAATTGATTACAATTAATTTTATTGTATATCATGGATAATAAGCATTACTGATATTTCTACCACGTCATTAAAGAAAATTACATACAACTACATTGATTATTTGTAATAAACATACTAATTCAATGTGAAGTAATTTTCTAAATGAACTTCATTCAAATTATCAAAGAGATTTTTGCTTTTTTTAAGTATTCTTAAACTAATTTATTATTATTTATTTAATAAAAATATATAGTGCAAATGTAAAGCTGTTTGTTTAATTTATAAAATTATTTATTAATTGAATTTTAATGAAAATTGACTATTAGTTTATTTTCATTGTTCAATTTAGTGAACTTGTTTTTGTCTTGCTCGTTTACAGTTATTTTCTTAGATTATATTCTAAACAATGAGTCAATAAGAAACATAATTATTTCAATTTTTTTTTATCTTGTTTAATTTAAAAAATATATATATATTTATATTTCATTGGCCAAGTATAAATTTAAATTTCTTTTTCTATTTATTCAATGAGAGAGATGAGTATTTCTAAAGGTATTTTCTTTGTTCAGGAAACAAACTAGTTTTGTTTAATTGTTTCTATGATTTTCAAGTAAATAATATGGATTCAATAAATAAATAATACATTTAAGTTTAAGTAGATGAACAGGCTTGTTTTTCGCTTTTGTTTAATTTAATAGTTTTTAAGTTATTATTTTTAGTTTATACCTTAATGTAACATAAAAATTTAGTTTAAATTTTATCATATTTTTTGTTTTATATTTGTGAAGTTTTTATTTTGAATTTATATTTGCAGTACATGATTTTTCTAAAAGAATTGTCTTTGTCTTGATTAACTTGATACAATATATTAAATTTTAAGTGACATATTTATGATTTAGTGTTGTAACTTGCCATAGGCCTTAAATTTCTACATATTTGAACTCTTAATAAATAAAGTAATCAGTTTAAGTTTAAAGAAATTAAAATAAATTAACCTTAATTTATTTGCAACTTTTTAGCTTAATATTTTCGACCATAGTGTTTATAAGTGGCATTAATTTTTCTGTAAATGCTGTAAGTAAAGGTTTAGAAGTAAAACCCTTGTATTATTATTGTATTAATAATGTGTTTTATTTGGTTTATTTAACACTAAAATTGGTACTTTTTAACCTCTTGCCCAATTAATTTGAAGATTTTTCATATCTCAAATTATTATTTAAAAGAAGTAATTGTACTAATAATTTTGCTACCATTTTCAATCGACGAACAGAAAATCTTGATTAAATTTTGAAATATACTATTTAATTTCAAGAAGTGGCATCTCAATTTAAAAACTATTTGATTAATTTAAGTTGTGTCTGTTTTAAATGTACATATTATTTTGCATTTGAAATATCTTATGCTAAGTATTCTCCAGAGTATGAAGGTAAAAAAATATCAATTCCGATTTAAGATAAGGTTTTGTGTTATTATTCTGATAAAGTTATTTAAGGTTTATCGAATAAGAATGATTAATTTCTTCTTTGCATTACAATGTAAATATTTATTATTAGCCCCATTTTTTCACTCAAATAGCACTTGAATAAATGCAAACACCTAATGTTTAATTCTGTACTTTGATGGAATATGTGAATTTTAATTCACGTTTCCGTCACATGTACGGAAGCACATTCTGATTACACTTGTCGTTTTCTTGATTGTAAATATGTGTGTTTTCAATGTACTTAATGTGTGATGTTTAAATTATATAGTGTATTTATGTCTCATCAATACGCCAAAGTGGCTTATAGTCAGTAGTCGCACTATCCATAGGATAGTGCTGAATTCCTCAGGTGTACATAAAATGAAGAAACATTCTCCAATCCAGAGTACTCAATAAATCAATCTGGATTGTGACCAACGTGTTTAATATTGATTATGTCGAAGAAGCGGTTTTACTTGTGTTTTCGCCTCTCGCATGGTTATGGGATAGGATCACGGCGGCCGTCTTCAGTTTCATCATTTGTGCAGGATGTGTTCATCATTTGTACAGAATATGTTAATTGTGATGTTCATCATTGTACATAATGTGTTCATCATAATGTTCATATGTGCATCAACGTACTGCAATACAGAGTGGTAACAGAACAGGGAAAACAGGATGTATCCGAGTTCAGTTGTGGAAAAGGTCAGTATAAGTTTATAAATGTTTCATAACGGGATATCAAAAGTTTTGACCATCAGCAATATCTTCTAGGTAGATAAATTTATCTTTTATGTGCCAACTTTAAAAATACTCTATTCGTCTGTACTAATTTTCTACATTTATCAATTTTAGTAAGCTAAATTTTAAAACTTAAATTCGTATAGCTGGTTCTGCTTTTTTTTCCTTTTGTAATCAGTCAGGGTTTTTTGCATGATTCTTATATAATAACAATTTTATTGAGGGATTTATAATAGTTTTCTGATTTGTTTATTCTTATTTATTATATCTTGGAGTTGCATCGGCTTGTCCACAACTTTTTTTAATTACCATACTTTTTGTATCGATATATTTTATCTGGTTTCAACCACAATCTTCAATTCAGTGATATATTTCTGAAATCTAGAGAAGTCGGAATAATCTTCTGTTTTGATTTGGTTATCACTCTGTATCGTATGCACCATAATAAACCGTTTTGCCTTTTAATCGTTTGTGTACTGTTTGACACTGTCAAAAATTGTTTGTCTACCGTTTCGCACCCACAAAAACTGTTTGTCTAATGTTTTGCACAATAGAAAATTATTTGTTCACCGTATGGCACCATCAAAAATTGTTTGTCTACCGTTCTGCACCGTCAAAAATCGTTTGTGTTACCTTTCGGCACAGTAATAAATCGTAAGTCTTCGAACGTTGCTACGGTCTTTATCCTAAGTTTCTTAGCGAAAAAGATCTGACAGCAACCTATTGTAAATTTAAATAGTGCGTCGTCCTGATGCCTATCACCTTTGGACCTATGCAAGATGTAAATAAAAATGTGGATGTGTCTAGATTTAGTCACTTATGGTATATAATAGTAAGATAGAATATTAATCGTGATTTTTTATCAAAACAATATAAATTAGGATGCATTTTATTCAATGAATGTGTTATGCTCCTGTAAAAAAAAAGAATTCTGTTTGTTAAAGTCCTAGTATAAATACTTTTTAAAGTAATTTCTTTAAGTCTCAAAATAAGTTGCATTGAGGGTGGGTTAATAATTTATTTTGCCATTAATTTAAGGAATGTACAAAACTAAAAGAAAATTCACATATGTCTGTATGTATAAATTAATATTGATAGTTCTAGTTAAATGAAACCAAAATTCCTTGCAACCTACAAATTTTAATTCTATTTATCATGATATTTTTAAGTCTTGTGAACTTTGTTGTGATTAGAACTGTATTTTACAAATGATTGAAAGAAAAGATTTTTTTAAAAATATTTTTCTTTAATTTGTCTTTTAAATTCATGATGTACGAATTTAAAAAATAATTGAATTTTTATAAAGTTTAACTTTATTTAAAAAAAAAAAAATATTGGTAGAAAAAATTTATTTTTTAATATACTGATTTTTTTTATTATTTTTAAAACTTTAGTGTAACTTTTTAATTGAAATATAATTTTTGAAGTTAATAGTTATTTTAAAATTAAATTTCTTAATTTTTATTTAATTTTGGAAAAAAATTATAATTTGCTATTTATAGTATATATTTTATTTCAATATTCACGATGCATTTTCCCGAAATATTCCTGAACGATTGCTTTTAAAACTCAATAATTTTATTGTTTACCTACTTTCTTAATCCAATTATCTGTTTTGCTTTATGTTATCTTCTATCATTAACTTGTTTTTTAAACTGCTAAACATGTGCTGGGATTTTTACGCTAATTGTACATACCTGTTAAGTAATAGTAATTTTCAAGAGAAGCCAAATTTGGCAACCACATTCTTCCATTACTTTATGTTTATATGCTGTTTAAGGCGACTGAGTACTTCGAATGAAAGTGATTAAATCTATAATTATCCCCTTTTTTAGACATTTGCAAACTAATTTTACGCAGTCGTTATAATATGTAATTCTATATTTAAGTAAGTTATGGGTTTTCATTTTAATATTTACGTATATAATTTATAATTGCTTTCGCTATATAAACGATTTTCATTGCATTTTCCTAACCTTAAATAAGTGTGTACGTAATATATTTCAATAATCTCATTCTAATGTACATTTGTAAATAATGTCTTAATGCTACGAACATCGTCCCAGTTTCGTAGCGAAAAAGACGTTGAAGGTCAAGTTGCCATACTTCATAAACGCATCGCCATGATGCCCATCACCTTTGAACCTATGCAAAATGTACATAAAAATGTGAATGTGTTAGATTAGTGATTTACTGTGTAGAATAACTATGCTATATTAGTCGTGATTTTCGTCTTGTATATACATCAATAGTTTGTTGTGATTGCACTTGTGTATATCTAAATGTTTTGCACTGCATGTTAACTGTAAATAAATTTTCTCTCGGGCTAGTTTCCTAGTGGAAAATCCTAATAGAAACATCGTTGCCATACTTCGTTTAGTGCATCGCCATGATGCCTATCTATTTATGTAAATATGTTAATAATGTCTTTATCCTACGGAACACGCAAGTTTCCTAGTGGAAAAGATCCAGGGGAATAATGTACCTAATAATTGTAAATATATATATGTTAACAATGTGTTTAGTTTTGTGCTTGTCTGTTAATAAAGTCTTTATCCTACGGAACATGCAAGTTTCCTAGTGGAAAAGATCTTGGAGAAACATAGTTGCCTAATATTATGTATATATGTTAATAATTCAACCTATCATGCATATGTGCAATAATATCTTTATCCTACGGAACATACAAGTTTCCTAATGGAAAAGATCATAAACATATAGTACCTGAATTTTATGTATGTATGTTATTAATGTAATTTTGTGAATGTCTGTAAGTAATGCCTTTATCCTACGGAGCAGTGTTCAAAGGATATCGAAGAAGCATAGTTTACCATGCAGCATTTAACGCATCATCCCGATGACCATCGCCTTCGATGCTATGAAAATGTAAATAGAAATATGGATGTATTATCAAGATTTAGTCATATACTGTATGTAGTTAATATCGTATGTTGGTAGTTATTAGCTTAATCCGAATAAGGATGCAACTATTTCGATCAATCTTTTTGTTATAAGAAATATTTGGTTTTTTATTGCTTATACGTGTACTTATTTTTTTTTTTTTTTTTAAAGGTACCCGTAGTTTGGGCTATTCAAAAAGTACTCATAAAATTTTGTTTACAGTCCATGGGAAAATAACCTCCAAATAATAATTAAATTTATAAAAATAATGCTCAATATCTTATTGTTAAAGTATTAATAGTCAAGTTGTCAAGCTTTGTTATGGTTTTCTTCTTGGTCTACAACTTCATTTACAGCTTTCTTCGTTTGTAACGTTAAAGCTCACATTTCTATCTGGTGGTTGAAATTTTAATTGAAGTTTTTCTTTTTTCTTTATGTATTATTTTCCGTTCCTCATAGTCTCAATAGTATATATTTTCATTGATATATGTTCATTAAAACAGGTTCTAGTTTTCTCTAAACACTTGTTCTTTAATTAGTATTACTTTAATAACCACCCTGTATATGTATCAATGAACAATTATCCATATAATTATCTCAATCAACGGTTAAAGTATATAAAAATTAGAATTATGAGTTTCACGACTGTTCAATGACCTCTTGTGTTTAATTATAAATCTTTCGACTTCTTATTCAATGTTATTTTTTTCATTAATGCAGTATTTAACTACATCAAAATACGTTAACCTATTAACCAGTTATTTGCTTGATAATGAAGTAAGATTTTGAACGAAAAACTTTGTTGGAAATGTGTTTTCTTCCGTGTCTCCTCCCCTTCCCCCTTTTTTTTCTTTAGATATTTTTGTCCTTTACTTTTTGTTCTCTGTTGAAGTCCATCATTTAAGATAGATCCTTCCATGTTCTGTAATCGACTTTAGATTTCCAACAATTATGCTGTTATTAACAATTAAAAATTCTCTTACTATATTTTTTACTTTTCTAAAATTGCGTCTTGGTTACACTGCATCCTTTTTCGCTGGGCCTAAGATTACCAACTGAAAAATTGAATGGTAATGATAAGGGAGATAAGATCCATCCATGCAATGAATGGATCTTATCTCCAAAAACTTTCAAACCAAAAGTAAAGTGTCGTGACTAAATACTGAATTTGGATTAAATTCCCATATTAGACTAACATTCATTTTAATCTTCATCTCATTAGATATTTACTTAAGGAATTCAGTCGAAATTCATTTAAATTCTTTGTAAGGTGGATGTTCATTGCGTTTGGTCGAAATTGTTATGGCATGTTGGCTTTAATTCTGGAATGACATGTTTAGTTTTGATTGATATTTGAATGACATGTTGTGTTTTTGGTTAATGCTGGAATGGCTTCTTTGATTTAGTTTTGAATGACATGTTTGGTTTTGAGTAATGCTGGGATGACATTTTTGGTTTAATTTAACACTTAATACGTATTTTTTCATATAATTTTGCATGCATTTTTCATAACTTATTACCTTAATGGAAGGTTAATAATCTAGGGTAAATGTAAATAAATAATAGTATTGGTGTACCTTAATAGCAATGAACGTGGAGAAATGCTGATTTGATGCTTTACTCTATAAAACTGAGTTAAGGTGGTCGAAAAATTTTTGGATTCTAACGTCATTTCGTTTCCATGAATAAATATTATTCGGAAATAATTTTTAAAACGTGCCCTTATGTAGGACGAACGTAAAAAATTCCAATTTATTTGTTGTTAATTACTATTTCAGTAAACCTTGACATTGTTTTTACAATAATATAAATTGAATTTCACAAATTGCTTGAATTGTTAAAAAGGCATTCATGAAACAGGACACATTTTCAAAACTTATTTTGATTTCTTCATCCTATAAAAAAAATCTAAAATTCAAAACAAAAATTTTACAGAAAAACTTTGGTTCATTTTTCTAAAATAACTATTCATGAAACAGGACACATTTTCAAAACTTATTTTGATTTCTTCATCCGATAAAAAAAATCTAAAATTCAAAACAAAATTTTTACAGAAAAAACATTGGTTCATTTTTCTAAACTAACTATTTTGAAATAATTGTAGTAGATACTCAAAAGTGTCAGTTGAGACCTTTCACTCTCAAGCGCATTATTTAAAAAAAAAAAAAAATATCTGAATTGAAAAATATATTTAAAAGAAAATTAATAATCGACCTCGAGATCTATTTTATAAGAGTCGAGCATTAATTTCCAATTGAATTAGTCACATTCTCCGATGTTCTACACTTGAAGTTATTTAATATAATTGAATAATTTCTACTAGAATTAGTACAACTGGACATCGTCTCACCGATGCCATCACTTTTCAAACTATGCAATATGTATAATAAGAATTTTTGTGTGGTTAATATATAACCTTGTTTAAACTGTGAATAATATATAACTAGTATAACTTGGTTTGCCTTCTGATGAAGCATTACTAAGATACTATCACTTTTGGCCAAATGCAATTTGTAAATTAGAAACTTTTGTGTATTTTTCTGTCATATGTAAATTATCTGTATCGGAAGTATGAAAGTCGTTTTTGTCTTTGCATTAGGGATTCGCGAGATAATATTGTTCTGTCATATGTAAATTGTCCGCTCTCTGTATTGGAAGTATGAAAGTCGTTTTTGTCATTACATTGGGGATTCGTGACATTTTAAGGTAATTGTCAGTTTCTATCCGGTTTTTATTTCAATATTAAATTTTTTCGCCTATTAAGTTTTGTGTCCTATAAAGTTTTGTATCATTTACGCGTTTCAAATTTCATTTAATGTTTCGGAAAATAGAAATTAAGTTAAGTAACATTGAAGTAAAAGTATGAATTTAAGTTTCTTATTTATATTACTGTGCAAGTATTCTCCTTTCAAACTTAAAATTTTCCTTTTAAAAATAAGCTATATTGATATTATAAATATCGATTGTTAATTTCCATTACCTTTCGTTACGTAAAATCTATAGCAAATAATTCAATAGCATGAATTCTAAAATCAAAGTAATTCAATAACATCAATCATTGCTTCTAAGTAATTCAAAGTAACCTTTCCTTTTTATAGTTTATTTGCAGTACTTTTATCTTTATTGATAAATGAATCTGTTAAGGTCGAAAGAGAATCATTAAAAAAAAAAAAAAAAAAAAAAAACTTTGGCGTACCGAAATAGATTCAAGTAACTTGGGTTATTTTCTTGCATCGTTTTATTGTAAAAAAAACATTTATTTTGTAAAAATTCATAAATAAATTTAGTTTAAAAATGCCATTTTTTTACACTGTATTATAAAAAGGAACTAGTCCTTTTTGTTAAATACTTTTTCTCAGGAAAAGGTATACTTTTTTTCTTATTAAATATTTACTAATGTCCTAAAACTTACTTTCTGCTCGTTTTTAAAGTTAAGGCACATTTTTTAAAAATATTTTCTTAAATCCACCTATTGGTGACTGATCCTCTTTCTGCAGAAACCGATTAAAATGATATTTTTTTTTATTGTTTCGACGTCATTTAATCCCCTTGATGAACTTTTCACTTGTTGTATAATCACACATTTTTATGCCCTTCTGCCTTTGTAAGTGAAGGGTTTATATAAATATTGTGTCTGTAAATGCTTCTGTCTCGTGTTCTTGAGCATTGTTTTGTGAATATTGAACATAACCAACTAGAGCATTCGTAAAGATGCCTATCACTTTTCAAACTATGCAATTAAGAAAAGCAGACTATGTACGACACGGGTCTTGCTGTTTCTTCAAATAATTACTTAGCATTCTTACTGTTTCTATATATCATTACTTACTATTCTTGTTGTTTCTGTATATCTTTATCTAACATATCTTGATGTTTTTGTATACCTTTAATTTTTTATGCTAATCATTGCTTTATTCTATAAAACTGCGTTCCTTTGCACATTATTGTTAAAGTTTACCCTTTATTGCCAGTTTATGTAAATTAATGTAGCTATTTAAAATTAACTTTCCAATTATAGCATATGTATTCAATTCCTTAACTTAATACCATTTTCTTAAACGTTAGATAATCTTTATTTTACTATTGAAATTTGTTCACAGAACAAGTTTTAACAATGCCTGTTCAGAAGTAATTTACTTTTTAAATTCTAAGTGTAAGTTGTATAAAGTAAAAATGGTGTACTCATGTTTTAAACTTTTTATTGCAAATCTAAATTTTCAAGTAATCATTAGAAAAGGAATTATTCCTTAACATTTCAAAATTTTAATCTATCTTTGGTTGTATCGTTAGATATCTTTAAACATGTTTACTGCTAATTCTAAATCGATGTTAGAGGTGCAAGAGTAGATGTTGTTTTATTTAGTCTTGTGCACGCTTTTTACTTCAAGTAATCTCATAAAGTACAGTTTTATAGCAGTGAAGCATTACATTAGCATGGTGTTGTGTTCAATTTAGATTTAGATTAGTGTATTAGTTCATTAGAGATTAAGCATGATGAATCTGTTCAATTTAGATTTAGCTTTTTGATTGTGTTCAATTTAGATTTAGAGTGGTGGATCTGTTCATTAGAGATTAAGCATGGTGAATACGTTAAAATTAGATTTAGCTTAGTGGTTCTGTTCAATTTAGATTTAGTATTGTGATTCTGGTAAATTTAGATTTAGAAAATCATCCTAAGGTACTATCACTTTGAATCTATGTTAATTATACGATTCAAATTGCATGTGTGTCATTTCTCTCTTGATGTTTGTGCACTTATCGTCATTTCACATATCTAATATATATCGGTTAAGAAACATTAATTTGTATGGGCTAATTATAGATAGAAAGCGCAGAAGATATAAACCATTCTTAAATAATTACAATAATTAAACTAATGCAATAGATTCAGAGCACGTATTATGGACGTATCATAAATTTCTGCTAACAATTTCACTTCATACAATTGGGTTTCTCTTAAGATTGAACAATTTGTATACAGTTGAAATATTATTAATTTTCATCAAGTTAATAATTCAAAGCCTGCTAGTATTTGGTAATTATAAATTGAGTATAAATTTAATCTTTCTCTTGGTATTAAGTTTTCTTTCTCCTTTATTTAAATTGTTTTTTCGCATTTTTTTTTTTTTTGGTTTTGGATAAATAAATAACTTGATTAATTTTTTTTTAAAAAAGTTTCCATTATAACTCTATTATGTATAATTTAAAATTCCAATCTTAAATTTAAAAGTAATTACTTATTGATGCAATACGTATTTTATTCTTATATTTCTTTTTCAAATATGCTCTATGCATGCTTAAAACATACCATTCTGGTGCAAGGCGCTCAAACAATTATATTTGTTTGCACGCTTAAAATACATATGCTTATTTATTAAGTTCCTTTCTTGTTAATGGTTTATCTCGTGTTTGAATTATCAAAAACAAATAATCATTTTTATAGAAAGTATTTTTTTAAGTTTATGTTAAAAACTCTTATTATTTCAAACTGCATAACTTTTTTCGATATTCTTCAATGTATCCGTTATAATTCGATAGTTTAATACCTTAACTATGAATAATATAAATCTTATTTTTTATAAGAATAAAAATAAGTAAAAGCCTACTCTGGAAATACTTGTTATTGATTTATAATATATATGATACTGAAAATAATTAATATTGTGCTAAGGTTAAGCTATTCATTTTAATTTTGAAGAATAAGTTATTTTATACTGATTTGTCAAAATGTTTACTAACATAAGTGCATTGTTACATTATAAAATGTGTTTATTTCTTATCAATTTAGTAATATAAATGTTTTTCAATACCTTAAAATTATATGAAAATTGTATTCAGTTGTCAACTGAGATGCCACTTCTTTACGAACAGTATATAAAGAGTTAGTGTTTAAAGTTTTTAATTTAGCTGTAAAAAGGTTACATTAATATTCTGCCTAATGAAATACATATATTTGCTTATAAATTTTAGTGGAAAATTATTAGTCATATGTATGTAGTATTCCATCATATTTTTAGGCTTTTAGTGCCGTAGGGTTATCATTGGACAAGTTAGCTAACTCATTAAATTACAGTTATGTGAATGTTTTCCTCTGCCATTTTTTTAAAAAAATTAAGTTTAAAGAAAATCTCTCTCTTCTTTTTCTATCTTTATTACATTGTATGTTATTTGATTGTAAAGTTAAAAAATTGATATTTTGTGTGTTTTGTATGTCTCTTTGCTATTGAATCCGTTATTCTTATCATAATTGTTTATAAAAAATTCACATCCATTTTATTCAGTAGTACTCTACTATTTTCTATAATAAGTAATTGAAAAATGATTACTTTCAACAAGTATATATCTCTTTGATATTGGATTCGTTATTTTTATTTAACACAATACTTTACATAATAGTTATATCCTATATTTTGCTTAATTTAAATTACTGTAATTTACGTAACAGTCTTATCCTTTATTTGAATCCTTCTGAGCTTCGGATTGATATTATTTAAAATAGGGATAATTTAAAATCAATTGAGTAAATTAATACATTTGCCCAATTAAGAATTGGTCTTTTTGATGTTGAATAAGTTATTTTTATTTGTGATATTACCTAACACAAATGTATTAATTTAATAGCAATCTATTACTTTCTTTTCTTGTAAGTTGAATTTTTTCTTTTTAATGACAATTGCTGCTTGATTCGCTATTATTTAGCTACCAACCACTTAAATTTTGTGTCAATAACCATACTTTTTTATGTTAGTGCCTTCGTTGTATGTAATTCGTTGTATTACTAGTATGTAAACACTACCTGCCATAAAATAACAATGCTAAAGTAATGAACTATTTTCATGATTTTTATCAATTGACAGTATAGATCTCCAGATGTTACACTATTTGGTGGCTTTTATTACATTTTTTAAAGTCTATGTGCCAATTCCTTAATGTGTATAAAAATTATATTGACCTAATACTCTTTTTATACCCCATCTTTATGAGTCACCATTTTTTTTATTATCATGTTTTATTTAAACTGATGAAATATTAAACTAACACTCTTTACGTAAATATTATTCATTTTTTATATTTCCATTTTTTATTTTACTTACCCAGTACTCACACTAATTTAATATATTCCCGTCATTTATGCTATTGTAGTTATCCTTAATATACCGATTGTTTTATTATTTACTCACTTAATATTATTATTTTCTTGTTATATACTTGTCACGTTTATGTGTGCCATTAGCTTAACTGTATATATGTTGCCATAGCATTATCATTACATTATAAGTGACTAAGTAATTGAATATACAACTCTGTTGGCATCTAATTGTATCTTAGTAATTTTGTTAATTCTTATCAATGGGTTAAGTTATTGGTAAAAGTCTAGATAAGTCAACTTTATAAGTACTCTTTTTAAATTTCTTGTAAAAGAAAAATTGCAGATGTCTTTTATTTTCGGAAGTATTAGGGAAAAACAAGTAAATTCTTTTTCTGTAATTAAAGACGTCTCTTTTTAATGTGTGTCTGGTCATTTTTATTTTAACTTAAATATCATTTTAATTATTATTTTGTTGTCATACTTATTTGGAGTATTTTACATTTTATTCGCAATTTTTTTCATTTAGACTCTAATTATTTGTATTTTGTGTGCCATTAGCTTCGTATCTGTTTCGTAATGGGCTATTTTATTTTTTGAATTATGGAGATGTAACTTAACTTAAAATCTAAGTGAATAAATTTAACTTTTATTTCGCTTAACTTAATAAATTTAAATGCATCTCTTAATTCTTATTAATTGTAAGAGTTAGTCCTATTATTTTATTAATTTGTTAGGTTTGCTTTTTAACGAAATTAGTAGTTGTCGATTATTTAAAATTGTTTAAAAATTTAACTTACGGTTAATATATATATATTAATCTATTTACTAAAAAAAGCAAAACCAAATTTCATATTGTGTTCTTTTTATATATATTTTATTAATTTTGTTCACATTATTAAGTGGCTTACGACCGTAGCTTTATATTTATTATATAATCCTATGTTTGTTATTGTCCTTAATTCCCTATTCTTTGCTATTTAGTTTTGGTTCTAGTGTCTAATGAATTCTTCCCCTTCTGAAATTGCTCTCTGCCTTTGTCTAGATGTGATATGCTGCCTTGTGGTTTGACTATATATTTTGTGAACTGACATTTGCAGCTTCTGTGATTTACTTTGTGAAAGATATGTTTCGAATAAAGTGCGGTTGTTTCAATAGTGTATTTGTCATTTCTTTCTTTTCTGTTGAGACTTTTTTTTTGCACTGATTTTAATTTGAGAGTAGGTATTTGTAGCACTCTTAAATTTCGTATCCTAGTATTTCCTTAGGGGCATTGATACCCTTAAAACTTTTTTTAAAATTTTAGACTCTAAAATTATATATGTGGAAGTATTACTAGGCAATAACTAACTTTTATTTAAAAAAAAGTTCACATAGTGTTCTAAGTTTTAAAATATTTAAACAGTATTAGAACATTTCAAATTCTATCTCCTTTTTTTTTTAATAAAAATGGGCGTAGTAATATACTCGAAACATTTAGGCATTGGATTTTAAATAATTAAAATAATTTTGGAGAAAAACTGTAAGAAATATGCTTAAAGGTAAAAAAAATTGGAAAAAGTTTATTTTTAACATTTAAATTTGTACGAAAAAGTATGTTTTTAAGACAAAACTCCATGCCTAGTATTGTCAAGTAGATCTTTAGAATGATACAATTTTTTTTTCAAGTCATATCATTTATATTTGCTGGAGTTTTAGCATTTTGAGTAAGGGTGGTAATTCCAAAAATCACGAAATGAAAAAGATGCATTCGAAATATCGAAGGGACTATTGCAGCTATGATGAATTCTACATAAAAAAAAATTATGCAATTGTAGTTATCAGATCGGCTAAAAAACTTGGCAGAATAAGGAGAAGGTTTCAAAGTTTACAAATTCGCAAAAAATAGAACATCGATATTTTTATAGTTTTTGTCTAGGGGTACAGAGTTCCCTTACTGTACAAATCATATTACCTAGATGGTGGATAGTGGCTATTTACCTGGATTAATCTACCTAGGGTTCTAAAATCCAGATTGAAAGGATTGAATTGCAAACCGTAATTCAAAGTTTCACAACTCGTCATGAGTAGGTAAAAGTGTTTTCCGTTGAGCTTATTTCAATTTATTGCAAACGTGCCATTTGGCAGGAGTTACACGTCATCGGTTACGTCAATTCAAGACGAACTCCTAAATTCATGCTTTACGACGGAATAAATTGTTTTGGCAATTCAATATGACGCTTTGTCGTTAAACCATCTGGATAGACTGCTTAACCCTGGGAAAATGAAGTCGTTGCCAGATGCAATTGGTGGGATAAAAAGTACGGATTGCCGAGGATTGAAAATAAAATTTTGGGTTGTACACAGCAGAAATGTCAATAGTAGACCTTAATTAGTAATAATGAGCAAAAAATTATATACTCTAACACTTTACAAGGTTTTTCGCATTCCCATCCAACTATAAAAGTGAACTGTGATTGGTAAATCCTCCCACCAGCTTCGCAATCCCCGGCGCGTTTTTCTCTTTGCATTGACAATAGAGCAGTCTATCCAGTTATTTATCTATATCGATGCGTTAAACACTACAAGAAAGTTTGATTTTCCTACGTATGGCGAGTTATGAAAGGTTTGGCGTATGGTTGGTACTTTAACCCTTTCGTTTTTAGGACCTGCTTGGCTAACTAACAGCTATCCATCAGCTGCTAGGTCTTTGACTTGTTGTTCAGCTGATATTGGAATAGTATACTAAATTTGAAAATAGCATGTTTTTGGGTATTTGTAGTGAATTTGCCAATAAGTATGATTGAAAGCAATTTTCTCAAAGAAAGTATTTATGCAATAATTGAAAATGCTAAATAAGTTTGTAAAAGTGTATGAAATAATTAAATACTAGAAGGCTCCGCCCACTGTTTACTAACGCTTGTCAATCCCCAGTACTATTCATTAAACATTTGAAATTCTGATAAAATTGCTCCTGTAAATTAAGGGGTATAAAATCATGAAAAGCATTCAAAATAAGTTATTAGTAACCTTAAATACTATATACTAAGTAGTGTGGTGTCGTTGTACGTTTTATTTCATTATTTAACCGAACATTAAATTACCACTTGGCGACATTTTTTTGTATGCTGAAAATGGTTGATTGAAAAATACTTAATTCCGATTGGAAAATACATTTTCAAACGACACCCAATCTCCTAATAAGAACAATTAATTAAAATTAAAGGACCATCCTTCAAAGGATACCTTGATCGTAAGAATCGGTTTAGCAGTTTAGGTTGGTTGGTTGTATTCAGATTATCTGGCGCCGTCAGCAACACGAGGGCTATAATGCGCCGAAACTTTCGTCATTAGACAAGCCAACATACATTTACAAACACCCATGCCTAATACGGGACTCGAACCCGCAACCTCACGGTCTAGAAGCCAGCACGCTAACCACTACACCGTTTGGTCGGCTTAGCAGTTTAGGAGTAGTGACTGTGACAAATGTACGTCTTGCCTACTAAATATATAAATATAGCTTTATAAATGTATTTTTTCTTTTCTGAAAGACAATTAAATAGAAGTCGTATGGTTGTCTCTAGATATTGTCTTTCAGTTTGCTTCAAAAAATTGTAAAAGAAACTGCTTATCATCCTTATCATGTGTAAATAAATTATTGAATTCTTGTATTAGCTGTACACAGGGGCGTACTGGGACATAAAATCGGCCCGGTGATTTTAGAGTTATGCAAGCCCAAATTTTCTAAATCATTATTAATACAAATTTATTTTTAATAAAATAAATCCATAATTAAATAAATTAATAATTAATATATTTTATTATTTAAGTATTCATATTTAATAATTAATATATTTTGTTATTTAAATATGAATATTTAATAATTAATATGTTTTGCTATTTAAATATTCATATTTAAAAATTAATTTAAATAATTAATTTTGTTTAAAATTTGAATAATTCAATTGTTACAAAAATAATTTTATTAAATAAAATGTTTTTTTGTTTCTACTATTTGTATGATTTATGACTCCTTGGCGTTAACTTGGTTTCCATCATAAATCGTTGATTGTTGTTTGCTGCTAAAACTATAACAAGAAATCAGAATTCTAAAACAATGTCCTGGAATTTAACTAGTAGGATTATTAAAAAGTGACACCCGAAAAGATAATATATTTACCCTTAAAGGTTATAAAATAAGTAAAAAGTATTACGCTATTATATAATTTGTTTAGTACATCTACTTTTCTTAGTCATCTCTAAAAGACCTCACCGGGAGGGGGGGGGGGGATAGTTATTTGAATGCATTGGGCTTTTTATAAAAGGATATCTATTTATGATAAAAAATTTTAAAAAAATATAAACTAGAAAAATTAAAAAAAAAAACTTCTGTACCAGACCGACCCATTTTCTACAGACATTGATCGGCCCGGTGATTGCACCGAACAATCCTATGGCCAGTACGCCCCTGGCTGTACACCTCTTTCAGCAGTATCGCTTACCACTTTAAGTTCTTTAACTTTGTCCCCACTTGTGTGAATGATATCATTCTTCAGATCAAATGAATACAAAAGAGTCCCTAATATTCAAACGAGATAAAATACCAAGAGTTCTTTTTGTCACAAAATCGCCAAGACTGATATCTTTTAAAAAATTCAAAAGCTCGTACCCTCTTGTATGTCTGAAATCTTTTGAGTTATTCATACCTGCAATACTTTTTAAATTTTCTTTTACTGTAATTCTTGTGAAAATATGACCAAATCAAACAATTATCTAAAAGATACCATATGAGATTTTTCAAAACTTTTACAGCTGCAATTCCAATTTTATAATCGATTATCTTGTACTTTTTAATGTTTTTCCACAAGTTCAGGTCACCTCCAGCATTTTCAGAAACAAGTGAGGTTTCTATCCATGTTTTACTGTACAGAAGAGCACCAAACTGTACAAATCGCTGGATTTGTTTTTCTTATCTCTATTAGTTATACGAAAAATCTCTTGCTGATCTCTGAACAAAAAGATTTTTAAAAATATATAGGAGTTTAGCCATCCACCGTGCGTGATGAATAAGATGAAACTTCTGTCCAATTGATTTTCACTGGTATTTTGCCCAAAAAGATTACTTTTAACTCGATTACTTCTTCATATTGTTATGAATTTTTCCACTGAGGCAATGATGGCACAGTTTTTAAGATGAAAACTACTATTTATTCACTCTTCACAGGCACAAAATTTATTCCAAAGACACCAGTATAATCAATCTCAAGCTTCAACACAAGCTTCAATAAGAACAGCTTCGAATACAGCAATTATACAAGCTCACTCCAATAGGTCAACAATAGGTTTCATCGGAGTCCGAAGTCAATCTGAAAACTTTCCCGATCTCCAGTCTTATTTATACTTGGCGCGAGAGAACATTCGCGAAATTTCCAGCCAATTCGTCGGAAAAGAAACATCTCGAAATTTCTCGATTGCTTTAGGTGTTGCCACCTTTTTCTAACCTGTATAATCGCTGTCAATAAATAAAATAAGATAAAAAAAAATTACAATAGAATTTTAAAATAATACGTCACTATTTACACTATATACAGACAATTTGTGCAACAATATTCAATCCGAAGTATGTACTTAATCATTGCTTTAAGTACCAGATGCGATCATTTTTCGGCTCTCCTGAAAAATTTTCTTTTTCAGACTTCGGTCGTTTTCCATTTCTAGTCCTCAACTGTTAAAAACTTTTTTTTTTTAATCTCATACAAGTAAATTTTCAAAGAGTAATTTTATAAGAATTAATTTTTTTCAAGAGGAGAAGAGGTGACTGTACAACGTAACGTAATTTAAAGGGAGGGGGTTAATCAAATGTGATTGAGAGTCACATAGGAGGAGATGTGTGTGGGGGCGAGGGGGAGTCCTTAAAGTAAGTCACAATTTTGCGTGACGTTATTTATGTCTCCAGATAGATAAACGTATCCCCTCTCCGACGAAATGAATTCTAGTAACGGCTTTTGTTCAGATACTTGCAACTAATGTTCCAATCTTAAGGGGGTATGGTACCGAAATTTCTTCAAAAATCCCAATTTTTTTTTCTGATTTTAAAAAATAGTTCATACATTCCTGAAGAGAATGATGTTTTTATCTTATTCCTCCGGTAATTAGAACGCCACAAAATTACCCGTGATTTAAACATCACTAATGGGCGTAACACCTTGAAGCGTCTGCTTAAAGTGCGTTTTTCGAGCACTAGTGTTTTTCACAGATGTTGCATATTCAAATCGATATATCTCCAGAACCATTAACAATTGGCTATTCAAATTTTTGGAGCATTTAATTTATATAGTTTTAAATATTTTGTCTTCGCAGAATTTTATTTTTTTTAATTCTGTTTTAAAATATAATTTTTAGCGTAAAAGATAACATAAAAAAAAGCAAAAATTTCAATATTTTAACTTTGAGAATTTTTTTAATTTTTTTTAGTTCACCTATCAAAATTCTGTGAAGACAAAATTTTCTTTATATAATTATGTATTACAGAAAACTTTCACTTTGAAATTTTTTTTATTTTTTCTTGACTTATATCAAAATACGCAAACATCAATTATTATGGATTTTTCTTGGTTTTTAAATTTTTTTTAAATAACAAAACACAATATTTAAAAAAACATTTTCTCAAAGATATATAAACAGTATCTCATACATAAAATAAATTTCTGAAATAAAAATGTACGTAAATAAAGTTTTTTTTATTTTCGGTACCGGACCCCCTTAACATTAAGGTTATCTTGACATTAAGACTTGAACACTGAGGCTTGAACTCATTAATTCTTAAGTTCTCCAACGAAGCAAGATGCAAATTTAAAAACTAATTCCATGTGTCCATGAATCCTAGACAAAATTACAACTATTTATTTCAGCTTAAATTGAAGGTTTTGATACAACTAGTAAGTACTCTAAGAATCATTTGGAATTTTGTCACGCAAAGGGGTGCGATACAATGATTTTTGTTTTAAAGTAACTTAAAGATATTTGATATGATTTTGCTACAATTAATCTTAAAAAAGCAGACAAATTTTTCCTTGATATTTTAAACATTTTTGCTACTTTAAAAAATAAAAATGCTACTCATAATAAGTTTCTGTTTATTGAATGCAGTTAATTGAATGTCAATGCAATAGACGATTTAGGTCAGTGTACATTTATTCAAAAACCCAAACAGGTAGTGAATGATAACAAAGAGAAAATACACAATGGCAAGACTAAGAAGGTGATCTTGTCATTAGCAACATTTCACTAACAGACATCGAGGTACATTAACACCCACCTGATGTCTGTGCGGTTATCGCTCTGACTTCGCATGCCAAAGGTGCCGGGTTCGAATCTTGAGTTAGGTATGAATGTTCGGTATGATTAGGAATCCATATTAAGCTATAAGTCCCGGCCTGATTAACAGTTATTGTGCAAAACTATAGGTAGTTGAACACCATTCCAACCATCAACAATAATACATATCACTTTAAATCACACTCTCTGTGAGCACCTGGCCCATCTGACGTTAGAGCTCTGGCCTCGCATGTTAAAGATGCCAGATACGAATCCCGGGTTAGACATGGACGTTCATTGTGGTTCGGAATCCACTTTAAACTGTAAGTCCTAACTTAATTAGACGTTATTGAACAAAAAAATAGGTCGTTGAGAGATCCAACCAACCAACCAATAAAGACGTTAAAAGTTGAAAAACGAACGTATTAAACGCGTGTTCTCTTCCTTTGATCATTCCCATCAACGACTGTTCTAGTTCTATTTCGCTTACCCCAAAAGAATAATTTAATAATTGTCCTACTTATTATTTACATCGTACAATTGACAGTTGGGAGGTATTTGACATCCCTAGTTGTTTTGAAAATACCACGAAAGAAAATAGGAGCACAGGAGAAACCTGCATTTAATAATTGAGATCTTAGTGAAGGGATTAAGGCTATTATCGATGGCTTACTACAACTTTTGGATAGTGCAAGCTTTGCCACTGACCTTAGTATTGCCATATAGTTCTGCATTAACAATTCCCTTCCCCACCAAACTAGTTAATGCCCACCTGATGGCTGTGTGGTTAGAGCTCTGGTTTCGCATGCCAAAGGTGATGGTGATAAGCCGTTACTGTGCATAAAAATAGGTCGTTGAGCGTACAGACCAACTGGCCAAAGGTGACGGGTTCAAATTCCGGGTTTAGGCTTGTGGTTTGGAATCCACGTTATGCTGTAGGTCCCGGCTTGATTATCTGTTATTGTGCCCAAGTGTAGGACGTTGAGCGCACTAAACAGACAATCAAACTAATTAATGTCTTTTGGTAACCAAGGGTAACCTAGTTTACAGCATTAGATAGAGAAAAGCATGACAGTTATTCAATTGGCATCATATTTTTGAACAGAAGAGATTGTTAATGAGCAATTCAGAAATTACATTTTGAGTTCAGTACGAAATTTTGCAATTTGGTAGTTTAAGCGGGTTTGTTTTAAGCAGTTACATCAAAGAGAAACATTACAAAATAACAGCATGTTACAAAATACTAAGAAGGCCAGAAAGAAGTAGACAAGAAAAATACGAATTAGAAGAACATTTTTCATACTATCCGTATGCTATGAAATACCGCTAAAGTCACGTTTTTTAAAATGGCTGCTATGGCCTGACGAATGGTAGTTACATTTTAATATCACTGGCCATTCGCAAAATGGCATTTTTTTTAATCAAGTCAGACATTTTTACTTAGAAGGCCAGAAAGAAGTAGACAAGAAAAATACGAATTAGAAGAACATTTTTCATACTATCCGTATGCTATGAAATACTTCTAAAGTCACATTTTTAAAATGGCTGTTATGGTCTGACGAATGGTAGTTAAATTTTAATATCAATGGCCGTTCGCAAACTTGGCATTTTTTTCAAGTCAGACTTTTTTAATCATTGTGGAGCACCCAGCTTTTGATTTTTAAAGTGTTCTATTGAAATGTTGTTGAAAATTGTTATGAATACAAACATATTTACTGAATACTTAAAAATGTGCAAGACAACACAAAATGGAACATGGCCTTGAATCATGCATTAAAAAAGCCAATATCAAAATTCTGACGCTTTCGATAGAATTTTTTTCAATTTTATGATTTTATTTCTTTGAATTGAAAACATATCATAAGAAAAAGTTTAGTTTGTTCTAAGGATAGAATAATTTTGGCTCTTAATACTATGAAAAATTCGTATTTTGGAGCCATAATGGCGATCATAGAAAGATAAATGGTTGTCAAAAGATAACATTTTTGGCCTTTGGCGACAGGCTATCGCAAATTTCAACTTATGCACTGAATTCGTGTTTGCTTTAATTAAGAATATAATTTAGTTAAGAATTTATGCAACAAAGTTTTATTTTCTCAAAACCATATTTTAAAAAACACTCTTCTCTAATTTTTTAAAAAAAACTTTATATACTAATATGTTATACATTTTACTGAAGGATGTGAACATAGAATATTCTTCAGAAAATAAAGCACTTTTTTGGTTATTGTATATACAAGAGTGAGTTGTTATATTCTTTATAAAAATGGTGAACTTAAATTCCTGAAATTGAATTCAAAATACGAGGCATAAGATTTTGCAATCTTAGGATTTCAAAGTTTGAATAGTTTTGCTTTATTTTCCTTGAAAACCAACTCATGCTAACCCTAAAGCTCTTATAGACTGAGGATTTTTAAGTATTTAAATTTAAATAAAATCTTAATTCCCTTATAATTATATACTTCCAAAAAAGACTGCGTGGCTTTCCCATTATGGGACTTTTTTAAATCTTTAAATGTCAAATAACTAATGCCAAACTAAAAAAAAAAAAAGTGTCAAATGAAGACTTATTTGATTCGAGTCTGATAGGACTTGAACATCGTAAGAACGAAACGTTAAAGGAGAATACTCGAACCGTTTTTAGATTGGAACTAAATCTGTTTTCACTTAGAATCCAAATTAATCGACAAGTACCATGTCGCATCCCATCACCCAAATCTCATTGAAAAGGCACTCTTTCTTGAAATAAAGTGTCATTCCCACATTCAAACAGCACTTGTTCAGCGACATAGCTGTCAATGACTATTTGGATCGTCCAGCGAAGAAGCAGAAAGGCCCAGCGTCTTAAAAAGATTACAGCGGCACATTTGCAAGAAAGAACTTAATTGGATAACATCCCGTTATCTACCGAATATGAATCGAGTGTTTTATCTTCAGCTTGTCCTTTGGCAATCTAATTCGGCACTGGCGCCAAACTAGCTGAAATCAATACTTCATCCCTTTCGAAAAGCTCTTTTTTTTTCAAAGAAGTTTTGTTGATTACCGCTCTACATTTCCAACAACCTTGTCTCAACTGCAAACAGCCGGAAGGAAAACTCCACACTTTGGATTCCATAATTAAAAATAGATTCCATGCTCCAGGTCATATCTTGCATGGTTGGTGGCTGGTTTCTCTTTGTTTTTACGCTGCATTAATTTTTGAAGCACTACATATAGACTGGGGAGATCGTAGAGTAGGCAGATTGGCCCCAGGCCGTTCATATCGCCGATTCTAATAACTGATTTCGATGTGTTGTAGTGGCTTTTCGGTTGTGGTATTTCGCTTGATTCATTTTCAATCTCGGAAGTGCTCAATTTCTGAGGACGGGAGTTCTATATTGGACCCGGTGTTTTGAACGGATTACAGACTGAGTAGTGTTGACATGAATACAATCTCATGCCGAAGAAACGTTATAATTAAAATGAGTGCTCGTTTTTTATGCTTGCGTCTCAAAAATTAAAAAAAAAAAATTATTGAAATATCCTGTTTTTTAAATATGAAAATCCTTAAATTATTTTGTCATTTAAATTTGTTCTGATTTTTTATCATTTTGTTTTGATTGCCGGCTTTCATGTCAATTCACCGCAGCTTCCAACTCAGCTTTATCAAAATGATATTAGACTCCTTTGTAAAGTTCGTAGAAAAATAAAATTTTGCCGTAGTGAATGTGAATCTCATTTCGTTTTAAAGTATATAGCTGCTAAAGTAGAAACAAAATTTCCGATTTCATAATTTTTTGTTTTTCCAGTTGAAGCATAGTTTTCTTTCTAGTTATAATACACTAGGGGGCTCCTCCCCCTGCTTGCTAACGCTCGCCAACCCCCTGGATTGCTATGCAATCCCCTTGATTCGCGACGCGAACCAGACTAGCTTCGCTTGCTCTAAAGGGGGGGGGGGGAAGGAGGGCATTTAAAATATGCCCTATCAAAAAGCTATTTTAGCCACCTTATAAAGAAAATCCTTGAAAACTGATATTGTGCCATGAAGCTGAAAACATTGGATTATTTATGATGTGCTACAATACTGGTGACGTCATTATCCTACTGCTTAAGTCGAGACGCGTTAAGCAGAGACAGTTTGGCTGGTTGGTTGGTTGATTGTATTCAGATTATCTGGCGCCGTCAGCAACACGAGGGCTATAATGCGCCGATACTTTCGTCATTAGACAAGCCAACATACATTTACAAACACCCATGCCTAACACGGGACTCGAACCCGCAACCTCGCGGAGAGACAGTTTGGCAGCAAATTAGAACGGTTTTGGAAAACAATTAAAATAAACAGTCCCGTGCATGTATTTAAAAAAGATCAGTTATTTCAATGAACTATAAAAGTTTACGGACTGGTTTCGAAGGAAGCGAACCTGATGAACCTGATAATGAATTATTATTATAAATGTGAATATATTATTATAAAAGAATATTTTTAATATCTTTTTGAACTGATGAATATATTATATTATAAAAATTTATTTAAAAAAAAATTCCGGTTTATCGGGAATACTGAAGTTAATTCTAATCCAAAAGAAATTTACACATCTTGCATCTATTTATTCTTGCATCATCGTAAATATTAAATCAATATGTTTTAAATAGGCAATACTTTGTATCTGTAGACTGAATCGAAATTGTTGACTGTTGCCAGATGTATTTGTCAAATTTCAAAAGATATATTGTGATTGGCTGGATTGCTGAATTTAGAAATTCGTGCATAAAGCACATTTAGAAGATTTGTGATTAGATGTTTGAAGTCGTTGCCATTCTGCTCACAGAAATACAGCCGAATTTGGACGGCACGCAAGAGAGTTATATATAGAGATTACTAGCTGCAAGGACCAACGTAGTCTGGTAGGTACCCGGTAGTGGAAGACTTGTTTCGTTAATTTGGTTCCGATTTCTTAAATTTATATTTGGCATAATTTGTGTTTACTTTGTGTAACGCCCTTTTATATAAAGTAGGTTTTAATACTTACTCTTGAGTTTATTTTATTCATTGCAATTTTTGTACCCTAGAAGCTCATAAAGTTAACTTAGTGGTTTTTGAATATCATAATATTTGAGGTTAAAACCAAATTTTTCAAGTACCACATTTAGTTAAATTTTTTCACTCTACGCCAGTAAAATTAACGTATGATTATAAAAATAGGGAAGCTATTACCCATCAATCTGTTTTTTGTTTTTGTTTCTTGGTTTATTTAATGTTATCAAAGTGGAATGCAGTCCAGCCCACATTTTTATTCGAAACAAGAATAATAAATGAATTTGGGAATGTTTCAAATACTTCTCAGTTGCTCAATTGCAAGTTGATAATCTTATTAGAAGCTGTTGTAAAATTTGACGTTATTAAGTTACAGAAGTTTTTAGTTTACAAAAAATGTTTTGTCGAATTTGGTAGCAATGGACGAAAAAATGATTTGCCATAGATTCAATATCCAACTTGTTATCAAAATTAGGAGATTTGGAAATACTAGACGTTTTAAAATTTTAATGCATCTTCGATTGCTATTTATAAGCGGATGTATTAAGCTTGTACAATTTGGTGACATTACATTATTGAAAATGTCTCCCCTGGATTCATGCCAAATGTCAAAAAAAGTACATACATACACATACATATATATATATACATACATACATACACACACACATATATATATATATATATATATATACACATACATACATACATACACACACATATATATATATATATATATATATATATATATATATATATATATATATATATATATATATATATATATATATATATATATATATATATATATATATATATATATATATATATATATATATATATATATATATATATATATATATATATATATACATACATGCATACATACATACACATACATACATACATACATACACATACATACATGCATACATACATACACATACATACATACATACACATACATACATACACATACATGCATACATACATACACATACATACATACATACACATACATACATACATACACATACATACATGCATACATACACATACATACATGCATACATACATACATACATACATACATACATACATACATACATACATACATACATACATACCCATACATACATACATACATACACATACATACATACATGCATACATACATACACATACATACATACATATATATATATATACATACATACACACATACATACATGCATACATATATATATATATACATATACACATACATACATACACACACATACATACATATATATATATATATAGTTTAACGTTTTGACCCTTGCCAAATTTAGCAAGAAAACGTGCCATCAAATACTCAAGTTTTATTCCGATATCTAATTGAAACCAAGATATGAAATTATCACAACCTTTGCATAACCTTCTCCCTATATTGAATGTAAAAACTAAAACTATCAAGAGGCCACCTGACGGCTGTGTGGTTAGCGCTCTGGCCTTGCATGCCAAAGGTGCCAAGTTTTTATCGTGGGGTTAGGCATTAATGTTTGTCGTGGTTCGGAATCCCCTTTAAGCTGTAAGTCACAGCCTGATTAGCCATTACTGAGCATAAAAATAAATCGTTGAGCGTTTATACCAACCAACTTAAACTATCAAGACACAGTGACAATATCGAAAAAAACTCTTTGTGTATTATGCTCTCCATCACTTATAACATTAACGAACCCTTTAAAAACAAATTCAATCTTTGCATTTATTTTTTGTATTAATTATTACTATTGTAACTAAGTATTTTCTTATCAAAAATCAGACTCTGATTACTCTTTTTTTTCTTCTTCTTTTTTTCTTTTTTTTTTGTCGAACTCGTGCACCTCCTAATGAGGAACTTTCACGTTTTTTGGTTTTATTTTTAAATAAAAGTAGAGAAAAAATCATGAAAAACAATACCATTTATTCAAAAATTTGAGCTTGGATAGATAGTTAAAAAAATATTTAGTTTTTCACTTTGGCGATTTGGCGGGAAAAAGCCATTTTTGCGTGAACGTCAACGCGCAGATAATGAACCAGTCTAAAACCAGTTTTAGAGTGAGATTTCTCCTTCGTTTTGCGACTTTATCTCTGCGTAATCACGTCACGGTTTTTTTAAGCGTTTTTGGTCACGTGACTTTTGCTTTGATTTCGGCTAATTTCAAACTCGATTTTTGATTAATTGAAAGCATAAAGATAAAAAATAATTGCACTGCTCGAATATATTCGTTGGATAACACTAGAAAATGCAAAAAATATTCATTTTCCTCACATGTGCAAGTTCCTCATTGAGACTGCAAAACCACATTCGATCCCTGTTCCAACCGAGTTCACCCAAAGCCTGAGAAAACGTTTCTGAATGTCGGTCTTTCCGTCTCGAGTTTCGCTTTCGGGTTCACGGCTGAGTGTCCGCCTCCAGGCTTGTTCTCACGCCTCCCCAAGTGGTACGCTGGAGGGGACAATGACGTCACGACACGTGTCGCGTGTCGGATGCGTCCTCTGTCTATGTCGGGACGCGTTCGCGCGGAAAAGTGTCCCTTTTTAGATATAAACCGACCCCTCTCACCCTCCTCATACTTGCAGTTTAGTGTTGGTTGCTGAGGTGTTAGATGAAATAGTATCCTAATTGCGCAGGGAGAGCATGTAAAAAGACCGATGTGGGATAGAAAATTTACAGAGCTTTGTCAGCGAGTGCGACCTCGTGTTTCAATCGGTAATAATTTTGTTGGGGAATTAAAATGGAACAAATAAAGAACGATTAAGGGGACATTGGGCACTGG
The DNA here is from genome assembly GCA_963978545.1 of Linyphia triangularis. Taxonomy (NCBI): domain Eukaryota; kingdom Metazoa; phylum Arthropoda; class Arachnida; order Araneae; family Linyphiidae; genus Linyphia; species Linyphia triangularis. The sequence continues at coordinate 4,990,101 of OZ021733.1, forward strand.
AATCACCAAAAATGACGTTTTTTGTTTTTGTTCTATAAAAATTGCTGACGTCACTAGCTTTAATTTCGCTTTTGAATTTTTGAAATCCGATGATTTTAAGTCGTTGAATCTTTATTTTAACTAACTATTTTAACGTGTCGCACTCTCCCTCCTCATACTTGCAGTTTAGTGTAGGTTGCTGAGGTGTTAGATGAAATAGTATCCTAATTGCGCAGGGAGAGCATGTAAAAAGACCGATGTGGGATAGAAAATTTACAGAGTTTTGTTAGCGAGTGTGACCTCGTGTTTCAATCGGTAATAATTTTGTTGGGGAATTAAAATGGAACAAATAAAGAACGATTAAGGGGACATTGGGCACTGGAATCACCAAAAATGACGTTTTTTGTTTTTGTTCTATAAAAATTGCTGACGTCAATAGCTTTAATTTCGCTTTTGAATTTTTGAAATCCGATGATTTTAAGTGGTTGAATCTTTATTTTAACTAACTATTTTAACGTGTCGCACTCTCCCACCTCATACTTGCAGTTTAGTGTAGGTTGCTGAGGTGTTAGATGAAATAGTATCCTAATTGCGCAGGGAGAGCATGTAAAAAGACCGATGTGGGATAGAAAATTTACAGAACTTTGTTAGAGATTGCGACCTCGTGTTTCAATCAGTAATAATTTTGTAGGGGAATGAGGAACTTGCACAAGTGAGGAAAATGAATATTTTTTGTATTTTCTAGTGTTATCCAACGAATATATTTGAGCATTGAATTATTTTTTATATTTATGCTTTCAATTAATCAAAAATCGAGTTTGAAATTATCCGAAATCACAGCAAAGGTCACGTGACCAAAAACGCATGAAAAAACCGTGACGTGGTTTCGCATATATAAAGTCGCAAAACCAAGGAGAAACCACACTCATTCTTCGTCTAAAACAGGTTTTAGATTGGTTCAACCAAAAAACGCGAAAGTTCCTCATTAAAGTGGAACAAATAAAGAACGATTAAGGGGACATGGGACACTGGAATCACCAAAAATGACGTTTTTTGTTTTCGTTCTATAAAAATTGCTGACGTCACTAGCTTTAATTTTGCTTTTGAATTTTTGAAATCCGATGATTTTAAGAGGTAGAATCTTTATTTTAAATAACTATTTTAACGTGTCGCACACTTGTTGGCAAAAGTTAAAAATGCGTTTTTCTTAGCTTCGCTTTTTCACATTTTATGTATGTTCGAAAAACTCCTTGCTATTAATTTTTTGATAAATCCTCCTAATTTTTTGTAGAAATAATTTTTAATGTACTATAGAGAAATTCACACGTGCTTTTTTATGTCACATAATTTTTTCTATTTTTCTTCTTGTTGGAAAGCTGAAATATGTGCATTTTTTAATGAAAAATCACTAATGCTAAGTTTGAAATTTTATTTCTGTTTAACTATACCACCTAAAGTTAAAATCACGCGTAAAAATTTTTATAGTATATTGCTAAACAACTTCAAATGTGTCTTTCATGTTCGTTAAAATATTGTGTCACGAGGAACATTTTGAAAAAAGTTAAATTTTTGTTTTATTTTAAAGCATTTTTCTCAATAATTTACTATCTATTTTATATTATCTACTCAAATTTTGCTTTTGTGTTATAAGTCACATCTTCCATGTTTGTGCCAAATTTTATTTAATTCTAAGCAAAACTAAAGAATTTTGGAAAAAGTGTCCCATGTCCCCTTAAAAGTATTGATTTAATGTTAAAAGAGGGATTATTAACCTGTCCTATAGATGTAATTCTAATTTTTCAGGACACAATAGCTGTCGAAGCATTGAACATGTGAAATATTTGACGAGGTATAGCGCCACTAATAAAAGCCATTATAAAAATTTGAAGAGAGGTGATTTGGTTTGTTTATTAGCGAAAGAAAAAAAGGGGGAAAAAACCACCTGTCAAATGATGTTGTCAGTATTAGAACCTCACTCAATGTTGATTTCAAAACGCATTTGAATTAAAATAAAATAAGTGGTAATAGTTCATGGAAAGTCCAAAAATAAGAAGTACGGTTGACAACAGTGATATCGCAAGGGTTAAGTTGTAAATACTGGCATATTTAGATTTTTCATAGATTTTTCCATAGTCCAGTGGCGTATTTACAAATATATTTTCGGGGAGGGGGAGGCTGAGACAGTCCTGTTAATTTTTTTAAGTATATTGATTTTTGCATGTGAAATACAAAACTGTTTTTTAATTAGCAGTCATTTTAATTAATCTAATTATTTTTATTAATAAATGGAGAGCAAATTAAGCAAAGAGTTACTAATTACTTGTTTACAATATTAATTCCAATCTTCATGCTTTTTTTTTTTTTTTTTTTAATTTCATCTAGAAACATGTTATCAGATATTTATACGTCTCTTTGAATGGGAAAAACTGTCTGTCTGTTCAACTTTGTTTCACTCATAGAATTTTTTAAATATGATTTTAATGATCGTAAAATTGAAAAGCTTCTTTCAGTACACTGTTAAAAAAAATTGTCCACCTTGCACCAAAAATTGGTTTCCATTTAGCTGCCACCAACATTTGGTGCTTAGTTTCGCGATTTAATGGTGCTCACGGTCCGAGGTTGCACCATTAAATCGTGAAACTAAGCACCAAATGTTGGTGGCAGCTAAATGGGAACCAATTTTTGGTTCAAGGTGGAACAAAATTTTTAACAGTGTAGTTGCGATTGAAACTGGAAGGATGCACAAAAAATTTTAATAGTTGACGTAAATTCGAGAATACGTCTACAGGCAAAAAACTACAGACTACAGCCGGTTAGAAGAGTAAAATTGTGAGAGTTTGTTATAAAATAGGTGCGTTTGTGTATTTGTGTTCGTTCCTCGCTGTTATAATTACTTTGAAAACTCGGAATGTTTGTTAGATGAGTATATTATTAACTATTTGTAGATGAGTATATTATTAACTATTTGTAAATGAGTATATTATTAACTATTTGTAAATGAGTATATTATTAACTATTTGTAAATAACACCACCATTAAAAATTTAGCATTATTTTTCGAGATTTTCGGGGAGAGGGGGGGGGGTCTGCAGTCCTAACATCCCCACCTTCACTAGATACGCCAGTGCCGCAGTCTAATATACGCCACGGCCAATAATTTTCATAATATGGCCATGAAATATATCCTCCAGCTAAAATTTTACTGCATAAAGGAAACCAAATTAGGAGTATTAACTCTCTCTTCACACGTTTTCTTATACTGCGAATTTTTAGTGACCCGTTTGTATATTCTCTTTAACGGTTTGCTGGTAGTAAATACACAAAGTAGTTCCAACTGGGCGAATTTTTCTATTTCCTTTTTGCTCTTTCACACTCTTTTACATTTCAATAGAAATTATAGTACATTTCAATATATTATTGTACATTTCAATATATTATTGTACATTTCAATAGATATTATTGTATATTATAATAGAAAATAATTGTACATTACAATAAAAATTATTGTACAATTCAATAGAAATTATTGTAACAATTTCAAATACTCAATGTACGTCAAACTATTTTTTTTGACAAGCTCTATCCGATTCTGTGAAAATATGCATCGATAAAAATGTGTGTCTTGTAGACTACCATGTGTTATTGATTATATGATTTAAATGACTTTATAGAACAACGTGACCTGTAGTTTGGACTGTATGAAGTTATGGAATACTTGGGATGGTACTGTAAGAAGTTGTAGGATACCTGAAACTGAAAGATGAAGTTGGATGTATGGTATTGTATTGTCATTTTAGCTTGTACTTTACACTAATGTAGTGAGAAATTCATACAAAAACTCTGTCCGTTGGTCTGTCTGTCTAAGGTCAACATTCCCAGACAAAACTATAAATGCTTCAGAGACGTGCGATAATTCAAATGAAGGTCTCATCAAGACGAGCTCCAGTTCCAAATTCAAATGGAAGTTATAACTGATAGACTGCAAGTCAATTTGCAATTCTATAAACTTAATTTACAAACTCCGTAGACATGTGAAATACATTAGTTTGAAGGTCTTGATAAGATTTGTAGGATTACATAACATTCAAAAGCATGTAATTTAAAGTTTCACTAGAAGAATGTTTCATAAAAAATTCGCATCTCGGCTCCAAATGAGATGTCTAATTAGAGCTTTGATATTCGAGGAACAAACTCGCCAACTTGGTGATAGCTTTATTAAAAAGAAAGCTCCAAGATGGGCAAATTTTTTCTTAACATAACTCATCAACCTTAGCAAGGAGAGAGCTTACCCATTAAATGTCGTCAAATGGTAAATATTTAGTATCTGAGCCTGATGTATTACAATCAAAACATTCGTAAAAGTTGCCATTTATTGACATTGACTGTCACAATCCAACTTGATTTTATATATTGGTTATTTAAACAAGTATATTTTTTTCATAAAAACTACAAGGCCGCGCCCCTTGTAGTTGCGGATTATACCCTACCCATGCTCTTCATTACGCTAATAGTGGGGGCGGGGTGATCCGCGTGGCCTAAATCAAATTTCAGCAGCGCACTATTGTGTGGGTATCAGAAGTGGAAGTAGTTCGGAAATGGGGGTTCTAATGAGGCGGGAAGGTGACCTGACACCTTCGCTCTGACGCTTCGCCTAATCTGCCCCCTTTTATTTTGATTGAATTGGGATCTGCCCCCTCCACGGCGGGGCAAATGCTGATGCAGGATTCCTGGTAATTGGCTTTTTTTGTTGGAAAGCTTTTAGAGGAGTTGAGTCAGATAGACTTATTAATGGGGATGTTTTCATAAAGTTTGTGTTATAGGTATAAGGTTGCTTAAGGTTCGTTATTTCTGTTTTTGAACACGATATTGCAATGATATTTTTGGTTCATAGCCTTATTAACGAGTTGTTCTTAGTTCACATCGTAACCTTCTTCAAAATATAAATAGATAAGCTTTATAATGAAGTATTGAATTAATTAAGAAAATAAGTTGGATAAATCATTTTAACGTTTTAAGTAAAAATGGAAAATTAGAGAATGGTCCTAAAGAGAAAATGCATATTTCATTTCCTCCCATATTTTGTAATTGATCAACATATATTTTTCGACACAATTAAAGGATTATATACCATATTGGATTTCCAATTAATGCAATTAAGCCTGTTTCCTTTAATAGCATTCACAACAGATTTTATTGAAAACAATATTTAAATTTCTGATACAACCAATGCGTTCAAACCCTTTAAACAATCATTAAAAGACCACGAGCAAAGATCCCTAAATACTAGCAAAACTCAAAATCATCAACTGCAGATTCCGACTCCCAATAAAGGCCACTTTCCATCAGCCTACCTACATACTTACCACTAAAAAACATCAAAGGCAGATTGACAGAATTGAGTGCAAGGCCAAAACTACGCCAAATGGAATAAAAAAGCTTTTATCAGAATGCGAGCAGCCAGCCTCCTTTCGAAAACAGTGTTTTAATTTGCATCTCAGAGTAGAGCTGGAAGATTCGATTTGAAAGCGGAATTATATTTTAATGCATTCTTTTCCGAATCGAAGATACCTATCTTCCCAAAGCAGATAAGACGCAAACTTTCCACCGATTTACCTTTCGAGCAACTACCAGCTAGAAGAAATATGCGCAACTCCACCAGATTCCCCATTCGCTTGCAGTGCGCCAAGGGAATCTTCTTTCTTTTGGTGCAACTTTTTCCTCGACGGTTTACAGACTTAGGATTGCCTCAAGTCTCTTTACAGCCCAAACGGGCAGCTGGCGAAATGGGGTAGGGTAGGCCTTCGAATAAAAAGACGTTATGATACTACTCCCTCCTTTTTAATATTTTTTTTTGTATTTCTTCCGAGTGGTTGTGTTTTTTCTATCTCCTTCCCCCCTCTTTTTGGTGTCGGTTGCTTTTCTGGTGGTTTCCAGTTTGCTTCCAAGACAATGTCTCTCGCGACTGATGCTCCTCTAATCCCCCCAGCCCCCCCTATTTCCCCCCTCGCCTCGAAAGAGAGATGCTTTCTTCGAGACTTTTGCATATTTCGAAAGGAGGCTCTTGTCTTTTCTCTTTTTGGATTACAAGCCCCCTCGGGGAATTCTCGTGCGTCGACGACGAATGGGGAGTCTACCCCCTCCCCCCCCTTGATCACCCCGGAACGACGAAACAAAACAGCAAGTGGGATTTCATTTTCGACTCACTTTGGGCTCCGACATTAGGACTTTTGCATAAAAGACTCGAAATGGAGAGAGAGAGAGGGAAAAAATCCCCATTCTTGTACGAAGGAGAGGGAGAAGTGGCTTTGGTCGAGAATAATCTCCCCCCGGCTTGGAATACGGAGCCCGATGTAAAAACAACAACCTCGGAATTCAATCAGGGACATCTTTTCCTCTATTCCTACACTCTTTGTTTTCGTAAGAGTTTCCATAGTAGGAGTGTTGAACGAAACCCAATGGCTTTACTAAGTTCTAAACTCACAAAATAGAGCAGGCTGCAGTTTTCATGATCGATCAGCCTGGTGAAACTTCTTTTAATAGACCCTTTAGACACATAGCCATCGTATTATTTTCTTGTGACTTCTTAAGGTGTACGTATAACCTACAATTCACGAAAATCGATCAGAATATTTATTATTTTGTTATTATATCCTAATATTTTCTGATATTTTAGCTTTCAAACAGTACTAATAACCCAATGGCTTTACTAAGTTCTAAACTCACAAAATAGAGCAGGCTGCAGTTTTCATGATCGATCAGCCTGGTGAAACTTCTTTTAATAGACCCTTTAGACACATAGCCATCGTATTATTTTCTTGTGACTTCTTAAGGTGTACGTATAACCTACAATTCACGAAAATCGATCAGAATATTTATTATTTTGTTATTATATCCTAATATTTTCTGATATTTTAGCTTTCAAACAGTACTAATAACCCAATGGCTTTACTAAGTTCTAAACTCACAAAATAGAGCAGGCTGCAGTTTTCATGATCGATCAGCCTGGTGAAACTTCTTTTAATAGACTCTGTAGACACATAGCCATCGTATTATTTTCTTGTGACTTCTTAAGGTGTACGTATAACCTACAATTCACGAAAATCGATCAGAATATTTATTATTTTGTTATTATATCCTAATATTTTCTGATATTTTAGCTTTCAAACAGTACTAATAACCCAATGGCTTTACTAAGTTCTAAACTCACAAAATAGAGCAGGCTGCAGTTTTCATGATCGATCAGCCTGGTGAAACTTCTTTTAATAGACCCTTTAGACACATAGCCATCGTATTATTTTCTTGTGACTTCTTAAGGTGTACGTATAACCTACAATTCACGAAAATCGATCAGAATATTTATTATTTTGTTATTATATCCTAATATTTTCTGATATTTTAGCTTTCAAACAGTACTAATAACCCAATGGCTTTACTAAGTTCTAAACTCACAAAATAGAGCAGGCTGCAGTTTTCATGATCGATCAGCCTGGTGAAACTTCTTTTAATAGACCCTTTAGACACATAGCCATCGTATTATTTTCTTGTGACTTCTTAAGGTGTACGTATAACCTACAATTCACGAAAATCGATCAGAATATTTATTATTTTGTTATTATATCCTAATATTTTCTGATATTTTAGCTTTCAAACAGTACTAATAACCCAATGGCTTTACTAAGTTCTAAACTCACAAAATAGAGCAGGCTGCAGTTTTCATGATCGATCAGCCTGGTGAAACTTCTTTTAATAGACTCTGTAGACACATAGCCATCGTATTATTTTCTTGTGACTTCTTAAGGTGTACGTATAACCTACAATTCACGAAAATCGATCAGAATATTTATTATTTTGTTATTATATCCTAATATTTTCTGATATTTTAGCTTTCAAACAGTACTAATAACCCAATGGCTTTACTAAGTTCTAAACTCACAAAATAGAGCAGGCTGCAGTTTTCATGATCGATCAGCCTGGTGAAACTTCTTTTAATAGACCCTTTAGACACATAGCCATCGTATTATTTTCTTGTGACTTCTTAAGGTGTACGTATAACCTACAATTCACGAAAATCGATCAGAATATTTATTATTTTGTTATTATATCCTAATATTTTCTGATATTTTAGCTTTCAAACAGTACTAATAACCCAATGGCTTTACTAAGTTCTAAACTCACAAAATAGAGCAGGCTGCAGTTTTCATGATCGATCAGCCTGGTGAAACTTCTTTTAATAGACTCTGTAGACACATAGCCATCGTATTATTTTCTTGTGACTTCTTAAGGTGTACGTATACCCTACAATGAGGAACTTTCACGTTTTTTGGTTTTATATTTAAATAAAAGTAGAGAAAAAAATCATGAAAAACAATACCATTCTTTCAAAAATTTGAGCTCGGATAGATAGTTAAAAAAATATTTAGTTTTTCACTTTACGATTTGGCGGGAAAAAGCTACTTTTGCGTGTGACTTCAACGCGCAGATAATGAACCAGTCTAAAACCAGTTTTAGACGAGGAATAAGTATGGTTTCTCCTTCATTTTGCGACTTTATCTCTGTGTAACCACGTCACGGTTTTTTCATGCGTGTTTGATCACGTGACTTTTGCTTTGATTTCGGCTAATTTCAAACTCGATTTTTGATTAATTGAAAGCATAAAGATAAAAAAATAATTGCACTGCTCAAATATATTCGTTGGATAACACTAGAAAACACAAAATATATTCATTTTCCTCACTTGTGCAAGTTCCTCATTCACGAAAACAGATCAGAATATTTATTATTTGTTATTATATCATAATATTTTCTGATACTTAAACTTTCAAACAGTACTAGACTTTTGAAAATATCCTTAATATTTTTTAAGTTACACTCAATTATTGGTAGGTACTACCGCTGCTAGGTACTATGCTTCTAAAACTTTAAACCTGTTTTCTGACGAACTGTATTTTGATTATGTCACGCTTTATTCAAACAATGATAATTCAACAACAAAATGTTCAATTATAATTTTTTTTATATCATAGTAATCTCTACATAATATGTTGGATGTTTTGAAACTGAATTGTATAAAATTGGTTGAGAAATTGATTTTTTAGTGATTTTTAAAACTTATAATTCATTGAAAATACTGATTTTTTTAAAAAAAAATTCACAGAAATAAGTTGTAAAAAAAAAAAAAAAAAAAAAAAAAAAAAACTATTCAATGCTAGAAACTTAATTGAGTTTCAAAACATTAATAACAATATTTCGTATGATTTCCAAGTGGAATTGCGTTTCTATGTGAAGTAGAATTTGATATATCATTGATTGAAATAGGAACTAATTAGCTAATTAAAGCTTAATTAACAAATTAAAAATTGCTCAAAATTGAATTTTTTTATGAAATGATTTTAATCATATACTCTCTAAATAATGCAAAAAAAGAATCGGATTTTTTAACTCAGATTTTTTAAAAAAATTTCTAGGATATGAGTACACCTTAAAAAAACAAATTTTAAGCCCAGTGGTTATTTTATGTGAAGAAAAGCGTCTAGAATATACTAGGTGCTCATAATTTAAGTTCACCTGGTTAGAGTCGTCTGGAGCCACTAGTAATCATAAGAATTATATTTACTCAATTATTAAAAAAAAATTATATATATACATAATTTTATATATATATACAGAGAGAGAGAAAATTGCTTAGATAGATAAGCAAATACCGAGAAAAATATCTTACACTAATTTAACATAAATAAAAATGTAAATGTTTCGTTAAGCATTCATAAACAAAATGTAATCTTTGAAATAAGTAAAAGTATCTAAAATTATTTATAAACAATTCACATATGTGTGGTGCCTTATGTTTACGAAGATGACGACATAAAAGTACAGGAAGTTAAAGTGAACTGTATTACTTATCCCCGTCAAATTGTACACCAATTGTAATGACTTTTATTCTTTTAACATGAACATATTTAACATGAAATTAAATTTAGGTCAAATCAACACTCTTAATCAATTTTCAACCACTCCAGCTGAAAATCCATAAAAAAAGTATTTTTCTTCTGCGTCATTGTTAAGAAAAAATATGTAAAGATATATATTTTCTATTTATTAATTGTACTATACATACTAAAGTAAATTTTGTTGTTTTAAATTAAATATTTTTAATTTGTGAACTAAAACCTTATTAACACAATGAATTTGTGAACATTTTAGACCTAACTCTTTTTGTTTGTGTTTTAGAAACGAATGTTTTGATAGAATAAATTTCAGACATTTTTTTTTTTAATGTGTTTTCTAGCTATTTATCAAAATTTCATTTAAATTCGAATTGTTACAACAAAACAACCTTTGCATGACACACATATCTATTTGCAATAATTTGGCCGTTATGGCGAAAGTGAATATACAGGGTGGTCATAAGAAAACTTGGCCGATATATGGACCTCTAGAGGCCGTTCCGTTCAATAGATCGAGATGAGATTTCAGTCATAGTTATTCATGGGTATGAGCTCGGGATTCTATGAATGGTAACAAAATGGCGCTAGCGGTTACGGTTATAGTTACAGAAAATCGCAATTTTCGAATTTTAATACCTAGTTTTTCCTGTCGCAAAATGCTCAGGGCAAGCGAAAACTTAAACTATGTTTTTATTTAAAGGGGGAAAAAAAAGGGAAAAAAAGATAGTTAACGTGTTAATGCTTAAGTATCATTTTTATCTTTTAATTAAAATGCTTAGGAAAAGAGAACTGCAGTATAATACCACTTATTCTACCGGTAACATTTAAAAGGTATTGTTCCCCGATCATAATGTTTTAAGTTAAGTATTAACAACTCAAACGAATTTGTTATTAATAGAAAAGACAAAAAAGAGAGAAGTCATCGTGTACTGTTAACTTTAATTAAAATGCTTAGAAAGTGAACTGGAGTATAATACCATTTTCTTCTACTGGTAATATTTAAAAAACTTAATCTTTAAACATGTTTTAAAATATACTTTAAAACATTATGTGTTATGAACAAAATTTTTTACATATCACCTGTAGAAGAAAATGGCCTTATACTCCAGTTCTCTTTCTAAGCATTTTAATTAAAAGATAAAAATGATAATTAACATTATACATTAACTATCTCTTTTGTCTCTTTTGTTTCACAACTAAAACAATGTTGTTATAAAAAAGGCAAATGCTCTATTGTTAAAATTAATTATAAGGTTTAGAAAGAGAACTGCAAGACAATGACACTTATTTCTACAGGTTTTCATTATTTAAAAAATATTGATTACAAATCGTCATTTTAAACACTCCCCCCTAGTCATCTTAGAATTCATCGTTTCAGATATTCGGATTTTTATTTGAATTTAAAAGAATAAAAATAAAATAGGGCGATAAGGAAAAAACCCCCATTGTTCCACTATCAATATTAACAAAATATGTTAAATAATAAAAGGTTTACAGTGACACTCATTTCTACAAGTTTTAGTATTTGTTTATAACTCATTTGCTTGAATTGGCTCTTTCATTAGAAAGTTACAGAAAATATCTTTTAAAAACATTGAATATGCATTTGATGTTTGAGACAGATTGCCGTATTTGTAAATCCGCCATTAATTGGAGTCCCCTTTAAGCGACTGTTTCTAATCCCAAAGGGAATACTAAATTAATGATATATTAAACTGGAAAAAATCTATTTTGCTTTAGTTAATTACTTGGTTACTTTAATTAACCGATCATCTTTAAAAAGAATACTGCTTAGTCTTCCATTTTCCAGGGGAGCATTTAAAATGGTGCTTAAGTTTTTAAAAATGTGCCGATTTACACTCTTCGAGTAAATGAATTATTCTTAATTTCTAAATTTATGTCGATTGAACTTTGAAGGCATGATAAAAATTATATCTTTATATTGTCATTCTGTAGATTGTTGTGTTTGAGATTCTTTTGATTTGTTTAGGTTAGGATTGTAGTTTGTTTACGGGTGTTATGATGGTAATTTATTTTATTAAATTTAAGTTTACTTTAAAGGGGGTTTCTTGGACAAGGGGTTAACTTCTTGGATTCCAAACGTCGTGTAAAGTGACCCGATACGCAAAGGCTAACTCATGGACTGGAGTGCAACATGGGGATTGTATACTTATTTGGGTAGACACGATGGTAATTGTGAAAAAAAATCTCCTGTTGCCAATTGACTTTTCTGATTTTCTACCATACGGAATACAAATGCGGGATAGTTTCCCTTGAAAGTTCTCATGGAAAGAATTATTATTACAAGTTCTAAAACTTACTAATCTTCCCAAATTATACAAAAAAAAAATATCCAGATAAATTGAAAAGTTTAGAACACAGACCGGATTCGAAAGTATCGGAACTCATTTTATGTCATTATTTCATTGTACCCATTAGTTGGACATTAATAATTAAAGCCATCAAATGTTTAATATTGGGGAAAGAGACAAAGTAATAATTATTTACCACGTATGATTCTGTACAAAGGCCGATTAACATTAGATTTTGAAGAGTAATTGGGGTAATATATGTATTATATCATACTAGAAGAATGGCCTGTCAGAAGAAGCATTAAATGGAAAAAGAAAGCATGTCTTTGTGATGTTATTAGAGCGAAAACAAAACTCTTACTATGGATATCATTAAAATAACCTGAGCATAGAATATAGGTCCACTTTAACTAAAGAGCTTTATAATTATTTAGTGAAAATCTATTAACGAAGTTTATTTCTTAAATGTAATATTTCTTAAACACATACGTATAAGTATTAATAGTTAATGCAGCAAAACATGAAGTGAGATTTAAATTTGGAATGAATTTCTTTTTTCTGGAACACTAAGTTTAAATTTGCGTTCCCTGCGAAGTTACAGTATAAAGTAATACAAAAATAAATTTGGCAGGCAAGTTTAGCCTATTGACGGTCATGGGAATCGGCGAAATTCTACAGTTTTTTTCCCTGCAATAATTTTTAAATTATATTTCTAATTCAAATATGTATTATTTTAAAATTATTGTTTGCTTATTTTGTTTTAGATAGGTTATAAACTGTCATCCTAATAAAAATATTTAAAAAAATATTTTATTTTAAATTTTATTTACAAATTTTAAAATGTTGTGTATTGCTGGAAAAACTGGGGATCAAATGACATATATATACGTGCATGACCGTCAATGGGTTGAAATTTGTTTGCCAAAGCAAGTTCTATGGAAATTTCATGCAAAGTTCTTTTATGCAAAAAGTTGTACGCAAAGTTGCATTACAAATTTTAGTAAACACATTAGATTTATTTCCTTACCATCGCTGTGCTTTCTACAAACAAATATTTAGATTTTAATTAAATTATTTAATGACTTGTAAATACCAATTCTGATTTTTATGCAAAAATTCGTTTGATCGAAACAATAGCTGTTTTTCCCTTTTCTATTTTATAGTTAAAATAAAATTATTAAAGTGCTTTTTAAATTGTATGCTACGATGACAAGTCAAGTTACGTCATATTTATTGCCAATAGGTTGATGACGTCATGATCACATGCAAAAGACGTAAGAAAACTGATACCTCATCCATAGATAAAATGTGTGATTCAATTTATATTAGTCGCTAACACAGTCGCTAGACTGTTGTTGGTATTGAATATTCATAAATATAGAATAATAAAAAAATAACAAGATTTTTGAAAAATTAATAATTTACGAACCTTAGGGAAGAGGAAGATGCAGTTTTCAAAGAAATGGTAAAATCTTCTAATTTTTTTCAACTCAAAGCAAATGGTTTTTTTTATCAACATATGGCCTTTTTATATCAAAAGCTGGATGAATAGTAGCCGTAAATCAAATAACATTGACTAGGGTCATACGATTGACTTAGAAAATAAAACACAGTAATTTAATAAATATGCAAATAGTGTTGGATTACATATAAATAAAAAGAAAACCCAAAAAATGAGAATGAATGCCAAATCCATCCAAAAAAGCTAAAAATTGATGAAGTTGAAATTGATAATGTTGATGAATTCACTTATCTCGGTTCTGTTCTTGATAGCAATGGAGGAGTAGAGGCGGATATTAAGAGCATAATCATCCGAGCAAAAACATTTTTAGAAGCCTGGATAAATTTTGGAGGTCCTCAAGCATCAAAATCCAAACAAAAATAAATAGATATAAAACGATAGTCAGAGCAATTTTATTGTATGGAGCTGAAACAGTGCCTCAGAAAATCAGACATTCAAAAACTTGAAGTTTTCCAAAATAATTGTATTAGAAGAATCCTTAAAATCTTTTGGCCTGTTAAAGTTAGTAACGTAGCAGTTTTAGAAAGGGTAGACATTACTTCAATAGAGGAAGAAATCAGTAAGAGAAGGTGGCGATGAACGGGTTATGTGTGGGTAATGCCTAAAGAGAATCTAAGACACGTTTCTATCTCCTGGGCTCCTGATGGCAAGAGGAAAAGAGGAAGACACAGGACAACTTGGCAAAGACAAATGCAATCAGACCTAAAACAGGCTCGCTTAAATAGTCTAGAGGAAGCAAGATCCCTGGCAAAAGATGGGAAGGCATGGAGAGGTAGGCTGGATGTCTTATGCGCCAAACGGCGTGAAGAGCTTAAGTAAGTATGTAAGGGACATACGCATACAGTTTCTTCTTTTGATGAAAAAGTTTTTCTTTTTTTTTATGAATAACAATCCAAATTTTTCCTAAGCATTTCTTTGGAAACTACATCTTCTTACTCCCAAAAAAAAAATTTCAAAAGTTTTGACATTCAGACCTAAAACAGGCTCGCTTAAATAGTCTAGAGGAAGCAAAATCCCTGGCAAAAGATGGGAAGGCATGGAGTGGTAGGCTGGATGACTTATGCGCCAAACGGCGTGAAGAGCCTAAGTAAGCAAGTAAGGGACATACGCATACAGTTTCTTCTTTTGATGAAAAAAGTTTTTCTTTTTTTTATGAATAACAATCCAAATTTTTCCTATGCATTTCTTTGGAAACTACATCTTCTTACTCCCAAAAAAAAATTTCAAAAGTTTTGAAAAACTTAAAAAAAGAACTCTTTTGGATTCACCTGCTATTAGGAATCTATTCATGGATGATATGATAGCTGTGCAAGTGTTGGCAGCCATACTTTTTATCTTCATTAAGAAGAATCTGGTATTTTATTTTATGTCTTAATTTTATTTTCTAAGTCTTAATGTGGGGTCTTCCTTCTTTAATTTAGGTAGATACACAGGGACGTACATGCCGTAGGGTTGTCCGGTGCAATCACCGGGCCAGTCAGTGTCTGTAAAAAATGGGCCTGTCCATTATGATAGTTCTTTCCCCCTTTTTATTTCAGCATAAGTAGTAACCTTCTTTAAAAATAAATAATAATAAAATAATAATAATAATAATAAAAACCAATGCATTCAAATTTCAATCACTCCTACCAGCCCTTACACTTTCGTTTGGTAAGGGTGATAAGAGAGATATTAGTTTTATAGATTATGTTGTATATAGAAAATAGATACACTAATTTTAATTTTAAGAATAAAAAAATTCTCAATTCAAAATTAAGGACTATTATAAAAAAAAAAAAACTTTAAGAGCCCTTATATATAGGAAGAGCTTATATAAGGACCTCCTAAAATTAAGTAGTTCTTAAGGAAATTTATGGACCTTGCGAACTCTTTTAAGTAATAAAATATATTTATTGTTAAAAGTATTTAATTATTAAATAATTAATTAATTAATTAATTAATTATTGAAATTACTTTATTATTAAAAGTAATAATTAAAATTTGATTAATGTATTTAAAATTTGGGCCGGCATAAATCTATAATCACCAGGCTGATTTTAAGTCCCAGTACGTCCCTATAGATACACCATTAACTACACATATTTGAAGCACCATACATGAAATTCCATTCATATGTTGCTGAAAGTAATCATTATCCATATTGTTACACACATTTTCTGTATATAATTGTAAATAGTGACGCATTCGTTTAAAGTTCTATTGTATTTTATTTTATATTATTCTATTTGTTAACAGCGATAATACAGGTTAGAAAAAAGTGGCAACATCTAAAGCAATTGGAAAATTTTGAGATGTTTTGTTTCTGTCAATTGACAGGTCAACTAGATATTTCAAGAAAGTTCTCACGCGCACCTATAAATACAAGACCCACAGATAGGGAGAGATCAGTTTAACTTCGGGTGTCGATTTGGAAGAAACTGAAAGTTTTGTTTACTTTTTTTTTGGTGCGCCTGAATTATCTCTGAGTTCGAAGTTGTTTTTATTGAAGATTGATAGTGTTTGCACTGTTCTTCGGATAAATTTTGTGAGTCTTTGAAGAGGGAGAATAAATAATAGTTTTTATTGAATAAAAACTGTGCCATCATTGCCTCTGAGGAAAATTCACAATAATATGATACAGTGTCCGTAATGAAAGTATTTGTGGCGGAGCCAGCAATGCGCAGTCACATATGAAATGCTCGCCAGTAAAACCACAGCTTGACGCAGGATAATTTTGATTCACTGCTTGCATAGCCCTGCAAAGTGACGCTCATCAACAGATGCAAGTTCAAGCTTTGGCTCAAGTAACATCCTATCATATAGTTGATGCCACGGTAGACCATGAAGGCCGCTACTATGCAAATGCTTTATGGCAAATATCTGGACTAGCTAGACTACTTAAGAGAAGGAATTGAGGATAACCAAAAAGAGGGACTCACAACTTGCTCTTTGCAAGAGCTCTGAAATTATATTTCGCTACCTTGTAAATATGTTTGTAAATAAGAGTTTATAATATAAATAAGTATTTTTAACTAAAAAGTAACTTTCATTTAAGCCTTTTTTAAATTATGCTTTAAAACTGAGCTGCCAACAAGGTGGATTTTCCATATTTCTGTTTAGAGTTGCTAGTAGTCTGTAGTTGTCACCAAAAACATTTTATTTATTCTTGAGGAACACACATACTCATTTTTTAAAATGAAATAGAAAATATCGACGCTGCTGAATCCCAGATTTCTGTCTCAAGACCATAAATCAACAGCTTGTCTCTATCCACTTGACCATTGGAACTCTTCCATTCTTCAAAATAGTAGATAATGTTATTTTTATAATTTTAAAACTTTTTTTGCAGACGTTTCCTTTTTCCAGTATTCTTGCGTGGAAAATAGCTACAAGTATCTATTTTTAATGATGATTATAATATTTGAAATCGAATAATTTATGTTGCGTTTTTAAGTAATATGAGTAATTGAATTTTGATTATGTTTCACTCGTTTCTTAATTAGTTTTACTTAACTTAAAATGAGTAACTTTATTTTTGAGTAGAATATTTTTTGTGCATATGCGGAGACAATTTCCTTTCTTTTGAAGCAATGTTTTAGCCGAATTTGGGGGAAATATTGCAGTTGGTCTAATGTCAGTCACACTAGAAAAGAGGAATAATCAGCTTGAACTGGTGGATACGGTATAAATTCTTTTAAATCTGATGGCTGGTTGGATTAGATAAACACACAAGAACTATGCAACGATTGAAGGTTTTACTGTACTTTTTAACTCTGGTGGTTGGATTAGATAGACACAAGAGACAGGGAGTTTTACAGTATCTTTTAAAGCTCATTGTATAGCTCTTGTGTCTGATAGTTGATTGATTTAGTTGATTGGATAAGATAGACAACAAGAGCTATACAACGTTTAAGGGCTTTACAGTACTTTTAACACTAATACTTCACAAGTGCTATACAACGTTTGAGGGCTTTACAGTAAGATCTGGAGAACAGAGTGTAGTCCAAGATGGAATGTCTTCCGAGAGGGGAAACTCCGTATTTGCTTCTAGAATTGGATGGCCGATTCCTACAAGGAGAAAAGGGACAGTTAGAGTGCAAAGGTCATCTGCGTAGTCGATAAAAGAGCTACATAAATAACCAAATAAATCCGATACAATCGGTTATTTATTCGCTATCATCGGGAGCCAGCCTCTCTATAAAAATCTGTCCGTTTCCACGGGCGCTTTTATCTATGTGAGCACCCTTAACTCCCCGCCACTGTTCCCTACGCCAACAAAAGCAAATACAAAGGGGGTATAAAAACACAGGCCTAATGCTCCTGCGGTCAGTCGAGGGGTGGGTGTGAGAAAGCACCCCCTAACGACCGATGACAGGAGTCGGTAATTGAATGGGGGGGCTGCGGATTTCACGCCTTTTACACATCGCCAACTATGAATAATTGATGGAGTTCCGCTCTTTGAAGGGGATTCCAGAGGATGGTTGATAGGGAGGGGGTGGTGAAAGAGTGGGACGTACGCGGACTCCTAGACCAATACTCTCTTACTTAGTCCACTGTAAGAAATAACTAGATGGTCACCTTTTTAAGTAAATTGGATACTTGTATTATATCGTTTAAAATAACATAGTTCTGTTACATAGTATACTGTGAGAAATGTGTATTTGAAAGTGAGTAGAATGTATTGATTTTTTAAACTGGGTACCTATTGTAGCTTCGAAAACAGCATAACTCTGTTACTTATGTTTCATAGTACACTGTAAGAAACGAGTACTTGAAAGAGTTCCGCTCTTTGAAGTATTCCAGAGAATGGTTGATAGGGAAGGGGTGGTGAAAGAGTGGGATGTACGTGGACTCCTAGATCAATACTTTCTTACTTAGTACTCTGTAAGAAATAAACAGTTCTCATTTTTTAAGTCAATTGGATACCTAAATTGTATCTTTAAATATAGCATAGCTTTATTACATAGTATTCTGTGATAAATGTGTATTTGAAAGTGAGTAGAATGTATTGATTTTGTAAACTTGGTACCAATTGTAGTTTTGAAAACTGCACAACTCTTTTACTTATGTTACATAGTACACTGTAAGAAACGAGTACTTGAAGGAGTTCCACTCTTTGAAAGGAGTTCCAGAGGATGATTGATAGGTTGGAAATAATGAAAGAGTGAGATTTACGCGACCTCCTAGACCAATACTCTGTTACACAGTACACTGTAAGAAATTAGTATTTTGAAATGAATATGATTCGTACTAATTTTTAAGTAAATTGGATAATATATATATATATTGTAGCGACGAAAAAATTATCCTCTGTTACTTAGCATAGTGTTAAAAATTTGTACTTGAAAATGAGAAGAATGTAATCATTTTAACGTAAATTCTGTGGCCTATTGTAAATCCGAAAACATCATCGCTCTATTGCTTATATGTTACTTAGTACACAGTAAGTAATGGGAATTTGGAAATCAGTACAATGTACTCATTTTTAAATCTATTATTTTAACTACGATTTTATATGTTTGCGTTTGTTTTTAGCAAGAAAAACTTTGGAGGTCTAATTTTTCCACTTGTCGTTATCCAATCGTCCTAAAACTTGGGAGATAGACTCGTTGTGGATAACTTGCGTTCTATCAAGAGTCCTGGGCAAAAGTTAGTCATTGGCATACAATGAATGTTTTTTCGTAGTGGAGAAACTCTATAAAAATTTAGTCTGAGTTCAAAATAGCTTAAATAAGTAAATAAGCTGTAATTGCACATAAAAGTTGGCAAAGCATATAAAAATTTATAGTAAATACTATTATAGACTTGGTATCCCTTGTTTTCACAACCAAATAATAAAAGTAATTTTCAATTTTTTGCGTGTTTATAATCTTTGAAACCTTTCTCTTATTTTGGCAAATTTTTGAGCTGATCCGATAACGACAATAGTAGAAAAACTATATATTTATGGAGAATTTAGCATTGCTTCCATAGCTCCATTGTTGCTTCGAACGCATTTATCTCAGTTCGAGATTTTTGAAATTCCCACCTTACTCAAAATGCTAAAACTTCAGCAAATATGAATGAAATGACTTGAATTATTTTTTGTGCCATTCTTAATATCTATTTAACAAAATATGCATGTATTTTGGAATAAAATAAAAACTTTTTTTTTTTACAAATTTAAATGTTGCAAAATACCCGTTTTTTACGCTCTATCGGTACAGTATTTATCGTTTTTCTCGAAAACTATTTCACTTATTCTAAATCCGATGCTTTAAAAGTTAGAGTATATTAGTAGGAACATTTAAAAAAAAAATCAAGAAAAAATATTGAAAATTGAAAAAAAAGATAGAATTGGAAATTTGATGAATTTCATACAAATTTTAAAAAATTTAAAATTTTGAACACTATGTGAACTTTTTTCCATGCAAATTTAGTTTTTACCTAGTAATACTTCCAAATATACAAAAATTATAATTTTAAAGACTTAAATAAAAAATAAAAAAAGTTTGAATGGTACTAAGTCCCCTTAAAATGAAAATATTAATACGCAGATGCCGAGGAATAAAATTGGGGACTTTCCAATCAACTTCAATTTTCAAGAGAAGCCTATACAAATAAGTTAACTTTAAAAATAAGCCATTGTAGCGCATATAAATTTTCGAAAATGAATTCATACCGTTAATCCATCAATTTTATTACCTCGTAATCCATTCCCTTTAAAATAGCAAACCCCATTTTTTTTTAGAAATAACATTAAGTTTTAATATTGAATCACTATTAAGACAAGCTGACTTCTTCGAAGATTAGGGTAAAAGTATGTTCGGAACCATTTAATAGCCTACGGATATCAAGTTAGAACAAATTGTCGATTTATTATGATATATTTTGCTAAAAACCATGAGATTATCATAAAAATCCTTTAATCTGCTTAACAATTAAATGCCATCGAGCATAAAATGAAGACTAAAGTGTATTTAATATGAGAAATAAATACATTTAATTTAATGATTTAGAAATTACATTAAAATAAAATTAAAAGTAATTTTGGGCTTTCCTCAAAACATGTAGAATATTTCATTCTCGAATTGAAACATTATTGTATCGTTTAAAATAATTTACATCATTTCGCTACTTCTTTCGATTAAAGATGTTCTTCAAAATTGTTGATCAATCCATAAAAATAAGTTGAATCTGTAATGTATATTTAGTAAAAATATGCTCATTTGTAATTGTTTTATTAATGTTTAATAAAAATGTTTAATACAATTCCTATCTTTTTCTACACTAAATTTGACGAACACATTCAAATGTTTTGTAATTGTTGTAAAACACTTCATTCACATATCGAAATCTTTTAATTGTATAATTTAAATTGTTATACAGCATTTCACTACTTATTTCGAGATACGTTAAAATTAATAAAAAAATAAAAAAATAAAAAATAAATAATTAAAAAATACTCTATAACGAAAAATTTATATTTAATCCAAAAAATATGTTCAATCCATACAAATATACTCAATCCAAACATTGTTTCCCAAAAAATGTGTTTCATACAAATAAAATTCATAACTTTTATATTTTAGTGTTATTCAATATTTTTTGACAAGTTGATAAAAACATCGTATAGTGAAAATATTGTTTTACCTATGTAGTATTTGTAAATGTTTGTGAGTGGGAATAGTTCTTAATCGGGTTTCTCAATCGTACAAAATTTGAATTTTTATTGCTTTTTTACTTTTAATTACTCATACTTTTTAACATTTGGGTAAAGTAAGTTTTTCATTCGGTGAAAAAATAGTTGTCATTGGGAAATTTGTTTTCCAACAATTGATGAAAAAAAAAATGACTTTAACGGTTTTGGTCAAAATCGCAGAAGTAATGCCTTTCAAAATGCTTTAACCCCAAACCCGCAATTCCCGTAAAAATTCGATTAGGGCGTATAAAGTTGAAAATTAACATCTTTAACATACGTTCTCTTCTCTTGAGCATTGTTTATTCACACCTGTTCTTCCTCCGTTTCACTTTCCAGAAAAGAATAATGTAATAAATATCTACAATTTTGCCGATTTGGCGATGTTGATTTTTGCCAATTTAATAATTATCGCTAAAGTCGCCAAGTTGGCGTACATATTTAGTTGGTTGTATTCAGATTATCTGGCGCCGTCAGCAACACGAGGGCTATAATGCGCCGAAACATTCGTCATTAGACAAGCCAACATACATTTACAAACACCCATGCCAACACGGGACTCGAACCCGCAACCTCGCGGTCTAGAAGCTAGCACGCTAACCACTATACCGTTTGGTCGGCGGCGTACATATTTAATTTATATAGTATAATTGAAAGCTGTACGATGTTCGGCACCTCTAGTTTGAAACTACAAAATATCTGAAAGATAAAAGTGATGCTAATTCGAAGCAAACTTGAAATATATAATTCAGGAGAAATTATTTTCCCATCAAATTTATATTAAACACTAAATTTAAATTTTGAAAATTGGAAGTGTCAGCTTAATCAGTTCCTTTTTTTTCTTCATTAAATCACTTTGTGCTGTCAGAAAGAGCTTAAATACCTAATTAGTAAATGCAAAACAAACTTTTTGTCAATTAATTCCGTTTCGTTCGACAAAATAAATGAACTAAAAAAACAACTTAAATACTAACTTAGATATGCTTTAATTATGTGATACATTTCAATGAAGCAGTAATACTTTTGACGTTTAATATCTTACTTTGAATGAAATAATCAAAAATAAAATGTTGAATATCTTATTCTGTTTTCGATTAAAACATGATAATCAAGTAATACTGTAAAATTAAAGGATTATTTCTGATGCTGATAACTACTACAGGATGTCTATAAAAAGTTGGACACATTTTGATGTTGAATAATTCATAAAATCATAAAGATATAAATAAACTTATGGCATTTATACATAGAATAACTCATATATTTTTATTTATAGTGAACTTTGCCATAGATAATTTCCTTTTCCCTTTTGACTATCATTTCTTTTGTAAATATAGTCTGCCCATGTTATTAATTTTATCTTTTTCTAGTTTCTTTTATAAATATCGTCTGCGCGCGTTATTATAATTGTATGTTTTCCTCTCTTGGCCACCCAGATCACCTGATGTAACGCCACTGGACTATTTCCTTTGGGGATTCGTAAAGGGCATCGTTTACAGGAGGAAAGTGTCGAATGACTTATAGATTGAGAGGCGGCTGCAATTTTTGGACACCATCGAACATCATTCTGAATTTTTTATAGAAATTAGAGAAAAGTGAGTAGATTACGAATCCACTGGTCTGCCATGCCAAAAATGGCCGAAACTGGTCAAAAATCGACTTTTGATAAGTTGAATTAAATCCAATTGCCAAATGCGCCATAACTTGCCAAATAATGAAAAAAAAAATTATTTGGTAACCCTCACTCTTTAATTTTCAATTAAGAAGGTTGCAGACGATTCAGATATTTGGCGACGGTCTATTTGCATCTATTAAAAGGGAGCCAAGTTGGCAAAAAATATTACGTCACTTATGACGTAACTAATGTCGCCAATTTGGCTTTGAAAAGATATAAGTTTTCCGAGCCAAAGATCAGAAATCGTTTGCGCTTTTTCTCATTGAAAATCAAAATGAAGTGGGTTGCCAGACGAATAAGTTTGTTCTATTTTTGGCAAGTTATGACATATTTGGCAATCGGATTTTAGTTCAACTCTTTCCAAGTCGATTATTGATCAGTTTCGGCCATTTTTGCCACGGCAGATCAGTGGATTCCTAATCTACTCACTTATCTCCAATTTCTATAAAAAAATTCAGAATGATGTTCGATGGGATCCAAAAATTGCAGTCGCCTCTCGGACTATTAAAGGCCAGGATTACAATCGTCTAACCTCTGTAAATGTCGACAAGCTTGCCCGTACCTGGTGCGAAACTGACTACAGTCTTGATATTCTCCGTGCGATGAACGGCGCACATGAGGAAGTCCATTGACAAGGGCTATAAGAGCAATAAGGGCTTTTTGAGTCAATCTAACCATTAGTGCTATTATTTTAAATTTATATTCTTTATTTTATGAATTATTCAACATCAAAATGTGTCCAACATTTTATAGACACCCTGTATTTTCATCAATAGTCTTTGCATAGCAGAGTGACAGAACATACCACTTTACAGGGATTAAAAATATAAATAAAAATCCAAATCTACTTCGATTCAATTCACTTTATTTGATATCATAGCTTTTGTAGAAAGTTGAGCAAGACTCAAGACTACAGAATTACTAATACTGAAACACAAGACAATTTTAACCATGAATCAATAGCATATCCTTACAAAACCACTATTGATCTTTTTGAGCTACATAACACTTTTTAAATTTAATACCTGGCCGCCATAACTATATATTCATGGTGTCTATAAATTAGTTGGGCAATGGAGTTCAAATAGATCTGTATAGCTCTTAATAACTTTTGGCAGCCATTTTGAAATCTTAGGGGAGAAAACTGTGACAAGTTATAAGTAGAAAACGTTTTTATATGATCTACAGTAACATTTTGCAGCTCATGTCTTTTATTGTTTTAAGTTAAGTCAAATACATTTCTTTGAATTCTAGAAAATAATTTTGTTGTAACATTAAGTACTAAATGAGATGTTTAAATAATTCCTTTCTCCATGTGCATTTTTAGTAGAAGACATTTTATATGAAATTACCAAGCCGTGTAACTCGGGCCGAATAGTTGCTTATTGTGTTCAAATTGCCAAAACCAAATTCTGTTGGTTCTTCAAAGCGATAATGGATGCAGCTCATTTTTTTGGTATCAGTTTTTCAAGTTATGAAAATGCTTGTAATTCAATAATAATTTGACACATTGCAATTTGTTATAGTTATCGTTATTATTTGCTAAACCAATGATTGATAATTACTTGATATTATTTTTTTGTATTAAATTCATCTGTGTATGTTTGTTTTCTATCCATCATGAACTGAAACTTCACTTAAAGAGAGTGCACCTATATACATCAGCTAGTGGCCCTAGGTACAACGAGGTCTTCTACCTAGGGTCATTTGTGAAATTTCTTTAAAAACCTTCTATTGGACAGAATCTATTATTTTAAGTATTTATATTTATCCCAAAGGGAAGTAATTGCTATAACTATGTATGCATATCAGTTTCACATTTTTAAACGTCTCAGTGGCTTATTTTTTGTGCATTGAAAAACTACGGCCCAAGGTACTCAGGTCTCCCCTACTTTAAAAATCAACCATCGCAAATGAAATTTCAAGTGTAAATAAAGTTGAAAATCGTAATTATATTATATGGATTTGATTCATTTTAGCTTTTAGTAGCATTTAACTTAACAGGCCTCATTTTGAATAATTTTAAAGTTTCATATGAGTTGCCTAAAGGAATAAAATACAAAAATTTCATACTGAACTTGATAACTATAATTTTTAATATCATTTTAGCTTTATAAGCCTCATTTATAAATTTGAAGAATTTCAAAGTCTCATATGAGGCACTCAAAAGAATAAAATGCAAAATTTTCGTACTAAACTTGATAATCATAATTTTTAGCATCATTTTAGCTTTATAAGCCTCATTATACAAAAATAAAATACAAAAATGAATAAAATACAAAAATTTTATACTGAACTAGATGTACTTAAGTTTATAAGCCTCATTTATGAATTTGAATCATTTCACTTGAATTGACTATTGCATGAAAAGATCTAAATGTGAAAAAAATAAAAAATTCAGGAACATGAATAAAAAAAAAAATTTGATTTAACAAAGCCCGATGTTTTGTTCACTATAAAGCAGAACATCATTATCAAAATAAAGTACTTTTCTTTGGCAATATAATAAGTAATAATTTAGAAAATTCCAAATTTAATTATCGTAGAAATAATTTGGCCTTGAACTTTTCCTAGCTGAGGTTTTTTGTTTGTAGAAGTAGTTGATTCAATTCTGAAAGCCTTGAAAAAAGGCAGATTTCTGTTTAAGCATTTCACTTTTAGGCATTTTCTTTTTATTTCCGAACTTTTTATGAAATAAAAAGCTTTAACAGAACTAAAAAAAAGTTATAATTTACTTTTAACTTCTTAAATTTAGAATAAAAAACACCATTGAGTTTTACGAAAATGCGTTTTTTATAATGAACTATGTAAGGAAGCTGAGGAAAAACGAATGTTTGTAACCAGTTAGCATTGTATCAGGTTAAGTTCTCCCCCAAGTATATTATTTTTGCATGAGCAGGTGCGATAAGGAAACAGTTCCGAAAATCCCCCGTTTTGGAGGGAGTTTTAATAATTCATGAGGAAACTAATCCCTTGAAGAGTGCTGCTTCGATGGAAAAGAGTAGTTAGGCATGACCCTTTGCACATGGGTGGAGCAGGTTAGAAACTGATGCTTCTGCCATCGTATGTGAAAAAGAGATTCACATGGCAAGACTCGTCTAAGTTGAAAATAATTTATTACTATTAAACAATGGGACTTTCTTCTCTTTCGAACGTTGGTTTTTAATATTTTGCTACAAGCATTTTACTTTTAAATAACCAAATATGTATGAAAAATAAATGGTGAACTAAATAATTTTCCAGGAAAACTAATATTGAGCGGAAACTATTATACTGACTATTAGGGACTTTTCCTTATGCGCTCGTCAAACCCAACAAGCTTGCTTTCGCTCGCTAAAACAATAGACAATTTTGGAATGCTACTCAACATTAAAAAAAAAATTGTACCATAATAAATACAAGGTGAGACCGAAAAGTAAGGGGACTGTTGTCATAATAATCACTGTAATATATATTTGCAGATAAATACATCACTGTCCTTCAAAGTAGTCCCTACCGTCTACAATACACTTCTGACATCATTCATACAAGTTCTTGAAACTTCTGAAAAAGTCCTCCTTTGAGACTGTCTTAAGATCCTTGGTAACAAGCAGCTTGAATGTCAGAGATGCTTGAAAATCGGTTTCCCTTCAGTGCCAATTTCAGTTGTGGAAAGAGGAAAAAATCTGCTGGCGCTAGATCAGAGGTATAAGGAGGGTATAATACTGTCAGATTTTTTCCTCTTTCCACAGCTGAAATTGGCACTGAAGGGAAACCGATTTTCAAGCATCTCAGACATTCAAGCTGTTGTTACCAAGGAACTTAAGACAGTCTTAAAGGAGGACTTTTTCAGAAGTTTCAAGAACTTGTATGAACGATGTCAGAAGTGTATTGTAGACGGCGGGAACTACTTTGAAGGACAGAGATGTATTTATCTGCAAATATATAATACAGTGATTATTATGACATCAGTCACCTTACTTTTCGATCTCACCTTGTAGAAAAGCACAAAAGTTTAACATTATAGTACTCATTCGCGCATACGCATTTCTCTGAAGAATTTTTTTTCCTTTCCAAAGAAGTGGTCACACAGAAGAAAAAAAAAGAAGAAAAAAAAAAAAACTTTCTACATAGAATCTGTATTGTGTACTACGACACAACACTCCCAATACAAGGTAAGCTATTTCACGACATCTATTCAGCATTTTTTACCTTTTAAAATTCTCCTCTGCGTTCTCATTGCTCGTATTTTTTTAGATACTACGGTAACACAACTAATAGCCATTTCGATTCAACGTTCAGCATCTATTTATTCCAATATGCAAACAAACTATCGCTGTTTACAAATCACAAATACAAACACGGCTTTGTTTTGGTCACGGGAAAGAGTATTACATAGATATGTTATATGATTACTTAAAACTGGAAATACAATTATTAAGTTTTTTTTTTATGAACACAAATTAATAAAGCTTTAACATGCCATTCATTTGTATTTTGAAGAATGTCAAGTTGGTTAGCACGCGATCTCTGGAGCATAACCAACAAACAATATTCTAAGTTATATAACATTTGCTAGATGAACTAAGTCTGACATCGCATTCAATCTGAACACTGATAGAATAATTAATAACTACAATGCATTTAAATATAATAGAGTGTCTATGATTGAAACAATTATAAACGTTTATTCATCTATTAGTTTCTCTTAGTTGACAATATCGTTACTTAATGACCAAAACCTAAAGAAGTAGGTTTCGATTAAAATAATTATAAAACTTTAACAAGTTAAAGGAAAGAACAATTTGGTCAGACTTTTGTGAAATAATGCTAAGAAGTTAGCCAACATTTTTATCGATTCATTATTTGAGAATAATTGATACTTAAAATGAAAATGTTTTAAAGCAATAAACTAGATACCGACAGCTTGTTTCGTGTTTAGTCCCTTTAAGTGAATGTTTGCAGTAAAAATCCCTCTTATAGCGGCACACTAGTTAACACTAATAGTTTGTTTCCTCCCGATAAATGAATGTTTGCAATGCAAACACTTTTACAGCGGTAAACTAGTTAATACTGACCTCTTTTTTCCCTCTCAATAAATGAATGCTTGCTATGCAAACACTTTTACAGCTGTAAACTAGTTAACACTGACCGCTTGTTTCCTCTCATTAAATGAATTCTTGCAATGCAAACACTTTTACAGAGGTAAAACTAGTTAACACTGAGAGCTTATTTCCTTTGAATAAATGAATGCTTGCAAAGCAAACACTTTTACAGCTTTAAACTAGTTAGCATTGCTTGTTTTCACCAAATAATTCAATGCTAGTAAGCCAAACACTTTTACAGCGGTAAACTATGTTGTTAACACTGAGAGCTGTTTTCCTCCTAATTATTCAATGCTTGCAATGCAAACACTTTTGCTGATATAACTTATTTAATTTCCTCGCAATAAATTAGCTCTTGTAGGGAAAACACTTTTAAAGAAGTTGAGAAAAAAATCGATATGGATCAATAGGCGGTAACATATGCTTTTAGTTAAAATTGTTTTCAGTAGTGACTACTAATAGTTAAAACATTTAAATAAATTAAGATTTGAATGAGAAAATCGAGTGGCGTAAAAAATGTAAGCAGTAATTTCGTAGTTGGACAGCATCATGCAAATACCAGGTAAACAATTGTCTGTTTTTTGGGGAAATGCATTGGGAGTTTTTCGAAAAGTACATTTCTTTGGAGATTAATTTAAATGTACTTTAAATAATTCAATAAATAATTAATGTATCATAATCAAATTACTAAAGATAATAAGAAATTAGTAAGCTGAATCCAACAATACCAAGAAGTCAATTAAACGCTTGCCCGCTGTTTGCATAAAGCCTTCCAATTAAAATTTAAACAGCATAATTGATTTGATATATCTTCCATTTTCCCTCTTAATTCCTGGTCTTAAATGAATAAAATTGGATCAGTTAAGGCCATATTAAAAGATCTTAACGCAAATTAGATTTAGTGCTCAAAAAAAAAAAAAAAACTATAAAAGCGTTTTTAGCTTTATGGCTGAGTGGTTAGTCCTCTAATGCTTATTGCGTAGGTTCCTCCAGTATCGAAACTTACAAAGGATTGTACGTAATCTAAATTTGTGATTTAGGTGTTGGATTGTTTTATATTGTTACTGTGGAATTTGCATTTAACTCATTAAATGAGCTATAACGCGCAACTTACAATCAGCACTTGAACTCCTTTATCATTTCAACTGCGTTTGATATTTATTTAGTGTTGGATTGTTTTAAATTGTTACTGTGGAATTTGTTTGCATTTAACTCATTAAATGAGCTATAACGTACAACTTACAATCAGCACTTGAACTCCTTTATTATTTCAACTGCGTTTGATATTTATTTAGAGTTGGATTGTTTTAAATTGTTACTGTGGAATTTGTTTGCATTTAACTCATTAAATGAGCTATAACGTACAACTTACAATTATCACTTGAACTCCTTCGTTATTTCAACTGCGTTTGATACTTATTGAGCTTTCATTTGAAATACATAAAAACACGGTTTTATAATAAGTTATAGACTACTTAACCATGCTTTGCTTATTCGCTAATAATATAATACCAAAAACAACATCGGTCATCCAGTAAAAACGTGTACTGTGTTGTCCATTTTCAATACGTTCTACTTCCGTAAAACCAATATTTAGTAAGATTTTGTCCATAAATGTGATAAAAAATTCATGTATTTTAAATTTATGTACGTGTACTTGCAAATAACGTCTTTTCCTCTTAATTTTTGTTAAAACTATTATTTTGATAATAATTTATGTAAAATAGATTCATGATAAATGTTATATAGAAGAGATATGCAATGAACGAAGGATTTCTCCATTTAAAAATTTTGCTAAATTAAGAAGAAACATTATATCTCCGCTTAAGTTAAGATATTCATATGAAAATAAATAATTTTTGATAAAATTTATTTTGAAAATTAATGTTGGCTATTGCTGTGTTAAATAAGATTCCTTAAGTTTTCTCAACGTGTTTAAAGTGGTACTTTCTCTTTTTTATAGTGCTGCCATCTATTGTATAGTATCACAACTTCTCCAAAGTTTTGGACTATTATTGATTTTTCACTTGGAATTTTAAAAAAAAAATTGTGTTAATGTGGACATACGGAAAAAGTAAACCCTTTGCACTCCAGGCCTTTTTCGCGCGGAGGAATCAGCAACTCGAGACATTTTAGGTTCGGCTGGTGTTTATGGATTTGCTTCATAGAAACTAAACACAGTCATTGGCCTTGCATCGAATTTCCGCATCACACCTAATGGTCCTCTCGTGGTTTGGCATCCAATCGTGTGACGCCTGAGAGGCGCCACTGGAGTGCAAAGGGTTAAATAAACTATACGACAAAAGAGGAGTTCTTAGTTTTTAAATTGATATATCATTCATCAATTGTGGTTTTGATTAAAGGGAAAAAAGGGAACGTTACAAAAAAGAAAAACATTGTCCAAAAATGGTATATAAGATTTTTATTTTTTAATCATGTGTGCGGAAATCGGACTAACTTCCATAGTATTTCAGCTTTACGAAAGTTGGACTCATGGATAAAACTTATAATAAACGTAGAGCACCTGTAATCAATTACAAACATCCCATTGTTTATAAATCCCACCATAACAGGGCTCAAAACAATCGTAACAAGTGACACAAAGCAATCTTTAGCAACAACACTAATACAGCTCAAAGAGTCATCTTCCTAAATAAACTTCGTCCTGTCGTGTCACATGAAATCTTCCTGACTGATGGGGTATGAAGTGAAGGTAGATGGGGGCAATCCGAGCCGAGTGGGGTGCTTTCGTAGACCCCCGTCGTGCCCCCGATGGCTCAGCGGGGGCATGTCGCGTGTCCCATCTGTTGCTGCTTTTGCCGGGAAACACTACCTTCACGCAGCCATTGTTTTTCCACGAAGTACGCAAAACCGTTGGACTTGGTGAATGCAGTTAGAGATTCCAGATGGCGCGTTTGTGCTATTAATCGGGAAAAAATGTGTTAATTATCAGTTGTGAATTTTTAACAATACAAAATTATCATTTGAGAAGTTTTAAACTGTACAAAATCATCAGTTGTGAATTTTTTAACAATTCAAAATTGTGAGCTGTGAATTTTTTAATAATGCAAAATTGTCAGTTGTGAATTTTTATCAATACAAAATTATCATTTGAGAAGTTTTAAACTGTACAAAATCATCAGTTGTGAATTTTTTAACAATACAAAATTGTGAGCTGTGAATTTTTTAATAATGCAAAATTGTCAGTTGTGAATTTTTTAATAATAAAAAAAAATATTAGTTGTTAATTTTTTTAACGATAAAAATTGTCGGTTGTGATTATTTAACAATAAAACGAATTGTTATTTGTTACTTTATGTAAAAAAAAAAATCAGTTTGAGAATTTTTTTTAATAAAAGAAAATTTTCTCGACAAGCATTGCATTTGCTACACAAAATAAATCAGAAAAATAGTGATAATTATTTATAAATTGTAATAGCTGTTTTGACGAGGAATTCAACTGCTCGTCAATTTTTTGTACTTGGATACCACTTTTTTAGATTTTTTTTTTAAATGAGAAATTTTACTGTATTTTAAAATTCAACTGCTGAATAGCTTCTAAGGAATCGATTTTTTATAATTTATTTGAATAAATTGATAAAATGTGGGGTTTTTTTTGCAAATAATAATAATAATAAAAAAAAAAAAATTAATTTTTTTTAAAAAAAACTATACTTATCCATTTTGAGTTATTTTTACGTAAGAAATTATTTATATAAGCAATTCTTCATGTAAGCAATCACTCTTAATGATAATTTTTTCTCTTTTAAGATTTACAACATACAATAGCAAAAAATCCTATAATTTGTATTTTATGTATTATCATAAATGTCCTGAAATTGGTGAGTTTGGTGAAACACTTAAGGAGAGAAAACTTATCAACGAATATACAAGACTTAATCCAATACTTCAATTTGCAGCCAAGACATTAGCTTCCAGTAGAGTTAACATAACAACAGTCTTTAGGTCGTCATTTTCATTACATTCTTTAATAACTCGAGGTTGAATTTTAACTAATAGGAACTTGTCAAGATGAAATATCAAATGCTGCTTGTTTGGGAATGTTGAAATCATACAGACAGAGGGAAAGATGAAAGAACAAAGCCTTTGTATAAGCTTTCCACTACACTAAAGTAGATTTTAATAACTAACACTAAAGAAGAATAAAAAAATATGTGATCATTGCCCCTTTGTGGTGCTCAGTGATGCAATTTACAATAAATCAGATCAATATAAAGGGGTTTACTTACTGTAATCTAACTCCCTAGAGCGCAACTAAATAATTCCGGTAATAGGGGTTTTCAATTAAGCAGTAAGTTTTCTCTTGAATTGTTTTGTATTAAAATCATTTATGTAGAACTTTTCCATCCTATGTTATATCTCATCAACATTTTTTTAGTTTTTTAATTTGTGATCTATGCATATAAAAAAATTTCATAGATTTTTGGACAGTTTTCCCGTTATACAATAAACCCCAACTTGAGAATCATTATTAAGTTGTACATGGAAATCTTTATTTTTTTATTTTCTATATAATAGATTAAACTGAATTGTGAGCTCTGAAATAATCCGTGTATATTCACTGCACAAATTTAAAACTATAAATGAGAATACCTCCATATCGCATTTTCTTGATTTATTTGAAGACAGAAGACAATTACGATAAAAGACAGGAAATTAATTAAATACTTTTTTACAATAAATCCATGCTGACCCTATGTTCTGGTTAGGGTCGCATCATGATCTAATCTGAAGATATGTTTCGGCACCATGCAAGTTTATTTGTATGTCATGGGGTTAAATTAATTACCACAGTTTTGTGTTTCTTATTCTTTGCTACCAAAACACAGTATTTTAGGGAGTCCTAGAGAAGGGAGGTGGTTGGAGGAGAGAGAGAGGGGGGTGGGCCTTATTTTCCATGAGTCAAATAAGACCCGTGCCTAGGTCCCCCGAATTGCCTGAAAATTTCTGAATCATTAAATAACTATCAATATTCTGCTCAGTTCATCAGACCAAAGCCATAAAATATGAACATATACACTATCTACCTTTAAGTATTTGGACACCTATGCCAATGAGGATATCTGCGATCCTGATCTACGTCCCCTTGATCCCAATTCATGGTAGGCTCAACTTCGACTCCTAGTCCACTATTCTAGACAACAATGGGCTTCCTACGCTGTGGTAATTTTACGGTTGGATCATTGTTACTTCCTAGATGACAACATCTCTTGTCATGTTACGAAGTCCACCATGGATTGGTATGGTGACAACGAGGTGAACCGACTGGACTGGCCTGCCCAGAATCCAGACATGAATCCTATAGAGCATCTCTGGGACGAGTTGGATCCCCAAATTAAGGGGTGCAGCAACCGTCTAAAATCGATTAAAGAACTTGCATGTCTTCTCCAAGCCGAGTGGAGGAAAATATCACTGTCCATCATCCAAACACTTGTGGAAAGCATGCCCCGGAAGGTTAAATAGGTAATTGCCTCAGGTGGAGGCTCTAATACCTATTAAATATGAATAAATTGTGTTTATCTCTTTTATAACAGGTGTCCAATTAATTTTTGGTAGATAGTGTATTTTAATAACTCTTATTAATTGTTAAAATATTAACATCTCAACATTAATTTAATAAATACGGTAATAGATGGTTATCGAAAGTGTCATTAATATTACTTCATTGTGCCTATAGCAGTGGGTTTTCTAAA
Source organism: Linyphia triangularis (assembly GCA_963978545.1). Taxonomy (NCBI): domain Eukaryota; kingdom Metazoa; phylum Arthropoda; class Arachnida; order Araneae; family Linyphiidae; genus Linyphia; species Linyphia triangularis. The sequence goes on from OZ021733.1 coordinate 5,023,987, forward strand.
TCAGGCCTTGGGGGGAAGGGGGAGACTGACCTTAAAACCCCTCCCCTGGTAGCGCCCATGCTAACTCCTGTTGCATAATACAGTCCATTTGTAGTAAAAAGGATTTTGTATAAGAAAAGAGGAGGGTTAAGGGACAATCGAAATTTTTATGGTGGGGGTTAAGAGACGATCGGAATTCTGTGGCAATTCTTGGAGCACGGCGGTATTGATAGTAATCGGATTTTTCCGTTTCCGTCGTCGCACGTGATCGGAATTTCCGATAAGAGCAAACGTGACACCCTGCTTTTTGAGGGATGCCCTTTTTTATTTGAAAGATAGTTTTGGCAACAATGATAGATGGAGTTGAGGATAGGTGTAGAATCAATAGAAAGCGGTTTAAATTTCCGATACATTGTTGTGTATTCACTGTTTACCTTTGGGCACTCTATGTCGCCTGCTTAATAGAAAATGCAGCCTTTTTTTTTTAATGACAAATTACATTTTTTCATCGAACTAATAATTTTTCAGAGTAAATGTACTATGTTATATGATATTGTTCATAGTTTTCTTTATGATTAGAGTGCAAGTTACTTTTTATAGTTTATGAGTTAATTGTTAATGATATAATAATTCTTCAGAGTAAATGTACTATGTTTAATGGCATTTTTCATAGTTTTCTTTATGATTAGAGTGTAAGTTACATTTTATAGTTTATGAGTTAATTGTTAACGATTTAATAATTCTTCAGAGTAAATATACTATGTTTAATGGTATTGTTCATAGTTTTCTTTATGATTAGAGTGTAAGTTACATTTTATAGTTTATGAGTTAATTGTTAACGATTTAATAATTCTTCAGAGTAAATGTACTATGTTTAATGGCATTGTTCATAGTTTTCTTTATGATTAGAGTGTAAGTTACATTTTATAGTTTATGAGTTAATTGTTAACGATTTAATAATTCTTCAGAGTAAATGTACTATGTTTAATGGTATTGTTCATAGTTTTCTTTATGATTAGAGTGTAAGTTACATTTTATAGTTTATGAGTTAATTGTTAACGATTTAATAATTCTTCAGAGTAAATGTACTATGTTTAATGGTATTGTTCATAGTTTTCGTTATGATTAGAGTGTAAGTTACATTTTATAGTTTTGAGTTAATTGTTAACGATTTATGTAAGTGTCACATGTGGGGTAGTTGTTAACGTAAAATATTCAATATTAATATGGTTCTAGGAAATTCTAATTGACGAAAAATACAGAAGTCAAATATTTTTAACCCTAAAATATTTACTTTTCAACTCCCTTTTTCACTTCATTATTTTGTACTTTTTAAAAATTTTAAAATTTTAATCATATGCTAAATTCGATAAACTTCGAAGGACATAGGATAAATAATTTCAATGTTTGTGATAAATATTAATTTTTTCAATGAGCTAAAATTTTCTGTGTCTCAAATTACTAAACTTTTGAAGGGGTAAAACAGGATTCTTGATATTATGAGTTATAAATTATATTTTTTGAGCTACTAATTAGAAGGATTTCTCTAAGTGGGACAGAAATTTCTGTTTTTGTAGAATTTATTCCTTTCAATGCTTAAACCGTAAAAATACTATATGCAGTAAAGCGCTCTGAGTGCGTAACACGGAATATTTAAGGAAGTAATACTTCCAAATACCCAAATGTTTAATTTATCTATGATCAGTGTACTCCTTAGTGTTTTTTTTTACGTATTTTTCGAAAATTTTCAAAATGTTAGCTCAAATTGTTGAATGAAGAGGAATTCGATATTCGTAAAATTACTATATGCAGTAAAGCGCTCACGTATAAGTGCGTAACCCGGAATATTTAAGGAAGTAATACTTCCAAATACCCAAATGTTTAATTTATCTATGATCAGTGTACTCCTTAGTGTTTTTTTTTACGTATTTTTCGAAAATTTTCAAAATGTTAGCTCAAATTGTTGAATGAAGAGGAATTCGAATTTAGGAGGTTTTTTTAATGAAGATATTTCACAGTAGAAACCAGAAAACAAAATTTCTTTTTAAATACGGACTGCACACATGATGTTAATAGCAAAATAATAATACCTATTTCGAGCAACCATTAGAAAATGCATAATTATCACTATCTGTTGACTTTGCGACCATAAATGCTTTTTTAGATACAAATCATTCATAATCTTTGTAATTCATTCATAATATTTGCAACACAATAGATCTTGATATTAAAATAAGATATTTGGTTAAAGTTCTTAATTTCCCTCTCTAGTTAACTCTTTTGGAGATAAGTAAATTAGGTTTTTGAGTGCATTACATTTGCTTACAAGATTAGAACTCTGAAACACTTATGTAACTTACATATTTCTCCTACAGGGGTTGTATAAAAATTACCAAACAATAACCTACTCTTGAAAATCCCACCATCTGCTTATACTCCTCTACCTTGTTTTGAGCATTTTTACAATTTACACTGATTCCCTATCTCTACTAGTTAAGGAAATAAACCCCATAACAACCATTTTACGACACCCTGTACATTATTGCGTGAAAGAAGAAAGGTGAGACATTACAGGGAGGGGAGAACTAACATTGAAACGGTTGATAGACTGTCTCTAATGTAGGTATGAAAGCCATCACCCGAACTCTAGGGAATCAAATGATACAACCTAAACTGTTTTCCTAAACACGTACCAATGGAAGAATCACCTTTCACCACACACCGGGCTAGCTCCCTTTTCAAACACCCTAACACTATCATCAAAGCGGGGAACGTAAATCGAAACTACTTTTGGGCGAATCTATTTGCATTCCGACAAAGGCCACTGTGAAGTGCATTGTGACGATAAGGTATCTCTCAACAGATCCTTGGGGGAGAAGAATAGCAGGACAGAATAGCATGGCAGAATAGGCCCGAAGAAATCGGGCTGTAGACTGGAAGGCCAATTACATGGCACCGTCCTTCTCCACAAACATACCGCTTCTTCTCACCCTTTCCACTTGTACCGAAGGGTGCGTCTTCTTTTGAAGGGTTAGTCTACCCTGTCATTAGGGACGCGTCATTCATGCTAAGTGGACCCTCTTCTTCAGGACGGGAAGATGAAACAGTCTTGTGAAGCTCCGACACAGGATTCATACACGGATATACTTATCTTCATGGATCGTCTATCTGTCCTCTAGCATGTATAACACTTTGCATCAGTACATTAATGTAAAATTTAGTCTATATCTGTTAAACGTTCGGGTTCAGTGTTGCTTATTTAGAAACATTATACTGTTCACTTTTTATTTATTTCCCTATATTTGCTTTTAAATTACAGTCTTCCTAATTTAAGTTCACAAGTTTAGAGTCGCCTTGAGCATGTATTAATCAACATATATTATTATAAAATTTTGCATACGTACTTACTGAGATAATGGGGAAATGATATACAAAGAAAAGTGTAAACCTCATCAAGCCAAGTTTTAACCACCAGTTGGAAGTATGAATCTTTAACCCCTTGCCAGTGTCTCCTGGATCCAGTTAGGGTAACCTACCCGGGCCAAATTTGAATGCCCAAACTGATATCAAGCAGAAGAAAAATCAGTGTTACTCTTCCGTTGATCAGAGAAGCATGATCCTGATATTGTCATTGCCTTCACGTAAACTCATATAAACCACACACACATACACACACAAAAATTTGAGGAAAAAAATAAAAAAATACACTGTTCCTTCCGATTCGAACTGTTTTAGATTTTTTTCTTTTGTTTCTCCAATCTTCAATCTCAATAATCCCTGCAGTATATCCATTTAATAGAGAAAAACGTCCTTTACAAAATGAAGATTATTAAGATTGAAGATTTGAAGAAACTAAAGAAAAAAAAACACCTTAGAATAGTTGACGACCACAACAAGCCTATGGGAAATTAACTATGGGGCAACAGCATTATGGGAATTAAGAATAAAACAATTTTTCCCATTTTTGACATATTTTTCTGAAATATACTACACAGGTAAGGGGTTAAGGAATTATATAAATGTCTTCTTTATAGCCCAAACTTTATTGGAAGGTTGTAAACAAAAATTTAGACCAAAAAGAAAACATCCAATAAAGTTTTGAATATATCTCTTGTTGCTCTTGAAAGTGATATTAAATTTTTTTTTTAACTATTACCCTGGGCCTTTAGTCTAAGGTTATTGTTTTCAATTGGTCAAAAGTGTAGTCCAGTGTCTCCACTTAATGTTTGGACATGTGCAGGAAAGGCATTGTGTGGTCACGTGCCTGCTCCGCCTGCTTGTATAAAAATAAATACAGAGATATATGCTTTAGTCCTAGTGTATTATTATTATTATTACTATTACTATTATTATTATTATTACTATTACTATTATTATTATTATCATCATTAATTATTATTATTATTATTATTGTTATTATTATTATTATTATTATTATTATTATTATTATTATTATTATTATTAATATTATTATTATTACTATTAATATTATTACTATTATTATTATTATTATTATTATTATTATTACTATTACTATTACTATTACTATTATTACTATTACTATTATTATTATTATTATTATTATTATTATTATTATTATTATTATTATTATTATTATTATTTTTTTTTTTATTATTATTATTATTATTATTATTATTATTATTATTATTATTATTATTATTATTATTATTATTATTATTATTATTATTATTATTATTATTATTATTATTATTATTATTATTATTATTATTATTATTATTATTATTATTATTATTATTATTATTATTATTATTATTATTATTATTATTATTATTATTATTATTATTATTATTATTATTATTATTATTATTATTATTATTATTAATAATAATAATAATAATAATAATAATAATAATAATAATAATAATAATAATAATAATAATAATAATAATAATAATAATAATAATAATAATAATAATAATAATAATAATAATAATAATAATAATAATAATAATAATAATAATAATAATAATAATAATAATAATAATAATAATAATAATAATAATAATAATAATAATAATAATAATAATAATAATAATAATAATAATAATAATAATAATAATAATAATAATAATAATAATAATAATAATAATAATAATAATAATAATAATAATAATAATAATAATAATAATAATAATAATAATAATAATAATAATAATAATAATAATAATAATAATAATAATAATAATAATAATAATAATAATAATAATAATAATAATAATAATAATAATAATAATAATAATAATAATAATAATAATAATAATAATAATAATAATAATAATAATAATAATAATAATAATAATAATAATAATAATAATAATAATAATAATAATAATAATAATAATAATAATAATAATAATAATAATAATAATAATAATAATAATAATAATAATAATAATAATAATAATAATAATAATAATAATAATAATAATAATAATAATAATAATAATAATAATAATAATAATAATAATAATAATAATAATAATAATAATAATAATAATAATAATAATAATAATAATAATAATAATAATAATAATAATAATAATAATAATAATAATAATAATAATAATAATAATAATAATAATAATAATAATAATAATAATAATAATAATAATAATAATAATAATAATAATAATAATAATAATAATAATAATAATAATAATAATAATAATAATAATAATAATAATAATAATAATAATAATAATAATAATAATAATAATAATAATAATAATAATAATAATAATATTATTTTATTATTTTATTATTTTATTATTTTATTATTTTATTATTTTATTATTTTATTATTTTTATTATTTTTATTATTTTTATTATTATTTTTATTATTATTTTTATTATTATTTTTATTATTATTGTGATTGTTATTACTTTAATTTTTTAAAGAGTATGATATCAGTAGTATATATGCAAAATTTAATGAAAATATGTAAGTTATTACAGGTGGATTTTTAATTACGAATACCCTGCATGTTGAGAAACAAATTAAGTAAAGGTTCCTTATAGAGTCGTTATATTAGTATCACATTCGGTATGAATTTTCAAACTTGTGAAGCGTTATCTATAACATGTCCCAAAGATGTTGCGAATTTATTTAAACTGACTAAATCAGCTCAAATTTTGGTTGGACACCAGAACATTTCTAGACTAGAAAAGAATGCATCTTGCTTACGACTTTGTAAATCAAGCTCTTTGCTCATAAATGAGTTGGTCAATTTTTATAGTTGGTCACAATTAAGCCTAGAAATTACCAACAAAAGAATTTCATTGTTAGGATAATCGTCGCGCTTGCACCTGATTCATGTTAAAACCTATTGAAATCCTCTATGGATGATCCAGGTTAATCCCAAATGCAGTACAACCTTTATCCTTAACATGACATTATCACGATCTTATTTAGATCCGTGAAGTTTCTGTTCAAATAGGAAAACATTTTGGTACCTAAAGTATTTTCCATCTAACATATGTTGTTGTAAAGCCTGTATTCTTTCGAACATTTACTGTTAGAAAGAAAGTTAACAAAGTAAGAAAAGTTAACAGTTTTTCTTCCCAAATATGTATTACGCTAACGACAAAAACTATATATCTTGACTGGTATCAGTTAATTACTCAAACAATACTAGGTAACTAAAATGTTCACTTTGCTTTGTCTACTTCTCCATCTGGAAATCACACGCTTAGCATAATAAATATCTACGTCACTGAACTCGCAATTTTTCAAGCACGCAGACCTGACTAGTTTCTCACAAATTGGATTTATCCTTTTCCAAAGTCGCACAAAGAAAATCAATCACACCCACAGCTTAACATTTCCATTCCTATTTTTCACACTCGAACCTTCGCCAATTGAGACCCTTTTTCACAAATTGGATAAGTTTTTCTTCAAGTCGCTCAACAAGAATCAATGGCAAATTTGCATCCAGAATAAAAAAATAAAAAAAGATTGTCGCCGGTGGGGGACGGGGTCAGTTCAGACGACCAGCAGCGCCATTCATACCCCTTTGAAGTACAGTGAAAAGAGTCTGGTGCGGTTACTAGTTTATCAATATTTGAGTTTCTTTGTGAGACGCATTTCTCTACACCCGCAAAGGATCATGTCAAGGGAGGGGGTGAGAGGTCTAAAAATGGTGTCGCGTCGTCTACAGCTCGCACAAAGAGTAATTGCGGTACAAACAGCTCGCAACTGTCGACCCCTCTTTGGGGTTCATGGAAAAGGGGCCTTTGTTCGACTGAAAGGGGACCTTACGGTCGACCGGGCCCCCGGCTTGATCGCTTTCTTTGGCGCATCATACGCTTCCGCGGACCAGAAAATGGCTTCTCTTTGTCGTGGAGGACGACTTCTCAGAGACAGAATAAATATCTGGCTCATCTGGAGCGCGCTTCATAACTCGCGCTTTATGGATTTCGTGATGCGCAAAATTGAAGGCTCTCGAGTGCTTCTATAAAAACCACTTGAGTAAAAGATGGATGATATCCAATGCATTGATGGCCCGTTTTGAGATAAGTGCGAATGGAGTCTGGAGAGCATTGGGTTCCATTTAGGTATGTGATTCGGTCATTGATGGAGAGTTGCGTACAATCACACCACTTACTTCTGGAGCAAACAAACACAATGGAAAAAATGGCCACGGAATTGGAAGTTTAAAAAATATTGGGTTGCGTTTAGGTATATGATTTGGCCATTGTAAAGGAATCGCAGGCAATCGTGCCACTTTTGACGCAAACAAACATGACATGGTGAAAAGAAGGGACTGAGTATTTTTACTTAAAATTATGTATAGCAGATTTTTGTTTAGTTTAGTTTTATAAAAAAAAATGCTGGCGTGAAGAAGAATGATATCATATGTAATGGATGGGATTGTTTAAGTGAGAAATGGCACAGATTAGCAATAGATTCTTTTGGGTTTGTGATTAGGTCATTGATGTGGAGTTGCGGACAGTTGTAAAATCACATATAGTGAAAGAAACATCAAGACAAGACCAAAAAAAAAAATGACCACAGTATCGGTGGTAGTTCAAAAAAGTATCAAGTTGGTAAAGAGTTAGCCATTGTATAGGGATTGTAACCAATCATTCCTCTTATTTTAAGAACATACTAACATGATACTTTGAAAAGAAAATGTACTGAGTATTTGAAGTTAAAATATATTAATAGGTGTTGTAATGGTTCTTGTTTCACTGAAATATTACATGCATAAAGATTAATGATCGGTTGTATTTATGCTTTATTTTCCACTAAGTATGAATATGCATAACATAGAAGAAACACTGCATTCCAAATATTCAGCATTTCTGTGCCCGATTAAAATTGCTTAGAGGGCTTAGCTTGCGATTTTCTCTTTCCTATAGTATCTGCATCTACTGTATACTATCATTTCTCAACGTTTTTGTTATTTTTAACTTGGCTTTTAAAACAAATAACACAATGTGCAATTGAAAAAATAAACTATAAATCAAAAGTGGAGGTCTTAGCTTTTAAATTGGTAGATCATTTATTAATTATGATTTTTTTATAAGGAAAGGGAAAGAGATCGTCTAAAACACACCTATGATACCCAAATAAACTATAATGTTTTTTGCTAAGTACGGATAGAGTAGAACAAATATTCCGTTCCAGCTATGTATATGAATCAGCTATTGAAAGGAAATTGTCTACAATCCGATCATGCAACCAAATTTCACAACCAAAATGAAATGGCAAGAAATAGCCACAGGTATCGGAAGCTTTAAAATTTTTTAGTTCCTTTTGTGTGGCATTGTAAGGGCCGCGTAGCCCAGTCGGGAGAGTATCGTTCTCGCAACTAGAAGGTTGCGAGCCCTGAGGTTGCGAGTTCGGGCCTGGGACCGACTAAAGACCGCCGTGTTCGCTAATGGTGACTGGAGCACGTTAAATCAGTCATGGTCGCAAAGTCCTCCAAGTTCCCATACAAATCAATACCTCTGGGGGTGGCAAAGCCAAGTCTTCTGTTGGAATCTTCTGCTTGGTACTGCCTCAAAATTAAGAAGTTCCACATACGGTAGGTAGTGCTGCCATCTATCGGGTAGCTACCGAAAGAGGTAGAAATGAACTCTTCGGTGGCTATAGGTAGACTTGTGCACTCCCTCTTGCGAGTGTGCGCTTACATCCTGTGCAGTACTGCCCACTACCGATATGTACGGGATATGGGGTTGGTACAAAATGCTTAAGCAGAGGTGCCTTAGTCCCCATAGGCCTTGATAAGAAGAAGAAGGTGGCATTGTAAGGGAATTATGAACTATTGGGCCACTTTCTTTTAAGAAAGTGGATACACTGGGGAAAAAAATGGCTTAGGATTAGAAGAAAAATAGTGAATTTTTTTCTGAAATTGACCGCGTGAATAGTTTTCAGGTTATTATTTATGATATTCTGTTCAAAAATCATTATTTAAAGTGTATATATATTTAAATAATTATAATTTATAAAAGTTCCAATGCAATAATGTTTAGATAGTATTTGAAACGTTTTTCCTAATGTATTTTAATTAAATTAATTTTAGTAAAAGCTGGCTACTTTAAAAATGAACTAAAAATTATAAATGTACTAAAATCACATTCAATTAATAACTGTATTAACTGAATAGCCGACCAAACGGTATAGTGGTTAGCGTGCTGGCTTCTAGACCTCGAGGTTGCGGGTTCGAGTCCCATGTTAGGCATGGGTGTTTGTAAATGTATGTTGGCTTTTCTAATGACGAATGTTTCGGCGCATTATAGCCCTCGTGTTGCTGACGGTGCCAGATAATCTGAATACAACCAACCAACTAACTGAATAATGTCTAGATTGTTTTAGAAGCATTTTTCTATTTATAATTTCTATTTTCTTTTAATAAAACTGTTTAGTAAACGAGTGCCTATTTAAAAAAGTACTTAACCCCTTGACATGACTATACAATGACGTCTCCGAGACGTCAAAAAATGATGACCCTATGTTCTGGTTAGAAGAACTGTCTTCGGTGAACACCGGATAGTATATTATTAGATTATCTGTTTCGGTTGTGCATCGATGCTGTTTTGTTTAAACTGTTGAAGATGCTTTCCCCCTCTCAACATTACCGATAAAAAAAATCGCATCGGCAAACAAAACGGTATAGTGGTTAGCATGCTGGCTTCTAGACCGCGAGGTTGCGGGTTCGAGTCCCGTGTTTGGCATGGGTGTTTGTAAATGTATGTTGGTTTGTTAAATGACGAAATGTTTCGGCGCATTATAGCCCTCGTGATGCTGACGGCGCCAGATAATCTGAATACAACCAACCAACACATCGGCAAACAAGTAAACAGAAAGAAGCGCAATGAAAGCGGTACTCAGCATAGCAGTGCAGTGTGATCTCTATAAAAATCCGTGTATATTCACTGTACAAACTTAAAACTATAAACGAGAACATCTCCATATTTCACTATCTTGAATTATATGATATTTTATTTATCATGATAAAAGACAGGAAATTAATTAGGTATTTTTTTTACAATCAATCCACGCTGACCCTATGTTCTGGTTAGTTCAAATCAAGATCTAATCTGAAGTTATGTTTCGGCACCAGACAATTTTATTTGTATGTCAAGGGGTTAAAATTAAATGCACACAAAATTTTTAAATTCTAAAAATAAAAAATATGTTTTTCAATATATAACAAAATATGCACAAACTTAAAACTATAAACGAGAACATCTCCATATTTCACTATCTTGAATTATTTGAAGACAGAAGACAATCATGATAAAAGACAGGAAATTAATTAGGTATTTTTTTTACAATCAATCCACGCTGACCCTATGTTCTGGTAGTTCACATCAAGATCTAATCTGAAGTTATGTTTCGGAACCAGACAATTTTATTTGTATGTCAAGGGGTTAAAATTAAATGCACACAAAATTTTTAAATTCTAAAAATAAAAAATATGTTTTTCAATATATAACAAAATATGCACAAACTTAAAACTATAAACGAGAACATCTCCATATTTCACTATCTTGAATTATTTGAAGACAGAAGACAATCATGATAAAAGACAGGAAATTAATTAGGTATTTTTTTTACAATCAATCCCCGCTGACCCTATGTTCTGGTTAGTTCACATCAAGATCTAATCTGAAGTTATGTTTCGGCACCAGACAATTTTATTTGTATGTCAAGGGGTTAAAATTAAATGCACACAAAATTTTTAAATTCTAAAAATAAAAAATATGTTTTTCAATATATAACAAAATATGCACAAACTTAAAACTATAAACGAGAACATCTCCATATTTCACTATCTTGAATTATTTGAAGACAGAAGACAATCATGATAAAAGACAGGAAATTAATTAGGTATTTTTTTTACAATCAATCCCCGCTGACCCTATGTTCTGGTTAGTTCACATCAAGATCTAATCTGAAGTTATGTTTCGGCACTAGGCAATTTTATTTGCATGTCAAGGGGTTAAAATTAAATGCACACAAAATTTTGCAATTCTAAAAATAAGAAATACGTTTTTCAATATATAATTTTTAGAGAAATAAAATTCATAAAACATACTCAGAGTCCTTTCAAAAGTTTTATTGCTTGATCTAATATACTATTAAAAAGTTAATTATATTTAAATATTAATAGGACTTACGATATGAGTAAATAATGCTCTTTTTTTGCATGTTTTTTGTGATACAAACTATTAGTGTATTCTTAAGTAAGTTTGAGTCAAGTGACTCCAAATCATTTGACAATTAAGAAATATTGCACCTGAATCAATCGTAGCATTTCCTAAGCTGAAGGTCGCGAAACCTTCACAAAGACCTTATTATAAATATATTTTGTAAAATTATGTTTAATAATAATATTTCATTTTCCTTATAAAAGTTTTTGATGGCCCTTAAAACCTCTTTAGGAAAGTACGTGTGCCGCTTGTCTTTGAAGAAATTCAATGAGCCAAGAATAAAGTGGGTCACTATAGATTCGATAGAAAGTGGATCTTAATGTTTAAAAGTTTTGGAGCTTTTGAATTAATTTACAAAAATGTATGCATAATTCAAATGCTTCAAAATTTCTTTTGAATTAGTCAAGTTTTTATAAGTGAAAAAAAAAAAAAAAAAAAAAAAAAAAACAGAAAATGGAAAATATTTTTTTCTTTCTTTTTAACTGCTAAGTTCCTTATTTCCTAAATTTGTGTTTTTTTACCTTGCTATTTTGTTTTTTCCTATTCATAAACATCCAACCAATGGTCATACAAAAATATATTGTAAACTACAACGATATTTTTATCTTTGCATGTTTTAAAAGTTAGGTAAATTGTCCAAAGAGAGCAGTGAGGAAGTAACGCCCACTGGCTCCTCGCTTACTTATCAGGAACTTCACTCCAATGAAAAATCTAAACAATACTTAATCTGGCGAATTCCACCTACCCACCAATGGTACTCCGGAACATCTAGAACTCTTCTGGAAATCAAATGCGATCGAGGCTCCCAGACTGCTTTAACCAAACTCTCAAGTGGCCATCTATAATGTCTGTCATTCGAACATGGCACAAAGATTTACCCCACTTGTAAAAAATGCTGTGACCATCCAGCTTCACCGGATCACATTATGAATTGCGTCGGACTTTCCAGGGCGGACTTAACATCAGATCCCTTTATTGTCATCGATTTTCTGGCGGTCAACAACCTTCTGGAGTTGATCTGACAAATGTCAGATCTATTGAGGATAAGCAACAACAACAAAAGTTTGGTTACGAGATAAATTTTTACCTGTGGTACCATTAGACGTAAAATATTAAGATAAAATAAATATATTAGTTATTTTAATTTCCCCTCAATAATTATCATTTACATATACAATTCCTATAATTGTACTATTTTATCATTTGCAGAATTGATAAAATGATAATGCTTATCTTGATGTTTCATATATCAAATTATGTGTAGCTTATAGTCCAAGAGGCGACTGCAATTTTTGGACCCCATCGAACATCATTCTGAATTTTTTATAGAAATTGGAGAAAAGTGAGTAGATTACGAATCCACTGGTCTGCCGTGGCAAAAATGGCCGAAACTGATCAATAATCGACTTGGAATGAGTTGAACTAAAATCCGATTGCCAAATATGTCATAACTTGCCAAAAAATAGAACAAACTTATTCGTCTGGCAACCCACTTCATTCTGATTTTCAATGAGAAAAAGCGCAAACGATTTCTGATCTTTGGCTCGGAAAACTTATATCTTTTAAAAGTCAGCCAAATTGGCGACATCAGTTACGTCATAAGTGACGTAATATTTTTTGCCAACTTGGCTCCCTTTTAATAGATGCAAGTAGACCGTCGCCAGATATCTGAATCGTCTGCAACCTTCTTAATTGAAAATGAAAGAGTGAGGGTTAACAAATAAAAAAAAAGGTCATTAATTGGCAAGTTATGGCACCTTTGGCAATTGGATTTAGTTCAACTTATTAAAAGTCGATTTTTGACCAGTTTCGGCCATTTTTGCCACGTCAGACCAGTGGATTCATAATCTACTCACTTTTCTCTAATTTCTATGAAAAATTCAGAATGATGTTCGATGGGGTCCAAAAATTGCAGCCGCTTCTCAGTCTATTAGTATTTTAAATTTTGGGCTACTAAGAAGAGATGAAATAGAAAAAGTCTTGATAAACGAATCATGAGAAGTAAGAGTGGAAGTGGAATAATCATGTTAAGAAATGTGAAGTGTCACAGCTATAGATTATAAATCAGTTACAGAATTAGTAATATGATAACGTATGTCCTTGCTTTTATTACCAAATTATTTATAGTTTGGTGTTTGGTAATCCTTAACCATGCTAGTTTCATTTTCCTGGAAAAGACTGCAAATAGAAATTACAAAAATATTATTTATAAATCTCGTAAAAGGTAACAATCCTAAAATTGAGAAATACAAGGTGAGACTGAAAAGTAAGGTGATTGACGTCATAATAATCACTGTATTAATCACTCTGAAGGACATTGATGTATTTGCAGATAAATACATCAATGTCCTTCAAAGTAGTTCCCGCCGTCTACAATACACTTCTGACAACATTCATACAATTTCTTGAAACTTCTAAAAAAGTACTCCTTTGAGACTGTCTTAAGTTCCTTGGTAACAGCATCTTAAATGTCTGAGATGCTTGAAAATCGATTTCTCTTCAGTGCCAATTTCAGTCTAGTATTACACCCTCCTTATTCCCCTGATCTAGCGCGCAGATTTTTCTTCTTTCCACGACTAAAATTGGCACTGAAGGGAAACCGATTTTCAAGCATCTCAGACATTCAAGATGCTGTTACCAAGGAACTTAAGACAGTCTCAAAGGAGGACTCTTTCTGAAGTTTCAAGAACTTGTATGAACGTTGTCAGAAGTGTATTGTAGACGGCGGGAACTACTTTGAAGGACAGTGATGTATTTATCTGCAAATATATAATACAGTGATTATTATGACAACAGTCACCTTACTTTTCGGTCTCACCTTGTATTAACAGTGGTAGCTGCAGATTTTATATCAGTAACAGAATTTGAAATGTAGAGTTTTTTATATTTGTTTTAATTCTAAACTTATTTATGCCCTAGTATTATTTAACCATGGCTCTTATGGATCTCCTGGTAAATGACCGACAAGTGAAAGATTAAATAAAAGATATTTTTACGAAAATTAGCGTGAGATACAACCTTAAATCTGGAAAATTTTAGATGTCTCAATTGAAGATTTTTTCGATACCAAAATTGAATTGTTTTTCTCTCTTTCTTCTTTTCACTAAATTATTTATAACTTTGAGTTTCTTTTTCATCACTTTTTGCAAAGTACACCTAGCGAAAGGGCGAATAAAAATTAAGAGTGATAACCTCAAAGTTGAAAAATGTTAAGCGTCACAATTGCTGATTTTATTGACTCAGTCACAGAATTAGAAATATTTATTTTCACTTTCTTGATTTTATTAATAAATTATTTTTTAACTTAGTGTGGACTAAAATATACAAGTTAGGCTTTCTAGTAAATAACCACCAAGCGAAAGGGTAAAAAAAAAAAAAAAACCTTGTTTGCGAATCGCGTGGGGTAACAACCATTAAATTGAGAAATGTTAAGCGTCACAGCTGCTGATTCTATTGAATCAGTCACGGAATTTCGAAATGTTTGTTTTCTCTCTTTTGATTTTATTACTACATTTTTTTTTTAACTTGGTGTTTCTAAAATATGCAAGTTCGGCTTTTCTAGTAAATGACAGCCAAGCGAAAGGGTAAGTAAATAAAAATAAAAAAAACCTTGTTTACGAATCGCGTGGAGTAACAACCCTAAAGTTGAGAAATGTTAAGTGTCACAGCTGCAGCCCACTCGAAACTCCGATCATTATGCATCTGGAGAAAAACTCTTCAGAAAAGAGTGAAGAATCTAGCACAAACCTTTTCTTGCAATTTTGTTGGTGGATTTCTTTTTGAAGCGGAAGAATACGATTTGGGTTTAAAAGGGATTTGCCGGTTTAAAGCTTTGACTTCTAGCTTTGCCTCTTTTTTGCAGAAGGGGGAAAGGGGAAAAATGTCTGCTTCTTCGAAAATAAACAAGTGCCTAGCGTGGACATTAGAGTTGTCAAGGTAGATAAGATTACCGTTATTTTATTTGTCTCTGACAATCGCTTCTAATAGGTAACAAAAAGAGCTTTTGTTTTGTGCTCCAAAAGGGTTATTGAATGGCCAATCGATCCTTAAGATCTGCTTCCACCACGTGTGAAGAGTTAAGCACCTTCCAGACAACAATGAGTTTATCGCGGCGTTTAGAGTACGATTAAACTTGGAGTTTTAGGCGGAAGCTCTCTTATATAATGGACTTGGCGGCAATTGCGCTCGCGCGAAAAAATTACATTTGCTTTTGACATCGACAGATTGTGTTTTTAATCGCAAATAAGTTGTTTCTGAAAGAAACTTGGGAGGAATAGCGGGGATAAAAAGTACTTAAAATGCTCCTCCAACGCTATAAAATTATGTATAAAAACTGTTTGTAGAGAGCGATGTTTGTTTTCGAGAATATTTTTTATGTTCAAAGAGACTTGTTTAAATAACTTAAGTTTTAATGGGGGTGCTTTGACAGCAATGAGCAGCTATACACATGGTTGAAATGGTTATGAAATATTATTTCTGGGTTAGGTTTGAAGATGAAATATGCATGAAGTAAAAAAAAGTTTAGTTTCTAGTGTAACGTTTTATGCAGTAAAAAGTAATTAAAAAAGAGTGCATAACTTGAGTTTTTTGGGGGTGCTAGGTGATCTTAGTAAGAATTTTATTTTAGTGTAGGGCATGAAAACAAATTCGAGGTAAATAAAACTATTTCAATGATACAAATTCGATTTGTGCACTAGTTGAATTTAAAATTGAGAGTCTGTCTATAGCAATGATTCGCGTTAAATTTCTTCATATGTTAGAAATTAAAAAAAAAAAAAAAAACTGAAACCAGCAAAAGTAATATTCAGGGGAAGAGTAAGTAAAAGACATACGTTTTAAATGCTTATTTAATTCATGCTAATATTGATTTATTTGCATGAATACAAACAATAATTACAGATGATTTATAAATAGAAATTTTAGACTTTGTTCTTCCGTCATTGGTAGCTCTGCATTTTTTATTACAAAATCGAGAGAGTTTTTAAAAACTATTTGTATTTACGTGTTAATATGAGTATTAATATCATACCAATTTCCTTTTGCATGTTTTGCTGTATCCTTTACCAGACTCTTACCAACGTCTAAAAGTTATGTTGCATATTTTCTCGCAAAGCATGTTCATTCCAAAATTTTACAAAATACAATAAAAAAAAAAAATAATAATAAATGTTTCTTTTCACCTTTAACTTCTGAAATTCCTCTATAAAATAAAGTATTTCAAACCTTTTTCAAATCAATCAAGCTTTTAAAAAGCTTCACTCAAGTTTTACAAAGAGACTTTTAATATTTATAAAACTAAGTCAGGCTTTACAAAGTTAGATGTCCAGCTTTTCAAAGCTACAAGTCCAACGCCTTTTAAAATTATTAGTTAAGCTTTTCTAAAACTACATATATCTAAGCTTTTTTTTACTGAGAAAGAATGTTTCATATATTTGTGTGTCGTCATATATATATATTAATTTTTCTAATTTTCTAATTTTTGTCGCCAAATTTGGAGAGAAATCGCCAAAAGTCGCCAAACTTGGCGACATTTTCGGTCCCCATGTACATGTATAGGACTTTTCGACTACTATCTGGAAAATATATATAAAAATTGACGGTAAATTGAGATTTCGGGTTAGAGAATGAAATTCATTTGCCAAAATATCACCCGCCATTGCAAGCCCATTACTAATTTGTGTATTCACTATTAACAAAAGTCAGTTTATATAAAATTAAAAAAAAAGGAAACATCACAATTACGATATATATACCATTTATATGTGAATTAGGAAAAATGCGTTGTAACTACTCTCCATTTTTCTAAATCTGTTGCTTCTTTGTTTATGTTTAGTTGAAGCAGAAAAAAAGTTAATCCGGTTAATCCGAACCTAACTAAACTTGTGTTTCCTTCTACCACCAAGCGTAAACGGTGAAACAACATTTACAGATTGGGAAAAGGGAACATTTTCATATCTATTCTGACAATTAGAACACATATTTTTATAGATATCCGCGACAAAACAATGCTACTTATCCAATTTTATTTAGTAGTATTTTTTTGTTAAAACGATTTATGTTTTTAAACATTTTTTAATGAATTAAAGAAATAAAAATAAAATCTACATTTTTTTTAAATTTCAAATTATTATAAAGTTGTACACAAATATACTGTAAAAATGGAAAAATGAAACCTTAATTCGACCAGATATAGAATGTCGCCTTTATCGCTGCAATATTTATAACATATCAATATAACCCATTAAAACAATTTTTTTTTAATATAAATCCTTTATATGCACTGCCAATTTTTATATTCATTAACAAAACGCCGTTTCTGTTGCCAGCGTGCTCTTGATGTTGGCATCTAATTTTAAATATTAAAAACATCTCTATCAGAAAAATATGCAGTTCACTACTTTTTTAAATTTATTCATTAAAATGAATGTTAATTTATGTACTTACATCCAAAAATATCTTTTATTTATTCTGATTATAAAATTTTTATTATTTATTTATTAAAACAATTTTGGCAACACGAAAAAGTTTCTTCAATGATCGGTTCAGTGTTATTTCAGCGTGATTAGATGGCGGCAAGTTGGTTTATTAGCATTCCGTAAAAGTGACCTTTTACTGACAGTGACATCCACCAAAATTTGATTGAATGCATTATCATAGACATCGAATCTATCTGCCAAGTTTCAGCCCAATTGGCAGATGGAAAAGGGGTTTGTAAGGCTTTCGCAGTTTTTTTACCACCATTGACAAACATACCCAAAAGCATAGACAACAAAATCGATGTTAATATAAAGGATTTAAAAAGAGATTTTCTGATAATTTGGATAACTTAGGTATACGAGTTTGATTGTTTTGGATTTAAATGTCGTGATGTCGTTAAAGCAATATTTAAAAACTCAAAATGTGTTTCTTGTTTCACTAATTATGATCTTTTTATATAAAATATTAAACTGGTTATCCGCACTTTAGAATTTTTCGTTCCTGATCATCTACTCAGCGTCAAACACAATTTCAGTGATTGTTAAAATTTCCATTGTACCTTTATTTCACCTCATTAAAAGTAAAGTATAATATATAAAGTAATATATATATAAAGTAATATAAAGCATTATAATAAATATATAAAGTATAAAGTATATTTTGTATAAAATACATTTATCTTAACAATTTTTTCAAATTAATGTTGAATGCAGTGAGTCTTTTTAACCATCCATTGGAAGTATTTGATCTGCCAGACTCAGGATATTTTGATGTCACATCCTGCAATATTGTATGTCAAAAGGAAGGGGGGGGGGGGGGAATTTTGTTTATAGAAATGTGTGCCATTTTTTCTAATTTTCTTTATGATGCTGTTTATCACTAAAAATTGCATAATGGAGGATTTATTAATTTTCTTTGATTAATTTATTTTTAAACATATTATTGATAAGTATACTCGTTCCATCAATATTTTGAAAAATTAATTGTATTTTGAGTGCAAATTTTATATATACATGAAAACATTTATTTTATTTAAAAAAACTAAGCTGAAGATTAATTATTTGGTGATTTATCTTATGACTAATCTATAATTTATTACCTAAAACGACTAAGACAAGGTAGAATTTTATGATTTTTGCATGGTCTTGAATGGTAATTTACATGGTTTAAGTGGGGGGGGGGGGGATTTGTTTGTAGAAATGTGTGCCATTTTTTATAATTTTCTTTAATTTTTTATAATTTTGATGTCACATCCTGCAATATTGTATGTCAAAAGGAAGGGGGGGGGGGGGGGGAGGGGAATTTTGTTTATAGAAATGTTATTTTTAATATTTTTGTTTATAGAAATGTGTGCCATTTTTTATAATTTTCTTTATGATGCTGTTTATCACTAAAAATTGCATAATGGAGGATTTATTAATTTTCTTTGATTAATTTATTTTTAAACATATTATTGATAAGTATACTCGTTCCATCAATATTTTGAAAAATTAATTTTATTTTGAGTGCACATTTTATATATACATGAAAACATTTATTTTATTTAAAAAAACTAAGCTGAAGATTAATTATTTGGTGATTTATCTTATGACTAATCTATAATTTATTACCTAAAACGACTAAGACAAGGTAGAATTTTATGATTTCTGCATGGTCTTGAATGGTAATTTACATGGTTTAAGTATAATTATTTAAAAAATAAATTCATATGTCTTAGTATTATAAAGATACAGTTAACATCTTTCTAAAAATAGTCCAAATTTTGCATGGTCTTGAATGGTAATTTACATGGTTTAAGTATAATTATTTAAAAAATAAATTCATATGTCTTAGTATTATGAAGATACAGTTAACATCTTTCTAAAAATTGTCCAAATTTTGCATGGTCTTGAATGGTAATTTACATGGTTTAAGTATAATTATTTAAAAAATAAATTCATATGTCTTAGTATTATGAAGATACAGTTAACATCTTTCTAAAAAGTGTCCAAATTTTGCATGGTCTTGAATGGTAATTTACATGGTTTAAGTATAATTATTTAAAAAATAAATTCATATGTCTTAGTATTATGAAGATACAGTTAACATCTTTCTAAAAATTGTCCAAATGTACATAAAGTAAAAAATTTCAAAATTTGAAAATTTTGAAGCTAAAAATGGACGTTTCTGGTTAATGACCTACTTAGCACAAGAGCTCAGCCATCAACATATTGTGTTCGGAGGGAGTTTATATGGGACTGTCTCACATTTATCTCTTAAAGTATCAACTAGGGGGCTCCGCCCCCTGCTCGCTGACGCTCGCCAACCCCCTGGATTGCTATGCAATCCCTTTGGCTCGCTTTGCACGCCTCAAAGTGAAGCATTAAAATATGCTCTAGCAAAAAGCTATTTCAGCTGCATAATGCCATGAAATTGAAAATGTTTTGTTATTTATGAAGAGCTAGAATACTTGCCACGTCATTATACTACTTCTGTAGAGACGCGTTAAGCAGGGATAGTGTGGCAACGTAGTAGAAAGTTATTGGAAAACAACAAAAATAAACAGTATCGTCTTTATAAGTGGCAGAAATAGACACTCGGTGGTTTTAAAACAAAACAAAAACAAAACAGTATCGTACATATATTTAAAAAAGATCGGTTATTTCATTGAACAGTTAAAATTTACGGGCTGGTATCTTATGAAGCGCTAAAATAATTAAAGTTGTTTATCGAAATTTCTTAAGGAAGCAATCATATGTTCGTATAATCTTTTTTTGCGATACTAAGAAAATAAAATAAACAGCCAATTATCCGGCATTCAATCAACAGGAATTTTTTGAAAATCAAATTTAGCGAGAAAATTAGCTCTATTTCGCCAAAAGTTTTTTTATTTTTTTATTTCATATGAGATTTTGAAGTTGAGTGAGTGGTTTTATTCGTTATTTTGATAGTTTTCAATTCGATAGCTGAATTTGCATTGATTAGAAATGAATATAGGTTCAGATTTACTGCACAATGCCTCTTAGCGACATTTTGAAAGTTGGCAATTTAGAGCTGAATGCAACACGGCGATCTTCGGAACATATTCAGCAGATAACTTTTCGGAAAAGTCTGGTTTTTCCGGAATTCTAATCCAAAAGAAATGTACACAACTTGGATCTATTTATTCTTGCATCATCGTAACTATTAAATCAATACGTTTTAAATAGGCTATAATTTCTATCTGTAGACTGTAATAAGAAAAACAAAATATAGCGAATCGAAGTTGTTGCTGTTGCCAGATGTATAAGTCAAATTTCAAAAGATATATTGTGATTGGCTGGATTGCTGAATTTGGAAATTCGTGCATAAAGTACATTTAGAAGATCATTGCCATTCTGCTCACAGAAATACAGGCGAATTTGGACGTTACGCAAGAGAATTATATATATAGATATACATTGGAAATTACGAAATCTGATAAAGAAAAGAAATTTTTTGTTTTATTGCTCTAAAATCTTCAGGAACTCTAAAGTTTAAAAAAAAAAAAAAAAAAAAAAAAAATGTGTTTTTTATAATTTTTAAAAACCTTTTTGAAATTCGTTCATTTTTGTGAAGATACACAGGATTAAAATATCACTACTTTACACTTTAAACTCGACTTATGAAGAGCTAGTTTTTGTCAGTGTTATTATTTTTTCACCAGAGATTGTTTTAATTTTAATAAACTAATTTATTAAAACTTAATGCAATGTAAAGTGCATAATCAAATTTATTCGTTGAATATTTGATTTTTAACTTAATTTTGAGTCGTGATGCTCTTGTACTTTCAAAAGAAAGTTGTTTAATCCTCTAGTTCATAGTGTAGCTAGTTCATAGTAGTATATGCTACACTCAAATTTTATTCCCAAGCTATGTAGTGTAGTATATATGCTTAGGAATAAAATTTTAGTAAGTATTAAAATATTTTATTACAATTTGAAATTGTAATTAATTATATAAATCATACTAAGATTGTGTAAACCTAAAAATATATTTTTATTAAGATATTACTTATAATAAACACTAGCTACATGACTGTTTGTTGCATCATAAAGAAAAAAGTCTTGCACTAGATGGTGTTAAGTTATATTTAAAATTTAAATAGATCTCCTGTAGCAAATCAGTGTGCATCATTTGCTATTAAAATTAAAACTCTGAATAAATTAAATTTTAAAAATGAACGGTGTCATTAAACCCTAATTAGTTAATTGAATTTCAGTCAGTTATATAATATATAATCAATCAATATCAATTACATAATTTCATTTGATGATATTATCATCAAATAAAATTATTATCTTAGTAATCTATCTTAGTTTAATTCTATCTTCTATCTTAGTCTAATTCTATTTTAGTTTTTTAGAAGGCATATAGTGTGAAAAAATTTATCCTTCAAAAATTAAAGAAAAATTATTCTAAAGCATATCGGTACCCATCGTAAATTGAAGAAATCAAAGAAATTTATAACAAACGCATCTAGACGATATGCCTTTAACAATCTTATCTCTTTATGTGATTTTCCTTTTTATAATGCACAGTTTTTATGATGCGCATCCTTGATTATTCAATCTCCAATCATATAACATCCTAGATAGCACAGCATTATTGGACAATGTCGGAAACGAGGATTTTGAAAGAATAGCCAATGGTGACCGAAACTCGAGCATCGTTCCAAAATACACGATTTTTTTTAAATTAAACATGTCAAAAACATCCCAAAACATATTGTTTAGCCTCCATGCTTTCTTATAAAAATATACTTCAATTTCAAAACTGTTCATCAATATTTCAAAACTTTCAGTATATTTTATCCAACTTTGGGTGAGATTGGAACGGGTAGTTTATAACGGTCCACATGGGAATTGGTCAATGTCGAGAGATATTGGTGAGCGTATTTGTCTTACTATGGATGTTGCTATTTTTTTAGTTGAACAACACTGTCCCTGCACTGCCAGTAAAATGGTCTTTTCATCACGAAATATTATGATAGAGTAGTAATGTTGATAGTAAGCTCTTTACTATACATTGACAAGCCACTAGAGGTCGGAAATATCGATCAAAATAAATATCGATACTATATCGTTGCATAGAAAAAATATCGATATATGATTTTTTTAATTTTTTTTTTATTTGATTTTTAATTTTGCCAGAAACGAAGGTTTCTCGGGGCAAATTTCTACTTTTCATGAATTCATGCCAAAATTGTTTTACTAAATAAATTATAAAAATTGTTTTTATAAATAAATTATATTATCAATCAGAATAAATAAAATGAATTTGGATGTCAATGCATAAATTCACATTTATTTTTA
The DNA here is from genome assembly GCA_963978545.1 of Linyphia triangularis. Lineage (NCBI taxonomy): Eukaryota > Metazoa > Arthropoda > Arachnida > Araneae > Linyphiidae > Linyphia > Linyphia triangularis. Next base: position 5,047,458 of record OZ021733.1, read on the forward strand.
AAGAAGAAATTTTGAAAAGTAGTTTACCGCATATTTTGCTGATAGAGATGCTTTTAATATTTAAAATTAGATGCAAATTCCAGGCACACATTGGCAACAGAAGAGGCACTGTGTTAATGACTACTAATAAATTATCTTATCTTTCCATTACATTGTTTTCTTTTTGGTTAGAGTGCCATTTTAACTGTCTCTCAGCCAAGTCCTAACTTTAGTTTTGAAGTTTTGGAAAGGAAATAAAGAAAATAAAAAAAACACATTAAACTACAAAACGATCATCAAAAAACTAAAAATGTTTGATAATATCTTTGTATCGTGACTTGTATCGATATATTTAGTATCAATATTTAAAAATAATATCGATAAAAATATCGTCGTATCGATATATCACCGACCTCTACAAGCCACAGCTCTTGTGGTCATTGAATACGCTACAGCAATGTGTGAATCGGTTTTACTACTCCCTGATTGGCTGATTGGAACGACCTGTGGCCGATTCGTTAAAACTCTTATAGTATCCGTGGTTAGAAAAGTAAAATATGCGTTAAAATTTAAACTTAAAAGCACTTATTTTCGTTTTGTTATCAACATATATTTAAGTTTAAAACAAGACTATGTGCGCAGGTTATCAATATTACTATAAAAGCTGTAATTTGTCTGTAACTATATCTAAATGGAAGGATCCATTCTATAGCGTATACTCAAGGCTCCAGTAATGTTGTTCTAATAGACTGAGAGGCGACGGCAATTTTTGGACCCCATCAAACATCATTCTGAATTTTTTATAGAAATTAGAGAGCAGTGAGTAGATTACGAATCCACTGGTCGGCCGTTGCAAAAATGGCCGAAACTGGTCAAAAATCGACTTTTTATAAGTTGAACTAAATCCAATTGCCAAATGCGCCATAACTTGCCAAATAACGAACTTTTTTTTATTTGGTAACCCTCACTCTTTAATTTTCAATTAGCAAGGTTGCAGACGATTCGGATGCATGGCTATGGCTTACTTGCATCTTTCACAAATGAGCCAAATTGGCAATAAACATTACGTCACTGATAACGTTACTGATTTCGCCCATTTGGCTTACTTTTAAAAGATACAAGTTTTACGAGCCAGAGAACAGAAATCGTTTGCGCTTTTTCTCATTGAAATTCAAAATTCAGTGGGTTGCCAGACGAAAAAGTTTGTTCTTTTTTTGCCAGTTATGACATATTTGGCAATCGGATTTTAGTTCAACTCATTCCAAGTCGATTTTTGATCAGTTTCGGCCATTTTTGCCACGGCAGACCAGTGGATTCGTAATCTACTCACTTTAATCCAATTTCTATAAAAAATTCAGAATGATGTTCGATGGGGTCCAAAAATTGCAGTCTCCTCTCAGACTATGATGTGTAAAGTATGAGACTCAACATGTACACATGTCCAAACTTATGTCTCGGAGGAAGAGGAGAATAAAATCCTAGCATGAAATATTTAGGTAGATTTCCTATGATATCTCTCTGTAATTTCTGATTTTAAAATGAGTAGACTCGATGGCTATTACTACAATTAGCCATTTATCGATCGTTGGGATGTGTGATGGATATTTTCCTTGTTTTCTATCATTCTAGTTTTAAATATACCGTGTTTCCCTGGAAACTCTTCTCTAAAAGCATTACCAAGTGAAATAAGTCAACTTGTTTTAATGCAGCGTAACTCTCTTTGAACACTTGCGCAATAGAAAATTCAATGCAACCAATCTATGCACTTATCTCAAATATCAGGCTTGAAAATAAACATCATCCACTCTGACTACAAACCATGAGCTCTCAAATCAAAATCAATAGGGAATAATGGTCTAAGTCACTTGGAAAGGGATTTTGAGAAAACGAAATTCAAGTGTTTGAAAAGGTATGTAAGTGTATTACAACTTTAATCTTTTCTGTGAATTATCTCTTGAACTACGTTGTTCTTTTCTTGACGACTTACCATCGGTTAGTGCCATTAATGTGCTAACAAATAATACCCATAGCTCTATTTTTACAATAAAAAAAAATAAAAAATGACTTACGCCGTTCTTCCTTTTTGGTCAAATATAAAAATTCTCGACGATCCGGTGGAAAGCGCCAGCTTCTCTCGTTGCAAGCACCCCGAAATTCTATTCGAGACGCCAATCGGGAATTCTTCTCAAAAGAAAAACAGTAGCGTTCTTCTTCGGAAAAAAAAGAAGAAAAAATGGAAAAAAATGTGCGGCGCTCAGGGAAAGCTTCATCGATCGGGCGAAAGCAATGGCATTTTAGTTCTGTGTTGCCAACCGCAGGAGGTGAAAGATTAGAGAAGATTTGCCCTGCTCTAGAATAGTCTCTTGTTACTCACTACCTGTCTTTCAAATTTCGTATCTAGAAGATGTGAAAGAAGTACAAAATTTCAAAAAGGTTCAATTGTGTTTTGTTAATTGAATGGCGAGATGCAAAATCCAGACAAGCTACAGATTTGTAATCTTTCAAAAAACGAGATTTTTTTTTATTTCGTCTTAATCCGACTTGAAGTATGTATATTGGCCGACCAAACGGTATAGTGGTTAGCGTGCTAGCTTCTAGACCACGAGGTTGCGGGTTCGAGTCCCGTGTTAGGCATGGGTGATTGTAAATGTATGTTGGCTTGTCTAATGACGAATGATTCGGCGCAATATAGCCCTCGTGTTGCTGACGGCGCCAGATAATCTGAAAACGACCAACTAAAGTATGTATAGCTTTTTTTTCGATAGTTTTAAAGAGAGTGGGTCAAATTTTGATTAGAGCCTGATGAGATGAATTCAATCTTGGCTAAATTTTTTTAATTTCGCGTTTTGGTTTTTGCATGCCGTATCGTATAAATTCTGTGAGTTTACTCAAGTTCAACTGATGGCATAGGTGTATGGTAAATTGCTGGAGATTCAGTCATTTGGGGCCGACCAAACGGTATAGTGGTTAGCGTGCTAGCTTCTAGACCACGAGGTTGCGGGTTCGAGTCCCGTGCAAGGCATGGGTGTTTGTAAATGTATGTTGGTTTGTCAAATGACGAATGTTTCGGCACATTATAGCCCTCTTGTTGCTGACGGCGCCAGATAATCTGAAAACAACCAACAACCAGTCATTTTGGATTAGGTGCAGTGTTATATCTTGGGTTAGGCAAGGATATTCGTTGGGATTTGGCTGGTTGGTTGTTTTCAGATTATCTGGCGCCGTCAGCAACAAGAGGGCTATAATGCGCCGAAATATTCGTCATTCGTTGGGATTTGGAATCCACGTTTAACTGCAATAAGTTGCACGTTAAGCTGCAGGTCTTGTTAACCGTTATTGTTTAAAACTAGGTCGTTGAGCGTACAAACCAGCCAATAAAAAAAAATCTGTAAGAATAATGATAGTTAAAGACATATTAAATGGATGCCTAGTGAAAGAAAAACTTGTACCCTAAATGACTTATTTTTTAGTATAATAACAGCTAGTACAACCGGGACCTGACCCACCTGATGGCTGTGTGGTTAGCGTTCTGGTTCGGGTACCAAAGGTGCCAAGTTTGAATCCTCGGTTAGCCATGGATGTTCGGTGCAGTTCGGAATCCATATTAAACTGCAGGTCCCGACCTGATTTATCCATTATTGTACATAAAAATAAACATCGATACATCAATACAACTGAACAACATCAACACACATCTATTTTTATACAAGCAGGCACATGACCACTCAATGCTTTTCCTGCACATGCCCAAACATTTAGTGGGGAACTGACACCGGACCACACTGTGACCAATTGAAAACAACACCCTTGGGCTTAAGGCCCAGGTTAACAAAAATTTCAAGTTAATATTTTCAGAAAATGAAAAATTAAGATATCCATTTATTTATTAAGGAATTCAATCATTTACAGATGCATATTTTGCTTAAATGCATATTTTACAGAGCACGAAAATTGACCGAAAATCATTGAAATATTTTGGCATATGCAGATCACAGAATTGAGAAACTTCAAAAGTGTTGATTGTTATTCGAGGGTTATTATATTCACACACACACACACACACACACACACACACACACACACATCTGTGTGTGTGAGTGTGTCATTGTGTGTGTGGTTGACGAAAATTTTTACACTTGAATTTCGAAACAAGAGGAAGATTTTGAAAAACATCCTCCATCTCCCCTTTCCAACTTTCAAGGGGTGTAATAATAATTTGAGATATACGTAAAATTTCGAAATCCACCCGCACCCCTCTTTCCCGCCCAAAAATGGTTGAGAGATAACTGAAGTAATAAAGTGGACAAAATCTAAAAATCTATTCTAAAGTATGTCCCCCTTTAAAAAAAGATATAAAGTTTAGTTCTGCATACACTTCACAGAAAACATGTATGCAGAACTTACCCAATATAAGATCACAGAGCAGGATTTAGCTTATTGGGTCCAATTTCGTAGATCTTGCACAGATAAATATGACTATGTTCAAGCATTTCGAAACTTACAAAGATCGTTCTCAAATAAAACAAACAACCTTCTTTTGTCAACAGAAGCTAGTCACAAAAGAGAAACATCTAGTAATGTTATACAACAACAATTCAAAAGTAGGTGGGCAATCCCCTTTGTAATGTGTCCTCTTCTGAATCTGTTTTTCCGCCTTTCTTTTGAGGATGTTTTTGCGAAATGTGTCTTTGTGATCGATCCCACATTGGAAGGAGAAACTCAGGAGCAAAAGGAGCCCCGATCTTTATCAGCATTGTGAGGAGTAGGCGCCAAAAGCTAACAACTGTCACCCCTCTGCCTTTTGAGAAAGGCCGGCCGTGGGAACTGACGACTTTATCAAAAGAAGAGGGAAATGGTGCTCGATTTCCATTTTTGGTGCTGACTTTCAGTGGTTGCGGTATTGTTTTTCAGCATTTTTCACATTTGTCCATCGTGCTGGGAATTTTTTTTTTCAGTATTTTTCACATTTGTTCTGGGTGTTCGTAAATAAAGTCAACTCGCTTAGAGTCTGTAGCCTGTATCAACAGATTACGAATTTTATTACGAATCTACAGATCTTCGTAAATATTTGTATATGCCCTATGCAAATTACACTGAAAATATATTTGAAGAAGAAACAGTTCAATTCGAATACTTATACACTGAGTGTTTAGTATTCAAACGCTGTAACAGTAACATTAGGTACGGAACACCCAACTGCTACAGCGCATACAAATTTTTTTGGCTCGTAACTTCAAATTTGATTCGATAACTTCAATTTTGATTCCAGACGATTTTGAATCGGCAAGCTTCAGTTAAAAATATTCTACATTTAATAAAAATATTTTTACTCCTCTTTCAAAGCAATAGAACTTGTATTTTCAGCGAGTTAATACCACCTTTTGAGTGATTTCCTTTTATCATAAAATTATATTTTTACTCCTCTTTTAAAACAACAGAACTTGTATTTTCAGTGAGTTAATACAACCTTTTGAGTGATTTACTTTTACATAAAGTTATATTTTTACTCCAATTTTAAAGCAATAGAACTTGTATTTTCAGCGAGTTAATACCACCTTTTGAGGGATTTCCTTTTATCATAAAATTATATTTTTGCTCCTCTTTTAAAACAACAGAACTTGTATTTTCAGTGAGTTAATACAACCTTTTGAGTGATTTACTTTTACATAAAGTTATATTTTTACTCCAATTTTTAAACAATAGAACTTGTATTTTCAGCGAATTAATACAACCCTTTGAGTGATTTCCTTTTACATAAAATTATATTTTTACTCCTCTTTTAAAGCAATAGAACTTGTATTTTAAGCGAGTTAATACAACTTTTTGCGTGATTTCCTTTTACCATAAAATTATATTTTTACTCCTCTTTTAAAGCAATAGAACTTGTATTTTCAGTGAGTTAATACAACTTTTCGAGTGATTTCCTTTTACATAAAATTACATCACCCTGGCTAGTGACCCCTCTTCTTTTCCTCTTCCCCTACGAGTAAAAATATTTATCGTATCCATTCGTCTTTGAAAGTAAGATATCTAAAGCTGTACACTTCTTGATAAATGTTAAAGAAAATATTTTTTTATGCATTTCAATTTAAATATTTCCAAGATATACATTTAAGTTACATTACAAAGGGAGACGATACCCTCTATAATGGTAATGTTAATCTGGCATATTTCATGTACCTAATCGACAGAGAATCGAAATTTTTTTCAGTGCATTTAGCAAGCACTTGTTATTCTATTGAAGAGTGGCTTTTAATTGTAGTTCATTTACTTTTTTTTAATGAATTATCATAAAGTCCCTCAATTTGTTAAAAATAACACCTAATCGACAGAGAATCGAAATTTTTTTCAGTGCATTTAGCAAGCACTTGTTATTCTATTGAAGAGTGGCTTTTAATTGTAGTTCATTTACTTTTTTTTTAATGAATTATCATAAAGTCCCTCAATTTGTTAAAAATAACACCTAATCGACAGAGAATCGAAATTTTTTTCAGTGCATTTAGCAAGCACTTGTTATTCTATTGAAGAGTGGCTTTTAATTGTAGTTCATTTACTTTTTTTTTAATGAATTATCATAAAGTCCCTCAATTTGTTAAAAATAACACCTAATCGACAGAGAATCGAAATTTTTTTCAGTGCATTTAGCAAGCACTTGTTATTCTATTGAAGAGTGGCTTTTAATTGTAGTTCATTTACTTTTTTTTTAATGAATCCTCAATTTGTTAAAAATAACACTTTTTTTTTGTTTTAAAAATAAGCCAGAACAAAAAATAATTTTAATATTACAAACAAAATTTCACCTAAGCATATACAGATACATAAAAAGAGTGTATGACAAAAAAAAATTGTGCAGTTTTTGTGAAAAAGGTACTTGAGTAATTAAAATTGTAGCTTTGAGAAAAACGCATTTTAAAGAAAACTTAAATTATACTAATCTAGTTCCCAATTTTGTCTTTAAAAATATTTCTAAATGAGGTATTATTACAAATGAGATACCATTTTAAAGGAATTTAAATTTTAATAAACAATAAACTCAAAATCGATTTTTTTTAAATTTAATTTTACTGTATAAACTCCCTTCTTAACATCTTTTTAGAATATATATTTTTAAAAGAATTATTTCTTGTTGATACCATCGAAAAAAAAAAAAAATCCATGTAATTAAGTTCATTCTCCATGCAATCCCTATATTATTATTAACAAATATGAATCAATTAACAGAAATTAGCAAAGAAATTTTTAAGAAGCCATCAAAATAATTACAATTTAATTTCATCAATTTGTCAATTACAACGAAACATCAATTAAGACAGCCGAAACACACCCAAGTAAAGAGAGCCTTTTTTTCAGCAGGGTACACTGTAAGAAGAGGTACTTAGAAAAGTATAGAATGTACTTATTTCTAAGTAAATTTGGTGCTTATCATAGTACAAATCTTTTATTCCTAAAAGAATGCATAGTTAGTTGTTTTAAATTAAATTGCACGCGTGTATCGAACTTAAGACAATCCATCAGCAGTTAGGTGCTGCATTCACTTGACCTCGAGAACTCATTATAATCTTTGCCGACCAAACGGTATAGTGGATAGCGTGCTAGCTTCTAGACCACGAGGTTGCGGGTTCGAGTCCCGTGTTAGGCATGGGTGTTTGAAAATGTATGTTGGCTTGTCTAATGACGAATGTTTCGGTGCATTATAGCCCTCGTGTTCCTGACGGCGCTAGATAATCTGAAAACAACCAATCATTATAGTCTTTCACGAAATGATAAAAAATATTTTTCGTTTTGTAGATGATATTTCTTTTCTCCTAGGTCCTCAAAAAAAAAAAAAAAAAAAAAAAAATATTGCCGAAATAAGTCAAACTGGTTATCTTCTAATTGCAAAATGCTTACGTAAAACATTATAGAAATGAAAATGCGAGTTCATAACACTACATTTTTTTTGTTTTATAGTATTAGTAATCAAATAATATGAGATTTCCTTCTTTTACAAGGTATTTTTACATTTAAAAATGAATTGAAAAATAAATTGGTGTATGAAATGTACCATTAGCTGTATTCTAATTGGAAAACTAGATAATTTTATCCTATTAATTTTTTGAAAATAGTCGCAAAGTTCAACAACGGATTATCCTGTTCATGAAAAAAAAAAACTTAAAAAAAAAACAAAAACAAAAAACGGTATGATCCATGTGCATAAGTAATAAAACCAATTTTCAAAATAGCCTCTATTTTGAATAACTTGGCGCAATTGCAACATCATTCATCATGTTCAGACCATTTTTTTCTCTTATTATTATTAGTAATCAAATAATATGAGATGTCCTTCTTTTACAAGGTATTTTTACATTTAAAAATGAATTGGAAAAATAAATTGGTGTATGAAATGTACAATTAGCTGTATTCTAATTGGAAAACTAGATAATTTTATCCTATTAATTTTTTGAAAATAGCCGCTAATTTCAACAACGGATTACTCTGTTCATGGGGAAAAAAAATAATAAAAAAAAAATGGTATGATCATGTGCATAAGTAATAAAACCAATTTTCTAAATAGCCCTTATTTTGAATAACTTTGCGCAATTGCAACATCATTCAACATGTTCAGACCATTTTTTTCTCTTATTATTATTAGTAATCAAATAATATGAGATGTCCTTCTTTTAAAATTTATTTTTACATTTAAAAATGAATTGGAAAAATAAATTGGTGTATGAAATGTACAATTAGCTCTATTCTAATTGGAAAACTAGATAATTTTATCCTATTAATTTTTTGAAAATAGCCGCTAATTTCAACAACGGATTACCCTGTTCATGGGGGGGGGGGGGGAAATGGTATGATCACGTGCATAAGTAATAAAACCAATTTTCAAAATAGCCCTTATTTTGAATAACTTTGCGCAATTGCAACATCATTCAACATGTTCAGACCATTTTTTTCTCTTATTATTATTAGTAATCAAATAATATGAGATGTCCTTCTTTTACAAGGTATTTTTACATTTAAAAATGAATTGGAAAAATAAATTGGTGTATGAAATGTACAATTAGCTCTATTCTAATTGGAAAACTAGATAATTTTATCCTATTAATTTTTTGAAAATAGTCACTAATTTCAACAACGGATTACCCTGTTCATGGGGGGAAAAAAAAAAGGGAAAAAAAATGATATGATCATGTGCATAAGTAATAAAACCAATTTTCAAAATAGCCCTTATTTTGAATAACTTTGCGCAATTGCAACATCATTCAACATGTTCAGACCATTTTTTTCTCTTATTATTATTAGTAATCAAATAATATGAGATGTCCTTCTTTTACAAGGTATTTTTACATTTAAAAATGAATTGGAAAAATAAATTGGTGTATGAAATGTACAATTAGCTCTATTCTAATTGGAAAACTAGATAATTTTATCCTATTAATTTTTTGAAAATAGTCACTAATTTCAACAACGGATTACCCTGTTCATGAAGAAAAAAAAAAAAAGAAAAAAAAAAAATGGTATGATCATGTGCATAAGTAATAAAACCAATTTTCAAAATAGCCCTTATTTTGAATAACTTTGCGCAATTGCAACATCATTCAACATGTTCAGACCATTTTTTTCTCTTATTATTATTAGTAATCAAATAATATGAGATGTCCTTCTTTTAAAATTTATTTTTACATTTAAAAATGAATTGGAAAAATAAATTGGTGTATGAAATGTACAATTAGCTCTATTCTAATTGGAAAACTAGATAATTTTATCCTATTAATTTTTTGAAAATAGTCACTAATTTCAACAACGGATTACCCTGTTCATGAAGAAAAAGAAAAAAAAATGGTATGATCATGTGCATAAGTAATAAAACCAATTTTCAAAATAGCCCTTATTTTGAATAACTTTGCGCAATTGCAACATCATTCAACATGTTCAGACCATTTTTTTCTCTCTCAAGAGCGCCACATCTAGGTGAACTTGGTAACTATTTTTCAAAATTTGAAGGATAAAATTCCGTTGTTGCTCAAGTTCAATGCAGCAAATGGAACATAACTATAATCTTGGTGCTTAGTCACAAAGTCCTTCCTTTCGACTCTCAGCTCGGGGGCTCAACCAACTATAATCTTCCATTTTTTTTTTTATATAATTTATTTTTCAAATGTCAGTTTTTTTGGGGAACACCCAGTAAGTAAGACGTGTTGTTGAATTTTGAGTGTGGCATAGCTCATTTTTAAAACAATTTTACTTCATTAGAAACTAGTCGGCGAAAGTTTTCATTTTTGAGAAGAATTTTTTATAATGTTCAAACACTGCAAAAAGTCTTTTCCGAAACATTAAAAGAAACAATTAAGATTCATTTCACCAGTCCATTTCTGTATGTTGTGAAGGATTAATGAATATACCAATTCATCTAAATAATCAAAACACGCGTAAGAGGAAGCTGGGCGAATCCTTCTTTATGGCGGACATAAATCCTCTATAACGACGCACTGGATTCGGTAGACTTTAACGACACTCACAAATCAACAAGAACTTCTTTCGAGACCAGCAGAAGACTTGATTGAAGAGACTGGATTTGTTTGAAGTAAAATATATAGTCTTGAATTTGCAATGCAATTATAGAAAAATGTTAAAATAAATTTTAGGGGGAAAAACTGTAATTGTTCGGCAGCTTAGAAGCTTGTACAATTTCTAAATTTTATAAAGATTGCAACTACCAAGTCATATATTCTTCCCATTTTTTACAAAAAAAAAGAAGCGATTTCTAGAATCTTACAAAAATAATACAATTGGATTAAAAATATTTTAAATGATTACAAAATTAAACTTTTTTTACTTTTCTTCCAAGGCAGGAGTCAGTAGACCGCGGCTCCAGAGACGTATGTGGCTCTTCACATGATATTTGTCGGCTCTTCAAATTCTATGTATCTCGACCTAAGAATAAACTAATACAACAATAAATGATAATATAGATTTGTGTTTTGTTTGGTAAAACTGTAATTGTTCGGCAGCTTAGAAGCTTGTACAATTTCTAAATTTTATAAAGATTGCAACTACCAAGTCATATATTCTTCCCATTTTTTACAAAAAAAAAAAGCGATTTCTAGAATCTTACAAAAATAATACAATTGGATTAAAAATATTTTAAATGATTACAAAATTAAACTTTTTTACTATTTTTCCAAGGCAGGAGTCAGTAGACCGCGGCTCCAGAGACGTATGTGGCTCTTCACATGATATTTGTCGGCTCTTCAAATTCTATGTAACTCGACCTAAGAATAAACTAATACAACAATAAATGATAATATAGATTTGTGTTTTGTTTGGTAAAACTGTAATTGTTCGGCAGCTTAGAAGCTTGTACAATTTCTAAATTTTATAAAGATTGCAACTACCAAGTCATATATTCTTCCCATTTTTTACAAAAAAAAAAAGCGATTTCTAGAATCTTACAAAAATAATACAATTGGATTAAAAATATTTTAAATGATTACAAAATTAAACTTTTTTACTATTTTTCCAAGGCAGGAGTCAGTAGACCGCGGCTCCAGAGACGTATGTGGCTCTTCACATGATATTTGTCGGCTCTTCAAATTCTATGTAACTCGACCTAAGAATAAACTAATACAACAATAAATGATAATATAGATTTGTGTTTTGTTTGGTAAAACTGTAATTGTTCGGCAGCTTAGAAGCTTGTACAATTTCTAAATTTTATAAAGATTGCAACTACCAAGTCATATATTCTTCCCATTTTTTACAAAAAAAAAAAGCGATTTCTAGAATCTTACAAAAATAATACAATTGGATTAAAAATATTTTAAATGATTACAAAATTAAACTTTTTTACTATTTTTCCAAGGCAGGAGTCAGTAGACCGCGGCTCCAGAGACGTATGTGGCTCTTCACATGATATTTGTCGGCTCTTCAAATTCTATGTAACTCGACCTAAGAATAAACTAATACAACAATAAATGATAATATAGATTTGTGTTTTGTTTGGTAAAACTGTAATTGTTCGGCAGCTTAGAAGCTTGTACAATTTCTAAATTTTATAAAGATTGCAACTACCAAGTCATATATTCTTCCCATTTTTTACAAAAAAAAAGCGATTTCTAGAATCTTACAAAAATAATACAATTGGATTAAAAATATTTTAAATGATTACAAAATTAAACTTTTTTACTATTTTTCCAAGGCAGGAGTCAGTAGACCGCGGCTCCAGAGACGTATGTGGCTCTTCACATGATATTTGTCGGCTCTTCAAATTCTATGTAACTCGACCTAAGAATAAACTAATACAACAATAAATGATAATATAGATTTGTGTTTTGTTCGGTAAAACTGTAATTGTTCGGCAGCTTAGAAGCTTGTACAATTTCTAAATTTTATAAAGATTGCAACTACCAAGTCATATATTCTTCCCATTTTTTACAAAAAAAAAAAGCGATTTCTAGAATCTTACAAAAATAATACAATTGGATTAAAAATATTTTAAATGATTACAAAATTAAACTTTTTTTACTTTTCTTCCAAGGCAGGAGTCAGTAGACCGCGGCTCCAGAGACGTATGTGGCTCTTCACATGATATTTGAGGCTCTTCAAATTCTATGTAACTCGACCTAAGAATAAACTAATACAACAATAAATGATAATATAGATTTGTGTTTTGTTCGGTAAAACTGTAATTGTTCGACAGCTTAGAAGCTTGTACAATTTCTAAATTTTATAAAGATTGCAACTACCAAGTCATATATTCTTCCCATTTTTTACACAAAAAAAAAGCGATTTCTAGAATCTTACAAAAATAATACAATTGGATTAAAAATATTTTAAATGATTACAAAATTAAACTTTTTTACTGTTTTTCCAAGGCAGGAGTCAGTTGACCGCTGCTCCGGAGACGTATGTGGCTCTTCACATGATATTTGAGGCTCTTCAAATTCTAAGTAACTTGACCTAAGAATAAAATAATACAACAATAAATGATGATAGATTTGTGTTTTGTTTGGGTAAACCCTATATCTACTTGTTGGGTAATCTCAAACACGAGAAATTAGGAAAACGCGACGAAACACTGAGACGAGCAGGGTAGACTTGCTGCTCTCAAATAACAACTTAAAATCAGCGTCTTCTGTGTCTCTAGCATCTTCTCTGTCAAAATGCAGAGCTATCAGAAAGCGCAATAGGAATGCGCATTCTATAGGTCACAGTCTTAGTTACATCGAACTTTTGTTGACGTTCGTTGTTCTTTCGTCTCTAACTCAGGTAAATAGTATCTTTCACTGTAAACTTTTCATGGTTGTGATATATATTTATTATGCGGCTTTTTATATATTTATTGAATGAGTGGCTTTTAACTCAGAAAAGTCTGCCGATTCCTGTCCCAAGTTATCAATATTAGTTTATGATTTATTTTTTCAGTTATACCACTTATTAAAGAACACACAAAAACGTTGCTATAATCCAAATTTTGTTTTCGAATTACAAACTTTATTTGCCATTAAATTAGCATGCAATTTTTTTCTGTTAGATATAAAAAAAAAAACCTCTTTCAAACAATATATCATCTGGAAATGTGCTCTACAAAGTATTGCATTAAGTGACAGACAGACGATCACTTGACAAAAAACGATTTTCATTTGAACTCGTTCCAAATTTTCTTTTCTTATATGTCATCCATCAATCCATGGTTTCAATATAGTGCAAATGGAAGATGTTATATAAAAAGAAACTTCCCGACAATTTAAAGTAACAGAAAAAATACTTGCAATTGGGTATAGGATGAAAGATACTACTTTTTGGGGGAAAATGTTAATATATGCTAGAGCACTGAATTATATTGTTATTCGTTGAAATGAAAATGACTCAATTTTCTCAGTTAGGATGAACAAGAGAGCATATGCTGGATTATGTATTGTATTTACAATTGAAAATTAAATCCCTGATTATTATTATTATTATTATTATTATTATTATTATTATTATTATTATTATTATTATTATTATTATTATTATTGTTGTTGTTGTCGTCGTTTGTTATCGTTATTGTTATCGTCATTATTATTATCGTAATTATTATTATCGTCATTATTATTATCATTATTATTATCATTATTATTGTCATTATTATTGTTATTGTTATTATTATTATGGGGTGTTTCATTTTATGTGACTTCTAGTGCACGATGTATCTTATTGCTTATAAATATAAACACATTTGATTTCATTTTGCCCCTATAAGAGCCACAAAAAATATTTGTAATTTCGAGGCAATTTAACGTCAAATGAGAAATCGTCATTTTGCCTCCAAATGAAAATATTGAATTAGAATTTGAAAATTAGTTTTCTCGCCAAGTTTGTCTCCAAACTTTCCAACATGGTTACATTTTTTATATAAAAAAATTTCACCATGTTCCAAAATGCTAGGTATTTCATTATCATGTCAAGAATGTAAACAAAAGAAGATTTCAGTCATAAATTGTTATAAATTTTTTTGCGCTTGCAGTCCAAATTTTTAGTAAGTAATTCAATAGAAATGTAGAAGTAACCTTTTTGTGACAAATTCTGTCGCAATCAAACTTGTATGAATTTGAATACTTTAAGCTTCACGCTACTTATTCCAGTACATTATTATGCCAATAAATTTTTTTAGCATTACTGAGTTTTTTTTCTTCCAGAATTTACTTTTTAGATTGTTTTTCTGATAAAACATGAATCGAAATCCGATGGTATTATAATTTATTGGTTAAAAAATAGGTTTTTAGAAAAGAGGTTTCAATTTTAATTGATACTCTTTCATAAGTTATTTGGTTGAGTAGGGTTTTTTAATTAAGTGTTAATTTCTATAATGATTTTTTTTATAATTACCAAGCATAATTATTTGATAATTAATTACTGTCCTTGCATTTTTTAAGAGTAGAAAACAATTATATTTGTCCAGGTCGAATCGCAATTTCCGAACCACATTAAAAAAAAAAATCCTGACCGACAAAAAACAGTCGAAAAAATTAAGAATTTAGGAGAAGTAACGTTTGGATGTATAAGAAATTTAACATGCGAAAGAAAAAAGTCAGCAAGCAAAAGAAAGCGAGAAACACAATATGAAATAATAACTTCGAAAAAAATATATATAAGTTATCCTCCCACTCGCGTCATAAAAAAGAAAGAAAAGAAAATTGCTCTCTAAGTTTCTAAATGTTTCTGCAAAAAAAGTTGCAAAAAAAAAGTTGAAGTGCGCTCTTGTTTCATTAGCAAGCATCTTATGAGATTAACATCGAATCCACCTCTGCCTTTTTTTCAACTCCACTATGTTTTACACGAGTGTAAATGAAAGAAATTTTGCTCAATAGAGCCCACTTTTAATTTTTTTTGCAACCTCGTTTTTACTTAAGAATGCATCCAAGCAAGAGGAGAGAAAAAAAAAGTCTCATGGCAATCATTTTATCTCGGGGGAAGAGTGGAACAGTAAAAATAAATATAATAGTTTACTCGCTTCAGATCTTATTTATAGAATCCAAGTTTAAATGCAATAGCTGGGGTTCAGTTTTTCAGTCAATTGAGTAAGTCCCGGTTGTTTATTTCTGTCTGACTTGATTTTATGTCCATATAACTCAAACAAATATGCCTGATGACCAAGCCCTGATCATTGCCAAGGCCCATGATTTTAGTGGGCCCCAAAATTGGATGTAAACATAAAGTTTTTATTTCACAAAAGCTATGTGAAAATCTTTTATAAACTGTACAAAAGAATTTTTACATAAAAATCATTTTGTATCGATCTTGAACCGTCTTTAGAATCACTTAATGTACTTTTATTCAAATAAACCAAATCATAAAAAGTCTCATGGCAATCATTTTATATCGAGGGAAGAGTGGAACAGTAAAAATAAGTATAATAGTTTACTCACTTCAGATCTTATTTATAGAATCCAAGTTTAAATGCAATAGCTGGGGCTCAGTTTTTCAGTTAATTGTGTAAGGCCCGGATGTTTGTTTCTGTCTGACCTGATTTTATGACCACTTAACTCAAAAAAATATGCCTGATGACCAAGCCCTGATCATTGCCAAGGCCCACAGAACCCGAGCCTTGGGCCATGATTTTAGTGGGCCCCGAAATTGGCTGTAAACATATAGTTTTTATTTCACAAAAGCTAAGTGAAAATCTTTTATAAACTGTATAAAAGAATTTTTACTTAAAAATCATTTTATATTGATCTTGAACCGTCTTTAGAATCACATAATGTACTTTTATTCAAATAAACCAAATCATAAAAAATCTCATGGCAATCATTTTATCTCGGGAGAAGAGTGAAACAGTAAAAATAAGAAAGGTTAGTTTTGGGTCCACGTCCTCACCCGGAGAAAGCATTGAAATGACACCATCACAAAATTCCTTCTGCACCGAAATGATTAGCAAAAACCCTTTCTTTTTTATTTCTTTTCTTTACCTCAACCTGTTCCAGAGAGTTGGTTCTCTCGGAGACAGGTGCTAGTTCACAAAGTCCTTCCTTTCCACTCCCAGCCGGGAGTTCAACCAACCAGTAAAAATAAATATAATAGTTTACTCGCTTCAGATCTTATTTATAGAATCCAAGTTTAAAAGCAATAGCTGGGGTTCAGTTTTTCAGTCAATTATGTTAGGCCTTGTTGTTTATTTCTGTCTGACTCGATTTTATGTCCACTTAACTCAAACAAATACGCATGATGACTAGACCCTGGCCGACCAAACGGTATAGTGGTTAGCGTGCTAGCTTCTAGACCGCGAGGTTGCGGGTTCGAGTCCCGTGTTAGGCATGGGCGTTTGTAAATGTATGTTGGCTTGTCTAATGACGATTGTTTCGGCGCATTATAGCCCTCGTGTTGCTGACGGCGCCAGATAATCTGAAAACAACCAACCATGACTAGACCCTGATCATCGCCAATGCCCACAAGATCTGGGCCTTGGGCCCATGATTTTAGGGGGCCCCGAAATTGGCTGTAAACCTTTACAATTTTTGTTTCACAAAAGATGTGTGAAAATCTTTTATAAACTGTATAAAATAATTTTACATAAAAATCATTTTGAATTGATTTTGAACCGTCTTTAGTATCACAGAATGTACTTTTATTCAAATAAACCAAATCATAATTTAAAAGCGTTAAAAAGGGTTTTCTTGAAAGATAGAAAAAAAAAAATTGAAAGAAAGTCCTGACGAATTTATTGTGAGATCAGCAAATGTCGACTCTAGAGTTGTGAATAATGCTGCAGATATTGTCACAGATATAACTATGGACACTGTGTAAGTGAAATGCAATGCTATACATAACAAAGTTTTTTCTTTTTTTATTTATAAATTTGATTGTTTGAAATTTGTTTCTTTTTATTTGTGATAAAAAAAAACTTTTAGGAAATAATTTAACACTAAATTATCAATTATTTTCTATGTTTAATGTTAATTCATTTGACTTTGAGTCAAGTCTATTTCCAATAAGTCAAACGTTTGAAAAAGTGGCCCCCGAATGAGTCAGGGCCTTAGGCCCCAACTTGTTATGGTCAAGCCCTGCTGATGACAAGGAAGAATCCTACTTTGTATATCTTTGCTACAAAAGAGGCACAACTCAAAATTCTTCATTTTGAGTTAAGGCGCGTACATAATCACAGACTGCATGTACTTGAAGCTAGTTGGATAGTAAACGATTGTTTGCAAGTTGAATACTTTTAAAACTGGTTTGTGCTGTGCTTCCAGATTGTAGTCGCCGACCAAACGGTGTAGTGGTTAGCGTGCTAGCTTCTGGACTGCGAGGTTGCGGGTTCGAGTCCCGTGTTAGGCATGGGTGTTTGTAAATGTATGTTGGCTTGTCTAATGACGAATGCGCCGACCAAACGGTATAGTGGTTAGCGTGCTAGCTTCTAGACCACGAGGTTGCGGGTTCGAGTCCCGTGTTGGCATGGGTGTTTGTAAATGTATGTTGGCTTGTCTAATGACGAAATGTTTCGGCGCATTATAGCCCTCGTGTTGCTGACGGCGCCAGATAATCTGAATACAACCAACCAACTAATGACGAATGTTTCGGCGCATTATAGCCCTCGTGTTGCTGAAGGTGCCAGATCATCTGAAAACAACCAACCAACCAACCAACCAACCAGATTGTAGTCTGTGACTCTATACAGACTTTAACAATGAATGAAGAATTTTGTGTAGCGTCGCTTTTGTTGCAAGGATGCGATATGCTGACTAATTTGGGGAAGCAGGGGCGTACTGGCCATAGGGCTATCCGGTGCAATCACCGGGCCGGTTAGTGTCTTTACAAAATTTGCCGGTGAGTTACAGAAGTTTTTTTTTTCCATAAATTAGTTGCCCTCCTTAATATATTTTTAAAGAGCCCAATGCATTAAAAAACCAATCACTCTCCACAAGAACGACTATTATTTAACTATCACTTTAGTTTCAAAGATATAATTTGTATATTAAAAAATTTCACATTACTTTAATTTTCAATATTACTTTAATTTAAATAAATATTATCGAATATGTTAAATTTAGAAAATAGACGCACTAAGATTTATATATGAATGTATTACAACTATTTTTTTTTATTTTGCAGCTTTTAAAGTTAAATATATCAATCGTATATAAAAACCAAGTTCGCTCAAATTAGGCACAGAGAGTAGAGACATAGAGAATTAGACACATAGAGAGAGAATTTTATTTAATTAAACTAAATTATTAAAACAATTAAATTATTAAGACTAATTAATTAATATAAATTATTTAATTATTGAAATTGAATATTAAATATAAATATTTAAATAAAAATATATTACACATTAAAAGTATTTAATTAAAATTAATTACTTAATTATTGGAATTAATTTATTATTACCAATAATAATTAAAAAGTCATTAATGATTATATTGAAAATTTGGGCCGCCATAAATCTAAGTACGCCCCTGTGGGGAAGAATCGTCACGTCTAATCTTACATTTTTCCTGAAGAGTAATATAATCTATTCACAGTAATGCTTAAAAACACGTGATATATATTATCAAGTATAACAACTGTAATTAAAACTCACTGAAAAGATTTGAAAGTGAAATAGCAGGTTTTTTATTATCAATTAAAAAAAATGTATAAGGCTAGCTTATAAAACCTTAAAAATATACTATTACTACTCAAATCGCTGGCAGTAAACATGTTTAATTGACTACAGTCTAGTAAATCTTTTCAACAAGGATGCGTGGAACATTGGAACCGATAAATAATTTTTTCACTAAGCTAATCACAATGGTGTTAAACATTTTAAATTTTCTACATTCTTTTTATAAGCAAATTTGCTCAATAAAGATGTACGGTAAATTGGTCACGAGCTCTTTAAAAAAGAAGCGGAAAAAAATTGCCATAACTAAATCAATGATGTTATACTCTTAAATTTGAATACAATCTATTTATAAGCAAATTTTTTAAACATTGATGCACTGATGATTGATACATTAGATTTAAACTCTTTCAACAAGAATCGATACATAATTTTTGCACCTCCCTAGGCGCACAAGAATTTGTGAAACATTGAAGTGTAATATTGTTGCATAGTGCTGATGGATGATACCATAAAACATAAACTATTTCAACAAGAAGCGACATATTTTTTTTATACCTCCCTAGGCGCACAAGAATTCGTGAAACATTGAAGTGTAATATTGTTGCATAGTGCTGATGGATGATACCATAAAACATAAACTATTTCAACAAGAAGCGACATATTTTTTTTATACCTCCCTAGGCGCACAAGAATTCGTGAAACATTGAAGTGTAATATTGTTGCATAGTGCTGATGGATGATACATAGAACATAAACTATTTCAACAAGAAGCGACATATAGTTTTTGTACCTCCCTAGGCGCAAAAAGATTCGTGAAACATTGATTTGGAATATTGTTGCATACTGCTGTTGTGAGGGACAAATTAGAACATTCTCAACATAACAGCAAATTAAAAAAAAAAAAAAAACAGAACGCATTACATTGATCAATCGCCAATCTCATTACTTTGAGCAAACTGTATCCCAAGATAACTTTACGATTCTACCCTGATGGCCATCTAAGCAACCAAGCCAGATCCACCATTTGATAGTTGTCCCCAGATAAATTTTCCTCTCTCACGAACACCCTGTTTGCTTTTTACTACGCGAAAACTTGTCATTCCTGATTTTATGAGGTGTTCTTTCTCATTCGGACTCTAATCCGAATCGCCAAGCGCTATTTGAAAGCTATTAAGAAGGAACATTTGATTGATTGAGTGCATTCCGAGTTGCCAGTCTTCGTACCAGTTACGATGCCTGAGTTACGAGCTCGTTATAGGACACGAATCACAAGTTGGATCGTCTTTTATAGAGGCTTATCGTACTCTGAATCATGATCCACAATTCATCGTTATCGTATCATCGACATGAGGTCTGCGCAGTCTGGAGGTTGAAGGTTGGACAATAGGAATCAGTCGCGTTTTGTTTTAAAATAAACAGTAAGCGAGTTTTGATTAAATGTTTTTCCTGTCGGATCCGCTAGCTGGACATTTGTCACGTTCTATGATACACTGTTATTTTATAGCGTGAAAATTCTTGATTAATAGCTAAGGAATTTTGTGGGGTGTTTATACCAACACGTTTTGCTATCTTGCTAGTTTTCCTTATCTCACAATCATTTCTAGCAATACTTAACATTGTTTATTTTTTTGAACAATACAATGGTGTTTTGTAATTGTAGAGAGTTTGTACGGTGTTTTTAGCAACAGCTCTTGGTAACTTCCTTATCTCACAATTATTACGGATAGTGCTTGGATTATTCATCTTATGAATATTCTGTAAATGTAGAGAACTTGTAGGGTGTTTCTAGAAATATAACTTACTCGCTGTCTTTATATCACAATCATTACTGGTTATCTTCTGCGATGTTTATTTTTTGATTTATACTGTTTGATTTTGTAACTGCGAAGAATTTATAGTTTGTTTTAAGTAACAAGTTTTGCTCTCTGTACTTATCTTACAATTAGTACCGCCCGTGTTTTGCTTTGTTTTGTAATTATCCTGTGTTATTTTATAATTAAAGTTAATTTTCAGGGTGTGGTTTTTAGAACGACTCTTTTAAGATATCTATAGTGATCATTTATGGCACAAAATTCCTAAAGTAATAACTTTTTAGTACCATGAGTGCAACAAAGCATCTTACTCTCTGACATGTGATTTGCCAAATAAAAATATATTATGTTTATTCTTTAAAGTTCATTTAGAATTAATAATTTTATTGTTGTATAGAATTTTCAAGATGTTTCTAGTATGTATTTTTAAAGTTGTTTCTAGTGTTGCTTTATAATGTTAAATAATGTAGATACCTGTATTGAGTAAAAGCTGTTTCAACACATGCTACTAATCGTCATGTGTCATGTCCATATCACAAATCAGAACAGTCAGTAATATGCATTTGTTATTTTCCTACCTTTCCTTCAATGAATTACTTTCAACAATTTAATAGAATTTCCTTTAATTAGCTGTAAAGAATTATTCACAATTTTATTTTGCCCAAATTATTCTAAATATAATTCAAATTGTTGTCGTTGAACACAAAGTTTTCATAGCAGTAACTTTGGCCTTTGTTAAACAATTCACGTCATACTATTCTTTCTAGATATATTTTAAGCTTTAAAAGTTAAAATATACATTAATCCGCGTTAGAAGATAAAAATTCCATCACTCTTTTATTTCATGTAAAATGTGAATTCACACATTTTTTTTTTATTTTGCACAATATGTGAATTCTCCCATTTTTTTTATTTTGCACAGTATGTGAATTCCCCATTTCA
Source organism: Linyphia triangularis (assembly GCA_963978545.1). Classification (NCBI taxonomy): domain Eukaryota; kingdom Metazoa; phylum Arthropoda; class Arachnida; order Araneae; family Linyphiidae; genus Linyphia; species Linyphia triangularis. The sequence goes on from OZ021733.1 coordinate 5,069,259, forward strand.
TTTCAAGCAAAATAAAAATCCACCTGTTTCTTTATTTCACACAATATGGGAATTTCCCCATTTCTTTTTAAAAAAATTGGAATTCACTCCTTTCTTAATTCTTCGCAAAATGTGAATTTACCCATTCCTTAATTTCTTTCAAAATGTTAGTTCACGTGTTTCCTTATTTACTGTATACTATGACTTCACGTATTACTTAATTTCATAAACATTGTGAATTTTCTCATTTTAAAATTTCATGAACATTGTGAATTCACTCATTTCTTAATTTCATGAGTATTGCATAGAATAAAGATATGAGAGAATTTGTATTTTTTGTGAAACGAAGAAGTTTTTGAATTCACATTTTACCTGAAATTGGAAACGGACGAATTAACACTTTATGAGTTTACTCATTTCTTAATTTTACGCAAAGTATTAATTTGTCCGTTTCCAATTTCAAGCAAAATGTGAATTTCCAAATTTCTTAGTATCGCGTAAAATGTGAATTCACTTATATCTCAATTTTACGCAAATTGTTAATTCCCCCATTTCTTAATTTCACCTAAATTGCGCCTTAACTCATTTTTAATTTCACCTCATAAAATAGAAAATTTATTTAAGAGAAAACTATTGTGTTGGTAGGGGTAAGGAGGGAAAAGTTTCATAAGAAAAACTAAAAGAAGTTAGGAAAATTATGAGCAAATGTTACTAAATACTCATCTGTAAATATACCATAATATAAATGATTTTCCATCAGTATAAAAAAAATGGAAAGCAAATAATGTCGAATAACGGAATATTTTAATGACAGTTACCATAACATTTGTCTTGCGCATCATCTGATCTACTTCTACATCTATGTCCAACTTGTAACGCCAATTCTTTGCAACATTCCATCCGTACTTTTATTAGTAAAATAATTCTTAATTTCACCCTTCGAAATCAGAATTGTTGTCTGAAATATCTTAAGGAAACATTTGTTGTCGGCTAATGAAAAGTTTCACAACCAGAAATCAAGGCATTTGTCAGATAAATTCTGAACAAATGTTGCTAAATACCCGTTTAATTAAAAATGCATCAAGGCACAAAAGGCTTCCCTTTCTTCCTTCTAACTTAGTCTTGTTCCCATCGGACCCTTTCCTACAGCATCAAGGTTGTTCGGGAGAAACCGGATTGGAGATTTAAAAATTTAATCCTATCTAATGAGTAAAGGCAAGATAATTGTTGGCAGTCGTGGTAATTTCATCCGATTGCTTTGAAAAGTTTTCTTTCAGTTGAATGGGGTGACAACTGCGGCCCAGAATAAATGCTCCCTACAGAAGAAACTTAATTCTGGTTTGTTGACATCAAAGCCTGGTCTGGAATGTGGCAAGTAGGTTGGGGAGAACTTATAACACCGAACAATTTAAATAGCTTGGGAAATTAAGATTGTTATCCAACTATAAATTTATAATTTTCTTGAGGAAAGTTTGTTTTATGAATTAGAAGTGTTTGCCCGTCTGTTCGCTTCTCTTTCACCTAATGCAGTGACAAACTTTTGTCGTTAAAAGACCGCATAATTTAATGTCCTAAATTTACTCGAAGTCAAGGACTGCGTTTAAAAGTTATCTATTTCTTTGCCAAACAAAATTTCTGTTGTTGAATAACTTCAAACCTATATTTTTGGTATAATTTTAAAATATTTCACGAATTTTTCATCTCTGGTAATATATTATCAATTGGAGCGTTTAAGACAAAGGAAGAATGAGACAAAGAAAAACAATATGAAGTTTTACTGTATTTTTCAATTAAGAAAGCATTAAAATATGTTAAAAAAATATAGAAAGGGACACAAGAAAGCATTTAAAGGGTGGCGTGTGTTTTGCAGAACTGGTATAATATATTCAAAAATTGTCCGAAATATATGTTCAAAACTAACGAAATATTTACCTATATCGATAACAAGGCATCTCGGTTTAATATAAAACCTTTATATACAAATCAAATTGCCTGGTGCCGAAACATAACTTCAGATTAGATCATGGTGTGACACTAACCAGAACATAGGGTGAGCATGGATTTATTGTAAACAAATAATTACTTTCTTGTCTTTTATCGTGACTGTCTTCTGTCCTCAAATAAACCAAGAAAATGTAATATAGAGATGTTCTCATTTATAGTTTTAAGTTAGTGCAGTGAATATGTACGGATTATTTCAGCGATCACTGCTATACTGACTACCGCTTTCATTGTGCTTCTTCCTGTTTACTTGTTTGCTGATGCGATTTTTTTATCTGTACTGTTGAGAAGGGGAAAGCATCTTCAACAGTCTAAACAAAACAGCATCGATGCACCGACCGAAACAGATAATCTAATAATATATTGCCCGGTGTTCAAAGGAGACAGTTCTTGACGTCTCGGAGATGTCTAAGTCAACAATGGCACATGTAATGAATAAAGCCGAGACGTCATTGAATGCCAAGGGTTTAACTCAATGACAATTCCAAGTTTTCAAATCGAACACTAATGAAATAATATAGTTTAATCTAAAAGGTGGCCCTATGACATTTACTTCGTAAAGGCGTGTAGTAAAAAAGCCACATTTTATTTTCTCCCCGACATGTTTTTTAATCCTGAATTTAAAAATCCAATTCTTTTTTACTGTAGTTAAGAGGGTAGATGTAAAAAATCATTTCATAAAAAAAAAAAAGTTCGGCAATTGTTAATTTATTAAGCTGTAATTAGCTATTTGTACCTTTTTTAAACAATGATATATCAAATTCTAATTTATTTAGAAAGGCAATTCCACTTGGAAATCATTCGAAATATTACTCTTCATGTTTTGAAACTCAATTAAATTTCTAACGTAGAATAGTTTTCTTATACAATTTCATTTTGTATGAAAACATGAAAAAAAAAAAATCAATATTTTCAAGGAGTTCTTAGTTTTAAAAATCAAAAAAAAAAAAAAAAATCAATTTCTCAACCAATTTTGTATAATTGAGTTTCAAAACATCTAACATAGTATGTAGATTACTATGATATAAAAAATTATAATTGAACATTTTGTTGTTGAATTATCATTGTTTCAATAAAGCGTAACATAATCAAAATACAGTTCATCAGAAAACTGGTTTAAAATTTTAGAAGCTTAGTACCTACCTATAATTAATTGTAATTGAAAAAATATTAAGGATATATTCAAAAGTTTAGTATTGTTTGAAAGCTAAAGAATCAGAGAATATTATGATATAATAAAAAAAATCAATATTCTGATCGATTTTCGTAACTTGTAGGTTATACGTACACCTTAAGTTGGTTACGATAGTCAGGTAGAGGAGAAAATATTTTTTTGCCCATTTAATTTTTAAGATAGGCCACTCAAACGAAACATCTTCTGTCCTCGATACAAAATGGAAGATATACAGTTAGATATGTAAAAAATTCCAGAAAATTGCTCTTTCGTTAAACCGATATTTCCGATTGTAGATTACTTAAAAAAATATAGAAGTCCAGTTTTGCACAGGGTTAACGCTTCAAGAGATTTCCCATTTCATCAAATCTTTGCAGCTGAATCCTACAGAAATAAACATCTGCTTCTACCACCCCAAACTTCCAAGAAAGCACACCCTGCTTAATTCTACCAGCGGATGACCTGTGTAACAAACACGACCTGAAGCAGCAAGTTTGGTCCAAACACCAGAAGGAGACGTCTTGTAATTGAAAGGGATCTCTGCGTCAACATTTTGACAAGAAAAATCAGTCTGACTACCCCTTCTGCCCCCCAAACAAACTATCCTTCCCCCCCCTAGAACAAACACAGCCAAATCTGGCTTAGCCAAACCCTCCCCAGGCGTTGCTTGTGCTCGGACAGGGATTTTTTTTTTTTGCAAGGGAAGGTTACATTGCTCCTCTTTCAAACGTCAACATAAGGCTCCATTTTCATGCTAATAGCTTCTTGGTCTGCCTTTAGGATTAGGGAGGAATACTGTGGTCTGTAGCGAGGCAAAATGGAACACTGATCTGAAAAGTCTGTTCCGAAAAGAAACTTCTTTTAGATAGTTTGATGCGATGAAATTGAAGACTTGTTGTTCTTCAGTAGGCACCATTAAGTAGCTGGTTGCACAACAATTATCCTTGTAGACACCACCCATTTGGTAGATGTGCAATATCTACCAATTGGTGTCTACAATGATATTTGTTGTGCAACAACAAATATCCTTATAAACAGCATTGGGTAGATGTAGCATAACAAACATTCTTGTAAACAACATTGGGTAGATGTTTCTGATCAAATATCCTAGTAGACACCATTAGGCAGTCGATTACATAACAAATGTTCTTGAAGACACTATAAGAGTCGGTCTGCACAACAATGTTCTAGAAGACATCCTTACATATTTGGTTCTAGGTACAAGATAATCTTCGCTTTCATGCAAGATACTCGCATGCAATAAAAAAACTAATTTGCATGAAATATAATTAAAAAAATATTTTTACAATTGCAAAAGGGAAAATTTTTTGCTTAAAGTATTTTGCAATATATAGAAGGTGGAGGAAATCGCATTAAATGTTGTGTTTACTCTACAATCATATGTGAGGTAAAACGGACAACACCAATGCATAACGCAGTACAGGTGTTTCAATTGAAATTCCAATTGAAACATTAATATTCGATGTGTAATAATAAGAAAATTGAATTTTATAGACTAAAACTTCCAAAGGGTTGTTTTTCTTATAAAAAAAGTTCTTGATACCTCTATTATCTTTGCATTATTAATTTACTTATTTTGAATTGCATGTTCTCTCTGCGGAATTCTGTAAGTCATTTTGATAAAAATCGCTCTCTTTACTTGAATATTCCCTCTGCAAAAATAATACTATGTTTTTTTTTAATTGAGTTTCGCAAATTAAAATTAAATAAAGACCTCGAGATTAAATATGATCAATCATAATCAGTTCTACACGTGTTGTATTTTTGAAGAGTATTTCTCCTCGTTACCAAAAATACATACTTTTATACACTTCCCTATATAAAAAATATATAATACAATATGATTTGTATGATTTTTTTTTCCGGAATTTCATTTTAGTTATTTATACGACTATCTCGGCCTCAATCTGAATTTTATGAACTCCTTTTTCTTTATTTTCTTGAAGTTTTTTAAATTTTTTCTTTCATTTATATTGCTTATAATTTTTTTACAGCTTTTTTTTTCTTGTTTCAAAAATATTATTTACGTACCTAATAACTATAATTTATGTTTTATGTTTTATGAAGGTTAACTTTACAATAGTTTTTTAGTGCATTGCAAAAGGTGTTGATCACCCGTTTTGAATCAAAACCAGTTGCATCCTAAACTTAAATTAAAATTTCCAAAAACTGTCAAATTTGTTAAGTTAACCTTGAAACAGTCAAGGACTTTAGTTATTTCAATGCATAATTGAAAAATATTGAAAAACTGATTGACATGTCAATGGGAAGTTTTTTTTTCTCTCCTGAATTTTTTTTAAAAATAGATGGAACTGGTTTTGAAACTACATGCCTCATTTGTAAATAGTTCAAATTGTTATTTTTGTAACTGTACGGATTAAGTGAATATTGGTATTTGTGCCCAATGTATATTGATAATTGTACCAATTGAATGGCTAATAGGAACAGTGATAAAAAAAAAGCAGACGTTAAAGATTAAATTAGGATGTAATTTTTTTAATAGAGTTTGACCTTAGCCCATTATTGCATTTCAATTTATCTTACAATCTGTAAATTTAAGGCTTTTTTGTATGTTGTTTGGAAGAGGTAAGGGAGATAACTTTTCTCAATGTTTAAGAAACACTAATTTTTCAATTAGAGGTACTTCTGAAATACGATATCTTTTTTTTTAATGCATGTTATATTTACTCCTCTGTGCATAATCTAGTACATGTCGTGGATTCCAAACTACAAGTCTGTTTTGGATTTAAAATCAACATTTCAGATGAATGATGACTTCCGTTACCTTATAAATAATTTCTGGGCCATGGGGGGAGGGGGGGTTCAGTGTGTTCCTTTCCCCCTCTCTTTCTAAAATAACTAAAATTCATGAAAAAAAAATGAAAGATCTAAAATGCATGAAAAAACAAAAATATCGGCTCACTTTAATCTGGGACTTTGTATGCTGATGAGGTAATTCATTAAAATAAATATGAGGTAATTCATTTAAATAATAATGGGAAAAAAAGAGAAAATTCCTAGAAAATATTGATCAGAATAACAGTTCTATGGGTTTTGTAGACAACATAAATAATATTACATAATAAATAAAGAAGTGAACCTCAGTTGTGACGTAAATCGATGATTTTACTAATTTAGGAAGTATTTGAATTCAAACAGGATTAAAAATGAAATTAAATCATTAATTTATATAATTTATTTTATATGTTATTCCTGAACGGTGCCTGTTTATGACAATCCCATTTTCTACCTTAGGCAAAACAAAAATTGATAAACTGTAAACTAATTTCGAATAAGATCTCCACTTCTTGTGAATAGTTTAATTTACAATTGCACTTTGTATTGTTTGATTAAAAATGGAAGTTAAGAAAAACAAAAATAGTCCAACAACTTTGGGCAGTTGTGATAGTATTCAGTAGGTGATAGCACTATGGAAAAGTTGGTTGGTTGTATTCAGATTATCTGGCGCCGTCAGCAACACGAGGGCTATAATGCGCCGAAACATTCGTCATTAGACAAGCCAACATACATTTACAAACACCCATGCCAACACGGGACTCGAACACGCAACCTACTATGGAAAAGAGGAAATTGCAATTGTATGGTGGGGTCATATTGTCGATTCAAGAAGATTGTGATTAAAAATTATAAAAATAAACAGTTACAAGTTATAGACTGAGAGGAGACTGCAATTTTTGGACCCCATCGAACATCAATCTGATTTTTTTATAGAAATTAGAGAAAAGTGAGTAGATTACGTTTCTACTGGTCTGCCGTGGCAAAAATGGCCGAAACTGGTCAAAAATCGACTTTTAATAAGTTGAACTAAATCCAATTGCCAAATGAGCCCTAACTTGCCAAATAATGAGCATTTTTTTTTATTTGGTAACCCTCACTCTTTAATTATCAATTAAGAAGGTTGCAGACGATTCAGATATCTGGCGACGGTCTACTTGTATCTATTAAAAAAGAGCCAAGTTGGCAATAAACATTACGTCACGGATGACGTAACTGATATCGCCAATTTGGCTTACTTTTAAAAGATACACATTTTCCAAGCCAGAGATCAAAAATCGTTTGCGCTTTTTCTCATTAAAAATCAAAATGCAGGGTTGCCAGACGAAAAAGTTTGTTCTCTTTTTATCAAGTTATGACATATTTGGCATTCGGATTTTAGTTCAACTTATTAAAAGTAGTTTTTTGATCAGTTTCGTCCATTTTTGCCCCGGCAGACCAGTGGATTCCTAATCTACTCACTTTTCTCCAATCTCTATAAAAAATTCAGAATGATGTTCGATGGGGTCCAAAAATTGCAGTCGCCTCTCGGACTATTATGTTTATGGTTTAACATGCAAGAATGTGCAGGGCCCGATCATGACAAGTTGGGGCCCTTTTTTCAAACGGGGGATTTATTGGAAATGGACTCGACGCAAAGTCAAATGAATTAACATGAAATATAGAAAAAAGTTGATGAATTAATGTTGATATTGTTTTTTAAAAGTTGTTTCTTTAATTGTGATAAAAAAACAAATTTCAAACAATCAAATTTATAAATCAAGAAAGGAAAAACTTTGTTATGTATAATATTGCATTTCACTATAACAATGGTGTATAACAACCGTGACGACAACATCTGCAGCATTATTCACAACTTCAGAGTTGACCATTTGCTGATCTCACTATAAATTCGTCAACTTTCAATTTTTTTTCTCTATCATTCAAAAAAGTTTGTGTTTCACGCTTTTAAACGGTTTATTTGAATAAATACACTCTGGGATACTAAAGACGATTCAAGATCAATACGAAATGATTTTTAAGTAAAAATTATCTCATACAGGTTATAAAAGATATTCACATAGCTTTTGTGAAACAAGAATGGTTTACAGCCAATTTCGGGGCCCCCTAAAATCATGGGCCCAAGGCCCGGGCCTTGTGGGCCTAGGCGATCATCCGGCCCTGAGAATGTGCTAAAGTGTTTTATGCACTATTGGAAACTAATCCTTGCATCTAATTTGTCATCTATTTTGACAAGCGATTTCAATTCACTAACTCAAAAACAATTAGAGTACATTTTTGATATTAAAATATTAACTTAGATCAAAGAGGGAAAAAATGAAGTAATAATTTAATTTAGAAATAAACGCAACTTTAAAAATTTCCATCAAGAAAATCTTCATAGATGAGATAGCATATACAATTTTTCTTTTCTTTAACGTCTTTCTTTTAGGTAACTAAAATTAAATAAACATTTTTAACAAACACATAGACTCCATACTTTAGCATTTAAAAAAAGAATCCGGCAAGAGAGTGCCTTGACATTATTTAAAAACGCGCTAAAATTCCAAAAACTTTAACGTAACATAAAATATACGGTAGGACATAAAAAAGCAACGACCGCGCAAATATTTTAATGCGGCTAACATTGTTACAACACCCTTTACAAACTACACAGAACGTGCTATTACACGCTACGCTCATCCCAATCAGCTCCAAACAACGCAAATCATCCCAAAAAACAACAACAAAAGCCCGATGATTTTGCCAATTGTTAATTACGAGGCAATTAGGAGAGCACGCCTCCTCTCCTAAAATAAACAACACGAAATGTTTCTTTCGCCTTAGGAGAAAGCGCTCCTCCGAATGTTGATTTGTTTGCTAGAGAGAAAAGAAGGCGAAAAAGAAAAAAATCCAATTTCTCCCGTTTCTTTATTTTTTCCTTTCTAAGGAGGACGATCGAGAAAGGTTATTGGGCCGCATTAATAACTCTTAGAATGAAATTAGCGATTAATAATTCATTCCCAGTCAGGAGCTCCCGAGAAAAAGCTACGATTTTAATGCTTACAGGATCAATCGTACTACAGGTGAAATAAAAAGATTATTTTCACCTCCGTTCAGGAGGATTCGTTTCCATTGCTTATTTGGGAGGGGGAGGCGGTTTTGATTCGACCGATTATATGCTTATCATTTTTATGAGTCACCCAATTTTTTTCCTTATTTTTATCTTTGTGGGATTTTTTTCTTTAAATGTCCGAGATAAAACCTTCTCATTTTGAATTGGGATTTGATGTTGAAATTGTTTGTTGCATGCGTTACGAAATGGACAGGAAAAGAATAAGAGCATCAAAATTAATAATAAATATATTGCGCATCATTGAACCTGTTTTGTCGAGTACTATTTTTTTTTTTTTTGCGCGACATTTTTTTTTTTTTTTTAAGTACTTGCCTACGTTGAAAAGGTCGATTTTGATGAAATCTGACAAAAAAATATTATTTGTGAATATATTAGCCCAAATCTTTAAGTTTCTAAAACTATCTTCTTTTTAACTCTGCGTTGGTTTGAACAAAAGTTATGACAATTTGAAACTGATCAAAAACTGTAAATTATAACCGGTAATGACCGGAAATAGCACACCAAAACCAAAAGTCGCCAATTAAAAAGTGATTTCCCTATAAATATTAATATTTTCTTTTTTTTTTAATAAATAAAAAAATTGAAAAAGGATAAGGTGCATTTTAAGTGTGTAAGTAATATGGTTTATATAGAAATTATGTGTTTTAAAGTTTAAATGCATTTTTATCGGAATTGATTTTCATACAAATATTGCTAATTTGAAATGTCATAACTCCAAAAATTTTTCACGAATCATTATAACATTTTTTGCACTTCTCTTGTTGATTGTTTTCTAGGGAATGTGCAATCGAAATTGAGATTGGATGGTTATTTTATGAAATACAACCTTTAGTTTGAATATAAACAAGGTGAAACTGTTAAAATATCACTAACTTATTTTTCGACTATCCATAAAAAATGTTTTAATGAATATATTTTTCTTAATGTAGTATATGCCCTAGATAAAAGCATGTAGTTTATTTATATACAATTTATTTCCTAAAAAACTTAATAGTTTTTCATTTATCTTATTTTAAGTTTTTGAAATATTTCATCAAAATTTCATGCAAAATTGCAATTTTTGAAAAATAATAAATAATAAATTTGAATTTTTTTCACTGTATTACTAATCTATAGTAGTACTAAATATAAAAAGGTACTTAAAATATTCCTACATAAAGTTTTTTTTTAAAAAGTGCTCCGAACGTAGGCAAGTACCTTGTTGGATTGTGATAGTTACTTACCAGCTTCTACTAACATTTGTACTGAGGTACATCGTGTGTTTCGATGCAAAGTAAGTGCTAATTGGTGGCATTTAAAAACTGAAATCCTCCCTTGTTAAAGTTGACAGTATTTAATAGGAAAAACAAGTGTTTTTTTAAACAAAGATGTTGTCAAGTTGGCGAGTTTTTCGTCAAACTATGCGAGAAATGTGTCAGCAAATATACAAATTCTCACCCGATCTCTCTAATTCTGAGCCAACTTTCTTTTCATAGAATTACTATGGAAGTACTGATCTGATAGAACTTTAAAGAATTGAGTTTTATGTAATCCTACCAATCTTCGGATAGACTTTTATATAATCCTTGTCTTACTAATTTTTGGGTTAAATTTTCTTGTAATCCTACTTACATGTCTGTACCAGTCATCGATATAGATAAACAACTGGATAGACTGCTTCATTGTCAATGCAAAGGGAAAAACGCGCCGGGGATTGCGAAGCTGGTGGGATGATTAACCAATCACAGTTCACTTTTATAGTTGGATGGGAATGGGAAAAACCTTGTAAAGTATTAGAGTATATATTTTTTGGCACATTATTACTAATTAAGGTCTACTATTGACATTTCTGCTGTGTACAACCCAACATTTTATTTTCAATCCTCGGCAATCCATATTTTTTATTCCACCAATTGCATCTGGCAACGGCTTCATTTTCCCAGCGTTAAGCAGTCTATCCAGTTGTTTATCTATATCGATGGTACCAGTCTGTTATGATTAATTTAAATTGATTTACGGTTGCCATTTCTGGTATACTTCCAGTTCAATTTTGACATCTCAATTCATCTCAACTTTTCATTTAACATATCGCACATATTTAGTGATGTCTAGAAAAATTGAACTAAGAATAGCAAACAAAAGCACGGTAGACTAAAGTTCAAGTATCCCTGGAAGAAAAAAAGGTAGGATTACATGAAAGTTTCATGACTTTCTTTTTCAAATGGCAGTTAGTTGTTTGCTTAATCCAATTTTTATAATAGTTAGAAATGAACACTTATACCCACACCTGGATTTTAAAAATTCAAAATACATTAGAGAAAGTAGTGAAATTCACTGGAAAAAAGAATTTTAGTGCGAATTCGAAATTATGCGCATAGAAAATCCATGTATAGCTATTAATTAACATTTCAATAGGAAATCCAATGATACTTTTTCGAAAAAATAAAATTTTGAACCAAAATTTTAGCCATTTCTTTTTTTTTATTACCTTTTTTCAACTAACATTGCGCATTCAATACCATATTGTGATTTAAAGAAATTTCAAGTAAATTGAAATTTTTTTAAGCATAATTATTTCGCTGAATTCGACTTTTTTAAATTTTAAAGTCTTTATATGTATCTAGACATTGTATACAAATTGTGTGCTTATATTTGATTTTATTTGGAGAAGAACTTGTATAACCCATAATCCAAGTACAATTTTACTGTATATTGTTGGAAAAAATACAGATATCTAAAAAAACCTATTATATTCCGATATAAATTTTTATGAAAATTTCAGATTGTGAATTCGGGAGGTGTTGGGGTATCTGGATATGCGTTTAGAATTCATTTTACTCTCCAGATAGAAACATCTTCTTTGTGGTCAGACCCTTGATAGGAAGCAGGTCGGGGCCTCATTTTTCATGGTATATTATTTTAGAATAGGTTTTTATTACAATAGTTTAATTGAAATGGGTGCTGCCAGGAAGGTGCAAGGGGGTTCACTTGCATCCCTCTGGATTTGGAAGATTAAAAATAATGGAGAAAAAATTGGTATGATTCAATGAAAAGGGAAGTATGATGTATGTTTTTAAGCGATCTTTGAATAAGAAATTGAATACATAACTGTTAATTAAAATGTCATTAAGATATTTAATTGAAAAATCAAGATTAAAACTGGAAATGAACCGAATTGCACTCCCTTGGGTGCTAACTTGCACCTCCTTTAAAATAATTCTGTCGGCGCCCATGTTAATTAGTAGTATTCTAAAAAAATCTATCTTATGATGTCTAACCTGTCAATGGAAAAGTCCTCGTAAGAGTATCCTACACTGTTAAAAAAATTTGTCCACCATGCACCAAAATTTGGTTCCCATTTAGCTGCCACCAACATTTGGTGCTTAGTTTTGCGATTTAATGGTGCTTACGGTCCGAGGTTGCACCATTAAATCGTGAAACTAAGCACCAAATGTTGGTGGCAGCTAAATGGGAACCAATATTTGGTGCAAGGTGGAACAAAATTTTTAACAGTGTACAGTAGTATTCAAGTTGCCAGTGCTATTTCTGTTTTTTCTGCAGAACAATTTTTAAGTGTGAAGACTCGTTTTCCAAGGTTTAAGTCTTCTCAAGCAGTCAACAATGCAGGCTTCACAGCAAACTTTGAACAGTAGCTCACAATTTGCCAGTGCCAATCTGATGGTTGTGGGTTACTGCTTTGGCCTTGCATGCCAAAATTGCCGGGTACGAATTCTGGGCAGGTATGGATGTTCGTTGTGGTTCGAAACGTTAAGTTGTAGGTTTCAGCCTTGACTAGCCATTGTTGTGATAATTTTGGTAATTGAGTGTACAAACCAACCACAAGTTGCCACCACAATTTTCATTTTCTCCCAGAATAATTTATTCGATTAGTTTCAAAGCGAACTCAATTAATACTTGTGGATGAAAAAATTTCTGATCTCTCCTGAAAATTTATGCAAAAAAAAAGTTATTCAGTTTTGAAACAAATCACCTCCTTTAACCAAGTATACCCACCTTCAAAATATACAAGTCTTCTCAATCACCAGTAATGCAGTCCATACAACTGGCCCCTTCAACTGTGGAGTTTAAATTACCAGTTCAATTGCAGTTTTTCACAGAATAATTTTTAACATTGAAGATTCATATTCAAAGAGGAATTTTATTGAAGACTCGTCCTCATAAAATCGTCACCAGCGTCCCCAATAGCACAAATCCGCTGGCCAATATCGGCTCAAAACTGGCCAATACCGATGTGGACCATTGTAGACTGGCCACTGCTACGGATCTTGGTCAATCTTGCCCAGTGCTACGTAAAATATACTGGAAGTTTTAAAATATTGATGCAGAGTTTTAAAATTAAAATATAGTGTTCTAAGAAAGGACTGAGGGGGGAAAAAACCCTTCCATCCTTTCTTATAACTCTATATTTCAATTTTAAAATTAATTTTAATAAGTTTTGTGATGGTTTTTATAAGCATGTTTTTTTAAAAAAAAACGTGCATTTCTGAAGCAAGATTTGGCTTGGTCTGATCAATTCTCCCAGAACCCTTGTTGCTGATTTTGGCCATTACTGCTGTGCTACCTCTGTCTCAAGTGACTTGTAGCCCAATCAATGAACAACCATAGACATCAAATTTTTAATCTCACAGTCGCATAGAGAAGAACATAAAGGGCAATCTCACCTCCCCCTACATTAGCCCCAATACTATTAACGAACTGGTCTAAAAGCAAGGGGGATTGTACATCCACATTAGCCGCACATATATCGCAACCAGACGGAACATTCGGGCTAAAAAAAAAAAACGAGAGAAAAAAATTTCTGATGCCTTTGTCGAGAAAACTAAAAGAGCAAGGATCACTGTTACAGATTCCACCCCAATGTAAAAGGGGGCTCACAATCTCCCGTAGGTGAACAAAGCCCCATGCAGTCCCGTGTTCTCAACTACATAAAAAACTGATTTGTCCCGGTTTCAAAATAGGGACATTCGGCCGCCCCCTATTATCTCCCCTGTGCAGCCAAGGGTTCTAATTGAAAGCAACGTTCTCGAAAATCTCGGGATATTTAATCCTAGTTCCCAACCTACCTATCCCCCCCCCCCCCCTTTGTAGAGGATTAAAGGGGGGTTCTGGATGGGGACTGTATCGGGAAGGACGCAGCCCTTGTTAGAAACAACGCGTAGATGGAAGGTGGGGGGGGGGGGGATATCTACGGTTACTGTTACGCTGCTGACTCTTCGTGTTTTTACAGTCTCTTCCGTTTCATCATCAGGGGTTGGCTTGCGGATGTTTTCTAAACATGACCTTTTACGCTGGGAATTCCGTTTTAGAAGGGGGGATTGGAGGAACGTTGTCATTAGAGAGTGTCAAGTTGGATGTCGTCATTAAAGAGTGTCAAGTATGATATAGTCATTGCAAATTACCCACCGAAGACTAAAATGATTGGAACGTTACCACTGAAAAGTATTGGTAAGAAATAAGGAATATGTGAGCTTTAGTTAGGAGTCAGTAGTCAGAATATCGAGGATTTTAGCACTCGGTTTTGTTATGGCACAAGGGGATGGTTAAGGTGGTTGCGGATGTTTTCTAAACATGACCTTTTACGCTGGGAATTCCGTTTTAGAAGGGGGATTGGAGGAACGTTGTCATTAGAGAGTGTCAAGTAGGATGTCATCATTAAAGAGTGTCAATTATGATATAGTCATTGCAAATTACCCACCGAAGACTAAAATGATTGGAACGTTACCACTGAAAAGTATTGGTAAGAAATAAGGAATATGTGAGCTTTAGTTAGGAATCAGTAGTCAGAATATCGAGGATTTTAGCACTCGGTTTTGTTATGGCACAAGGGGATGGTTAAGGTGGTTGCGGATGTTTTCTGAACATGACCTTTTACGCTTTGAATTCCGTTTTAGAAGAGGGATTTTAGGAACGTTGTCTTTGGAGAGTGTCAAGTATGATGTAGCCCTTAGAAATTACCCACCGAAGACTAAAATGATTGGTACGTTACCGCTGAAGAGGATTGGCAAGAAATGAGAAATATGTGAGCTATAGTTAGGAGTCAGTAGTAAGAATATCAAGGATTTTAGCACTCAGTTTTGTTCTGGCACAAGGGGATGGTTAAGGTGATTGCTGGTGTTTTCTAAACGTTACCTTTTACCCTGGGAATTCCGTCTTAGAAGAGGGGGATTTGAGGAACGTTGTCATTAGATAGTGTCAAGTTGGATATCGTCATTAAAGAGTGTCAAGTTTGATATAATCATTAGAAGTTATCCACCGAAAATTAAAATGATTGGAACGTTAGTTTTGAAGAGTATTGGTAAGAAATGATTAAGATGTGATGTGTGTTTATTGAGAATTTTAGCACTCCCTTTTGTTCTAGCGTAAAGAGGTGGTTGAGAATGTTTTCTAAAGATGATATTTTATTATGGGAATTCGGTTTCAAAAGAAGGGAATTGAGGATAGTTGTCATTAAAGAGTGTCATTAAGATATTTTTATAAGGAATAATCCACTAGAGTAAGAAATAATCGTAAACAGTTATGTGTTAGGAAACAATTGGATGTGTGGAACAGTTGAAGAACATTAAAAATAATGGGAATTGGGAAGAAATTGTGGGGGTGTGGTTATTAAAGATAACCGAGGAGAAATTGAGGAATGTTAGTACTTTGGAGAGTATGAGAAAAATAGGGTGGAGTTGGTTGCTGGAGAAAATACTGAAGAAATTTAGGACCTACTCTTGGTTTCTCCTTAGTGTAGCTATTCTTCCTAAATATTCTGTTTACTTTTTTTTTAATTTTTTATTTATACGTGTATCTGTTTTAGTTATGTTGTTAAATTCTGTAGGTGGAGACTTTAAAAAGGCAGGCAAAATCTGTAATTTGATTTTTTCTTTCATGTGTTGAAAAATACTTTTTCGCGAACTAAAAAGTGTATTACATTCTTTTAAAAACTTCGGATAAATGGTGAGTTTATATTTCGAAAACCTAGTTTTTAATGCTTAAAAAAAATGTGTGAACTAAATTTTTTCCTTGGGAGCACAATGATCAATATACTGACAAATAATGTTGTAACTCTGATCTGATCATGTTATAACTAAGGGATATGAATGACAAAACGAAAGTGGTGTCCAATAAAATATTTTTAATAATAAAATATTTTCGAAAACCTAGTTTTTAATGCTTAAAAAAAATGTGTGAACTAAATTTTTTCCTTGGGAGCACAATGATCAATATACTGACAAATAATGTTGTAACTCTGATCTGATCATGTTATAACTAAGGGATATGAATGACAAAACGAAAGTGGTGTCCAATAAAATATTTTTAATTTGATTATAAAATTATATTTTTTGATTCTCTAAAATTATATTTAGATATATTTTCAATATATAGGGTGGATACAAACCCTTTGTTAATGAAGTTGCATAGTACCATATAATTAAGTATAATAAAATTTTGCTTTTACTCAACTAATTTAACTCACAATGCTATTATGAATACAAAAAGAACAGAAAATTGGAACGATTTTCAATTGTGTTAGAAAAAAAACTTGTCGAACAACTAACAGACCTGTAGCAGTTATTTTTTCAGTTTCTCTGAACCCTTCTTTCAAAATCCAAAGGCTTTTATGACATTTTCCGATTTAAGAAACGTTTTCTGTCATGAAACATATTGTCTGTTCCTATCTGCCGTTAAGTCCTTGTTGAGATAAAGTTATTATTAATATTCATGTATGACACTTTCTTTCATAAAAATTTAAAATAAAATAAGATACATTTGCACAGATAGTTCAAAGGCTTGGTGATTGAAATAAATAAATTTTTTTCAAGACAGTTAATTTCTTAATTTTACTGTTTAATTCTTGCATTTAAAATTTTTATCAAAACCATAAGAACAAAGAATTTGCCTCTATTTTTTTAGGTTTAAGGAAGTTTACAAAAATTTGTCTGGTACCAACGGTTTTTGAAATGGAATTCATTATGCAAAGTACCGTTGATAATTCGTGTTCTTCCATACTCTCTAAGGTATGAAAGTACAGAAAATATCATCTTCAATTGTCTGTTTAAATCGAGAGCCGACCGAATATCGTTAAACAACATTTTGACAAGCTGTGGTCTGACAGACAGTTAAACTTCCATATTATCAAAACTGGCAAGAGCAAAGTCATCCACAACAGAAACGCAGATGCCTTAAGATGTAAGGCTTCTTTACATTTGAATAGAGGAGCGCTGTGGATGACGTCACGACAGAAATGGGCGGTACTTAACGTTAAGCCGTGCCTTAGTGTATCCTCATTGGCTGAGAACGTGTTAGGCGTGGCTTAAACTCATCGATCGGGAGGCCCTATTAGCAAAGCAATGCTTTTGTTGTGGCTTTGGTGAAGCGCAACCCCTGAGGCAGGGAACCGGAAATGGAGTGGTAATTCTTATCTAAGAAGAAGGCGCGCTTATCACATAATTGATCGGCCTTCATCAGCCGCGCCAGCTTCGCAAGAAACCGCATACTTTAATATCAGAGGAAGGGTGGTTGAATCTGTGGGGGCTATCGAGTTGGAGATAGAAGGGGTGTACTAATAATGGACCTCAACGGGGTAAGATGAGGTTTTCAATTCAAATACTACTTGTGCCTCAACGGGGGTTTTCAATTCAAATACTGTTTACGTTATGTATTATTGTCTATCGCTGTAAGTGTTGGATCTATGAGGGGCCTCCGAATTGTACTCTTTGGTGGTGATTAGGGGGTTGGGAGGGAGGGCAGTTGCTTCTTCTGTTTTTACATTTTTGTTGCTTTTGATAATCATATCGTTAAACATTTGATGTCCCCCCTCCCTTCTTCCACTTCCTTTTGGCAGTTCTTTTGCTTCCAATCACTGATTGTAGTGTGTGGTGTACTCATAGCCTTATTTTCCATAAGCCCTGCAAGGCCCGTGCCTAGGGCCCCCAAATTGCCTGAAAAATTCTGAATTTTGATGTAAATATCAATTTTCTGTTCAACACATTTGATCAATGTCATAAAATATGAACACATATTTTAATAATTTAATTAAAATATTAACACCTAAACATTAAGTATTTCCTCAAAATGGTAATTAAAATCGTTGTTAATATTTAAATAATAATAATAATTGTCAATGGCGGCCCAGTTTACTATGTTGAGCTTACAGTAATTTTTTTTCTAAATCGGGCCCTGGCGTGTACTCATATTATAACTTCAACGGAGTAAAATGAAGAAGTAAAATATTTACAATATTCTCTCTGCAGAGTCACCAGTAGCGCTAATCCGTTGGTCAATATCGGTTCGACACTAGCTTGATGACTTGGACCTTTGTAGACTGGCCGTTGCTACGGATCTTGGCCGATCTCGTCCAGTGCTGGGTAAAATACACTGGAAGTTTTGAAATGTTCATGCAGAGCTTTAAAATTGAAGTATAGTGTTATAAGAAAGAACGGAGGGTAAAAAAATATGTTTTGATGGTCTTGACGTGCTTATTTTTTTTTAAAAAATCGTTTATTTTGTAACGATGTTCGACAAGCCGGTAGCCAGGATGTTTTTTCGCGGGGGGGGGGGGGGCTTATTGTCGAAAATGTTATTTGATACAAAAAGAAAAAGAAGGGGAAGTGGTAAAATAAGATTTCACACAATTTCGGGGGGGGGGGGGGCATGTCTACGGCCCTGATGTCCGAGATTCGGCATGGACTGGCCAATCTTTGCAGGGTCAGTATCACTGTACTACCTGAGGTACTTTGTTGGTTGGTTGTTTTCAGATTATCTGGCGCCGTCAGCAACACGAGGGCTATAATGCGCCGAAACATTCGTCATTAGACAAGCCAACATACATTTACAAACACCCAAGCCTAACACGGGACTCGAACCCGCAACCTCGCGGTCTAGAAGCTAGCACGCTAACCATTATACCGTTTGGTCGGCCTGAGGTACTATGTAATATCGAAGGAAGTGTTGTGTCCAGGGCCTGATTTCCCATAAGGCCTACAAGGGCCGTACCTATAGGGCACAATTTCGGGGGGGGGGGGGGGTTACTACCTGAGGTACTTTATAATATTGGAGAAAGGGTTGTTTTGACCAGGGCTTGATTTCCTATAACTTATTAGATATTAAAAATATCAATATCTTGACATTAATTTAACCAGGTGGTAATTAAAATTGTCATTAATAATTGAATAACACCAACTATCGTCAATGGAGGATCTTTTATCTTGTTCCTATACTAATCAGTTTCCTAAATCGAGCCCTGGCTGTGATGTAGTTAAGGATGCACTAATAATAAGCTTCAATGGGTTAACATGAAGTGTTCGAATATTTACAGTATGCCCTCTAAGTTTCTATATCAGGGACGTACCTAAGAGGGGTGCTTATAGAGTGCAAATCCTTCACTAAGTATTTATCATTAAATATTTTATAATAACCCTTTGCACTCGAGAGGTGAATCTCGCTCACCACTAGGTTTGATGTGAAAATTCGATGAAAGGCAATGACTGTTTATGTTCAGTTTCTTTGAAGCGGGAAACCGATTACAGAACCAAAAATGCTGCGAAGCGTCTCGAGTTGCTGGTACCTTCACGCGAAGAAGGCTTCGAGTGCAAAGGGTTAAATTGCCCCACCCCCCTCCCCATCAATAAATGTCTAGTTATGGCCTTGTTATGTATACTGCTTTATATGGAGGAAATGTGACGCAGTTGGTGTTGAGGAATAATATAAGAATAATATATATTAATGGCATAGGATGAAGTATTCAAATATTCACAACTAGAAGTTTGTTGAATTCCGGATGCCTCCTCACGCCACATTAAGGCTTAACACAGTCAATTCCCCTCGTACATTGTGTCATGATGACAAGGTCAATACCATAGCTAACAACATTTTCTCTCTTTATCCCAATACACCTGCGAGAGGATATTTTTCTCCTGGCGAATACAACGTGAAACTTTCACGGTTAGTCCTCGCACCAGAGAGACTGACACCTTAGTTAAACAAGACATTGTGAGATCAATGACTATATGATTTTAATGGCAACACAAGTATTCAATACTTTATTACTGCATAAGAATGTTGGATGGTTCTTAAACTTAAATTTTTTTAATCTTTCAACAATATTTTTTACACTGTTTCATTGAAGGCCAGTGGAGAAATATGGCCTAGGTCACTTGGATGTGATTTGAGAAAATGCAATTTAAAAATCTGAAAACGCTTAAAAGCACTTAAACACTGTTTTGTCTTTATTGCAAATTATCCCTTGAGCTATACCATATTTCCTTCTAGAAGATCTACCATCGATTAGTACCACTAATGCGCAAAGATAGCTCTTGTCTTTATTTTTACCAAAAGTGGGCTTAAGCGGTCATTCTACCATGGTCTTTATATTCATCGATTCAACATAGATATTACGTTAAAATTAAATACGTTTATATTTTCGTGAAATAAGTATGGTATTCAAAACATAATGGATAGTAAGTTTTAGACTGGTTTTTCAGATTAAGTTCTTCAGGCAATAATTCATTTTTATAATTTTATCTATATAAAAAAAACTATCTGGTGCCCGGTACAACCATCGATATAGATAACAACTGGATAGACTGCTCCATTGTCAATGCAAAGAGAAAAACGCGCCGGGGGATTGCGAAGCTTTGCGAAGCTGGTGGGAAGATTAACCAATCACAGTTCACTTTTATAGTTGGATGGAAATTCGAAAAACCTTTTAAAATGCTAGAGTACATATTTTTTTGCACATTATTACTAATTAAGGTCTACTATTGACATTTCTGCTGTGTACAACCCAACATTTTATTTTCAATCCTCGGCAATCCGTATTTTTTATCCCACCAACGGCATCTGGCAACGGCTTCATTTTCCCAGCGTTAAGCAGTCTATCCAGTTGTTTATCTATATTGATGGGTACAACACGGTTGACATTGGTTTAGTCGTTAGCAAGTTATACGCATGCGCCACAACGTCATTTCTCCTCCTGTCCTTGATTTCCACACTTTAACCATAAAACATCGAAATGAAATTATTGTTCCCGATGATCTGGATTAGTCACTATACCAATAAAAAAAATATCGGTTCCAATTCGTTCAGTAGATCTCAAGTTATGATCACACACCCTTTAAGGGTTAAAAAAGGGGATGCAAGTTGTTTTTCGAAATCTCGTGTAGTTAGTGACCTTTCTCTTGATTTTGAATACATTGTGAAAAAATTCATTAAGATCGGAATAAGACTGCATATATATGTAATGTATTCGCATTGGGATAGTCAATGAAGCTATTAGATCGCTCTAGTAAATTGATTAAACTTTTTATATTACAGTTTAGATTCTTAGAAAAACATACTAATCAATAATTATTCTTCATATTCCTATCATACATTATTCATATAATACTCAGTTGTTTCTTTTTCACATATTTCTTCAAATACTATTATTTCCAACAAATAAAATAAAGACAAATAACATTTAATAAAAATAATATCTTCTACCACTCTGACAAACAAAATCTTGAAATATACAACCTTTCATAATACTTCTACAAAATAATGAATTTTAAGTGAAATAACACAATAATACTGAATGTCCTTTTTTTTTTAAAAAAAAAAATACTTTACAACATGTTCAAAATAAACACCTGATCATTATTGTAAATCATTGAATTGTAACACAAATTCACACTAATAATAAAATCAATTACATAATAATAATAATAAATAATAATGCATCCCACCATAGCAAAAATAGTAGACTTCAGTTGTTAATACGGTGGGCTCTTTAATCCTGAGTGTCAATCTGACTCTGCTCATGGCTAAGTCTGAGCTGGTTAGGGGAACGAAATGGTCGTAATTTCGACACATGGACTATTTCAGGTAATTTAGTGACAGCATTAATTTTATCAATAGTGTAATTGACCCGTGACGTAGCGTTTATGAGTTTGAGGGACGTTCTACTATGTTCTAAGTGGTTCTCGCTAACTGGAGAATTTACTAGAGCGATCTAATAGCTTCATTGACTATCCCAATGCGAATACATTACATATATATATATATATATATATATATATATATATATATATATATATATATATATATATATATATATATATATATATATATATATATATATATATATATATATATATATATATATATATATATATATATATATATATATAAACCAAACAATCAAAAACCACACAAACTATAAACAACACAAGAAAATGCAAATTAGGAAGCTATTGTCAATTCATCAATCGTAATTTTAGCACTAAGTCGACAGGATATAAAGTGTCATGCTTGCATATGCTGATGTCCTAAAATCAGTGGACGAAACTGCTCTTGTAGGCATAATGTTTGACTTCAATTATTGGTTTGCCTGATAAAATTTGTGATTTTCACCGATTCGAGAGGCGAACACAGAGCAGCTCTACTTGAGTGTCCCAGGTAGCACGGCGGAAAATGGGATTATGGGAAGATTGGCTAATTCATGCCGAAACTCAAGCATCGTTCCAAAATACAGGACTTTTTTTTAAAAAATAAACATTTCAAAAACATCCCAAAATATATTTTTTTTAATTCCTCCATCCTTTCTTATAAAAATGTATTTCAATTTTAAAACTCTGCATCAACATTTTAAAACTTCCAATATATTTTACCCAGCACTGAGTGAGATTGATCAACATCCGTAGCAACGGCCAGTCTACAACGGTCCATATCGGGATTGGCCTGTGTTGAACTATATTGGCCAATGTATTTGTTCTACTGGGGTCATTCAGGAAGACGTTATTCCCTTAAATTTTGAACTTCATTTGCATTGCTTGAGTGCAAATGACTCGATGACATATGTATGGTCTCTACGCACAGTATAATCTATCCTTTTGCAATGTAAGTTCAACTCAACTAGCCATTTTTTATAATACTAAAAAATATTTTTAGGATGAACATTGAATTGAATTTTATTACTTAGTAGTCAAAATTGTCTTAAGTCCGGCACTTCAATAGGAGCAAATGTTAAATTCAACAATTGGGAACATCTTATTTAATAACAGATTCTTCTATCACTCTAAAACTTTCACAGTATAATATTTGGATACTTTTGATTTTGTTTAACTCAAAGTTTACATTATATTTTAAAAATTCAAAAAATTATGACTTTTTAAAAATATGTTTAAAAAAATTGCTAAAATTTTAGAATTTTTTTTTTTTTTTATAAAGTATGCTACTTACCATTTATTCCTCGTGTTAAAGTGCTAAAGACATTAAAAAAGTTAGTATAAAAATGCCAAGCATTTATAGTAGATTTTAAGCTGTGTGCCACCAAACATGAAAAAACAACATTTTTAGAAATTCGGCTTAGAAGTTAAAATACATGATTTACACATCTACAGATCGTTTATTTCAAAAAATTATTAAAAATACTTTGAAATAAGATATATTTACAAACGAGGCATCATTTTAAAGAAAAGAATTTTAATTTTAATAAACAATAATAAACTCAAAATCAATCTAAAAATAAATTTTTTCATGTGCCGGATCCAGTTAAAGATTTATAATAATAATGTATTAAATAGTAATACACTATAAACTTTTAAATACGTTGAACTAAAATAATTTTGTGAAATGCTTAATATTTTATAATACTATTTAATTAAAGTAGTTTACAATTTGTAATTAAAATAATGTTAAGCTAATACAAGTTAGTAAAATGTTAAATATTTTCATGGATACAATTGACCTATATCAGTAAATAGAGACAGCATAGTTTGATATAAATTCGTTTTAATTTCCTTAAATGATTAATGAAAATGAAAGTATCAAGTGTGCTAATACATATTGTGTATTAGCATTGTAGTAGCATTGTGATTGTAGTAAAATTTGTCTATGTATTTATTTAAATAGATTGTAGTAAAATGTGTTTATATATTTATTTAGCATTGTAGTAGCATTGTGATTGTAGTAAAATTTGTTTATACATTTATTTAAATAATTTAATAAATCAAAAAATGTCGCATTATAAATCAGCAATACATACACAATTAGTAAAAAACACAACACATAATTAGCACAATATGTATTTCATATAATTGAGAACACTAAATCAAATTTCAAAACTAAAAATAATTTATATTAAAAAGCTAAATGCTATTGAAAAATGAAATTTTTTTATCATGTTTAATAGTTTTTACGATAAAAAGTAGCAAAAAACTCTGAAAGTTAAGTAAGAAAGTAAATTTAAATCTAATTTCTGTTAAAAATTCAGTTTTGGAAATGAAAAAATTGGTAGAAGTAGGGAGTTAAATTTTACAATAATCTATGTTTGCTACTATTCAAAAATAATTCCAACAAAATAGTTTGTTAAAAATATG
Organism: Linyphia triangularis; assembly: GCA_963978545.1. NCBI lineage: Eukaryota > Metazoa > Arthropoda > Arachnida > Araneae > Linyphiidae > Linyphia > Linyphia triangularis. The sequence continues at coordinate 5,093,686 of OZ021733.1, forward strand.
TTTACGAAATATAGATTTTTGTATTGAAAAAAATATCATTTCATAATAAAATAAACATATAAATTTTTTAAAGTGGCTTTTAGAAGGTTAAACAAAACATTAATTTTCAATATATCAGTCATGATGTATTATTTCTAAAAAATCAACCAATCATAATGTTTTTTCATAGACAGTTTTCAATATACATGTTACTTGAATGTTTATATCAATTGTTTCAACATGGTGTTTCATGCTATGCAGGAAACACTTTTGCATGAATTTACTGTATATGAAACCTGGGTAATTTTTCCCAGTCAATTAAATCAGGATTCATTTGGATAAATCAAAGAAAATACAATATCATTAAATTTGAAAAGTGTTAAATAGCAGATTTAATGTAAAGTTCAATACAACATACAAGCCAAACAATCTGCCCACAAAATAAGTATATATCGGACATATTGATAAACACTGATTTTATAACACGTCGAGAGTTTAAAAAATATAGTATTCTAAAAGTTATTCTTTTGATTAAAAAAGCAATGGTAAGAAATCTATCACATTTGTACATAATCTTTGCATTATTTTTAAACTTTTAGGTTCACTACGTTGGTAAATCAGTATATAAATGATAAAAGCATAATAAAATTATCAATTGAATCATCACAATAAATGGAGCAATAAAACATTGTTGTATTGTTCTATAATCTGTCTTCCAAGGTCGGCCAATTAGGCCGTCCTGTACCGTGCAGAAGGGGATCTAGCTAAATTTCCGGGGGGGGGGGATAAGTGTTTATAGAAATGAATATAGTGTTTAGAACATTAGAGCTCCAATTTTCCATTTTCACAATTTGGTTAATCACATTTATTATTTAAAATATTGCGTATTAAACATTCATTTATAGTAATTCAAACCACTAATTTTTTCATAAACTAATAAAATTGGTATTTCTTATAAATAGTAATGACGCAAATTGGTAGCTGCCCTGTAAATTAAGTCATACTTACTCTTAAGTGCGGAATATACAGTTGATAAGTCCATTTATTAATCTACTCACCTTCAGTTCTTGTGTTGATTTGGAAGTTATAAAATACTAACGTGATATGTTATTAGTAAATTTGTGAAGTAGATTTGGTCTTTAAATCAATACACACTTTTAAGGGTTCATCAAAGGAAATTTGTTGCTATATTTTCACACTTTAGACCAGAAATAGTCTTATATAAGCTCAAGGGATTCTATGTAACATAATTTGAATATAAACGGGACATTTTGTGTAAAAGTTGCTAAGAAATTTAAAGTGATTTTAGTTCATTACTGAAATAAATTTTAAAATGTGGTCAGTCTCTTGAGCAGAAGCTGTATAATAGATCAACAATGATGCATTTGATGGGATGAACAATATATTGAATGGAAATGTAAAAAGTGGTTGTAATTGGATATATTTGATTTAAATATAAAGCTCATATCCCTGCTCATTTATCAACAAAGTATAATACTCATATACAAGCAGTTGTATAGCTTAAGATGAACACTTTACGGAGTTGAAATTCAACAAATCGTAACCCAATACATTCTTAGCATCACAAATAGGAGCACTCCTAGAAGTTGTGAGATGATCAATATACTGGAAATGAAAAAAAAAAAAAAACAGACTCGGAAGTTTCCAGAAAGTGATAACTTATGCCCTTAAAAAACGATCTAAATGGTAGAGTCGAAGTGGTAACTCAGTACACAATGTCATATGAATCCTGTAAAGTAACTGCTATTTACGGGGCAGGCTCTTCATAAGTGTTGAAATAAACAGTGTAATGAAGATAAACGCTTTTGTTCTTCTGAAAAATGTGCAACCCATCCAACTTTCCTACAAATAAATCTTACAGACTGCAGTAATGTATCACACGTTTTCCAATGCACCGAAACCGTGAATGTAAAATGCACTTGTGGTTTTAACGTGAGCTGTGCACCGCAGGTCAGGTACTGAATTCAGCATCTTTCAGATTTCTGAAATGGTGCGGCATTTTTAAGTCAAAGAAATTTTCATGAATTTCAGCAGCATCTCAACTCAGGCTATCCAGTGAAGTGCTCGTCTGAGGGACTTTTGCCTCGTAAGTTGTAGGCTGAGTAGGACTTAAGGGGGATTTCGAAAATTGTAGCCACCACACGAAGAAAGCATTATGACTGGCAATATGACTTCAAACTCAGCTATCCGCTCCATTTCAGGTATTGAAAAGACGCATTATGTTCTCGGACAAACTTAGTTAATTTCTTATGTAAGTAAATCTAATCAAAGTGCTGATTGACTGCGTACTCATTCATAGCCTACAAAATCTTGTTGTGTTTCATAATTTCGTCAATTTCAACTACTGTTGTCCCTAGATGTAGTGAGACAGGTAGCTCGCAAGTGTTTGTATACACAGGATAATGATCACAAACATCTTCTTAGAAAAAGAAGCTTTTCATCCACAGAAATCGTCATTAAAGCAACAACACGTGCTTTTCTGCTCAACTTTTAAGGTGGTGAGACAGGCGTTTCACTGTGAGTGGTGTGAACAGGACACTCATGACGAAACTTACAACCCCTAAAGAGAATATGTGCAAAGGCAGCAATAACTTTGATACTATCCAATAGTGCACTTAATGATAGTAAAACTAACTCCTCATAAGTGTTGATATGAACAGGACTTCGAAGTTGAAAATTTTCCAACTTCAATGGCACCTTGTAGTGGAGGCATGAACTTCGTAATAATAGTGATCGCTATCAAGAAAATTGTAGCTCCTAAAAGATGCGATAGGAAAGGCAACAGCAACTGGTGACACGTTATCCAGTGAAATTCTTGGAGGATGTGAAACGAACTCTTAACTAGTGGGAATATGAACAGGTTATTTATCGTAATCATCATCCGATAACGTGCTACCAAAGTAAACGCCAGGAAAGGCAGCAGTTTCTCAGCACACGCTTTCCAATAGATGCATCGAAGGTGGTAAGAAAAGCTTCTCCCAAGTATTAGGATGAACAAATTCATTAAAAAAGGAACACTTTTCTGGCTCTAAAAGGGTGGATTTTGATATCTTCACTTTGTAAAAGCGCTATTAACACACAGAGAGCTGTGCAGACAGGCACTTTACTAGTGGTGGTTAGAGAAAGATACCATTGATGGGCACATCATCCAAAAACGTGTTGGCTGCTCAGGCTAAAGATAACGCCTCAGTAACCAATCGCATGCTATCCAATGGAGTTTGTGGAAGTAGTGTGACGGGTCCTTCGCAAGGTATGGACAGGACATAGAAGACGAACGCTTTCCGCGTTTCAAAAAATGCTGCCGAATTTCAACGTTAAAAAACTGACAGAAATACGATGCAGTCTTTGATGACGGGACTCTCATTAGTTGTTGTATGAACATGATACTAATGAGGATCTTCCTCAAGCATGCGTCCTCCATAGGGGGAGGGCAAGGATAGGCAGCAGCAACTCATCATACGGTATCCAATAGAGTTGTTGAAGTTAGTGGTCTCCTTCCAAGTGTTGGTAGGAACAGGATGGTGAACATGATCCGAAAAGAAGCCGAAGAAAGCGTCCATCCTCTCTGGGATCGCAGCGGCGTTTGGGAGCGTCGTCTCGGCGCAGTGTTCCGCATCTCTCTGCCATCCGGGCTGAAAAGGTAAGCCTCTTAGAGAAGGCGGTGATCTGACAGTTAATTCCAGTGTTTAGGAAGGTGCTTTGACAATAGATTCCATCTTAAGCAGGCCGGATAGGGTCCCGTGCAGAGAAAGAAGCTTAACCGCAAACAGATTCTCGTTTTTGTGATTTTAATCGGATTGGGCCGCTGCCTCTCCTTCTATTGTCCTGATCAAGTCCTCCCAGTCATTATCAAATAACGCTTTTTATTTATTTACTATTGATCCTCCTTCACAATCCCTCTAAGCTGATTTCCGGGAAGGATTACTCTGCGAGAGAGAGGACGCTCCTATTGGATTACCCTGTAACGCCACTTGAGTGGCAGCTGCTCTCTACTATCGTTGCTTCATCTATTTGATCGCCTTCTTTTCGGCCTAATAAGAAGACATGCCACCACAGCGAACACCTTTTTTGCGCTCGCACTTTCGTCACTCACCAGAAGGGTGACGGTGGTGTGAGTCAAAACTTCTTTTCTTTCAAGGTCTATTTCAAGCTATGCTTACTTGAATATTTCTTCCCCAGTTACGATTGGTGTATATTTTTTAGTCATAATTCGTTTTACTCATAAAAGTGGAAATGTAAATCGAAATTCTGTTATTATAGATAAAAAAAAATTATGTGCAATCAAAGTTAATTTTTAAAAATACATTCCAATAAAATCTGTTTTTTAAACTGCCTCGTTACAACTCACACTGCAAGTGTTATTGGTGACTTCGTTTTGAAGACCTTTTGCCATGGAAAACTCTGTGGTATGAATAGATTAACGAACTATTTTTTCCTCGTTCAAAGGACTATTTAAATAGCAATTTCAAGACTGACCTTATGCATTTTTTGTCACTATCCGTTTTTTATTCCTAACAACGTAGGAAATTAATATTCATATTTAATGACAATTTCATCAATGTCGACAACATCATTTTCTGAAATATGCTCAGAGACAAAATTTTTAAACACGCCTCATCTCAACTTAGACAAGAAGTGTTAGTGGGGATTGACCGAAAAAAAAAAAAAAAAAAAATGTAAATAACAAATAACAGATTTTGACGAATTTTCGTCAAAATGAAAAATTTCATAATTTATTTTCTAAAATATTATCAGAGGAAATTTTCTGTGATATTTGAATACTTGTCTTTTCTCAACCCAGTCTAGAAGTTACTTTGGTTATATGGTCTAGAATGCCTTTTTACACTCGCATTTTCGCCACTGAGCATTTTGTGATGGAAATCAAAAGAAAACGTTTGATTTCCTTCGAAGGATTGTTTAAAGAGTGTAGTTATGTTTTGATATTAACTGTTCTCTGGAAACGTTTATTTCACTGACAGAAGAATTTCAGTTTTTTTACTGTACACTGTCACACTAAAATTTCCAATTGTCACACTAAAATTTTTTGACAATTCCATCGATGTTAACCAAATCAGACGAAGTTCGGAATGTGCCTCAATCGAACGCAGACTGGTAATTTTATTGATTTTTCTTAATGTTTTTATTGCAGGAAATTAAAGTACAAAAGTCTCTAGTTTAAATACAATAAGCAATCACTATAATCACGACACTGGCCAATCCCGATGTAGACCGTTGTAGATTGACTGTTGCTACGGAGCTTGGCCAATCTTGCTCATCAGTGCAGGGTAAAATATACTGGAAGTTTATTGATGTAGAGGTTTAAAATTTAAATGTATTTTTATAGGAAAGGATGAAGGGATAAAAAATACGTTTTATGATGGGTTTTAACATGTTTTTTTTTTAATAAAAAATCGTTTATTTTGGAACGATGCTCGGGCTTCGGCATGGACTAGCCAATTTTCACAGAACCCCTGTTTCTGACATTGTCCAATACCACTGGGACATTGCATCCTTATTACCAAAATTCTGTACTGAGCGCTTCATGAGAGCATGAGGTATTTAAACTCGAAAGTCATGCGGTAACTACGTGTCCTAAATTCTAGAAAATCTATTCTGATGAGGAAATGATTTTGAATTTACTCTGTTAAAAAAAAAAAAAAAAAAAAAAATTCCACCTTGCACCAAAAATTGGATCCCATTTAGCTGCAACCAACATTTAATGCTTAGTTTCACGATTTAATGGTCCTTCTTTGGACCGTAAACATCATTGAATCGTGAAACTAACCACCAAATGTTGGTTGCAGCTAAATGGGAACCAATTTTTGGTGCAAAGTGGAAAAAAAAAATTACAGTGTACATTTATTGATGTTTATGGCAAATTATATTACCTTATTGCTACGATTAAAAATGTTGACATCTTTCCTATGCTTTCGACAGGTCCCTTTGATACAAATTCCATCCATCATGTGTAGAACGCTTCAGGAAAAATGCCGTGTGGCATGGTTCTATGCATTACACTGTTAAAAATTGGGATCCACCTTGCACCAAAAATTGGTTCTCATTTAGCTGTAACCAATATTTGGTGCTTAGTTTCACTACTTAATGGTGCTGCCTTGGACCATAAACACCATTAAATCGTGAAACTAAGCACCAAATGTTGGTTGCAGCTAAATGGGAACCAATTTTTGATGCAAGGTCGAACAAAATTTTCAACACTGTAGGAAATTACCATTACTTGAATACAAGTCTAAAGGTAGAATGAGTAAGTTTACAACAAGAGTTCATAATGAACTTCATGGTTAAGTCTAAGAATCTAGTGATGTTAGAGAAGATCAGATCTCTGATTAAAGACTAACATATATAGTTGTGTGATTTTAATCATGGATTCACCGGTCTAACTGTACATTTTCAATCGTGACTCTATTCTTTTAAATATAATTACTTGCACACTTTGAAATTTTTTTTTTTAACTGTGTTGTTTTATTTATCGTTATGATACTTAAAAGATTTATCTTGGAGTTCATTCTTATGAGTTTAAACTTTTTCACTGAAATGTTATTATCAAAATTATTATAAATACATAAGATTCCAAAAATAGATACAAGATTAGAAAATTAAATAAGACATCGAAATAATGTTTTTTTTTTTTTTTTTTTTTTTAAATTGGTCAATAGTGACGACATTATTTCTGAAAATTAAGTACTTCATAAGAAGGAATATTACTTTTCAGAGGGTTTCAAATAGTCAGTAAAACAAACAGCACAGGCCATAAGTCGGTCGGTTGGTTGGTTTGTGTGCTCAACGACCTATACTTGTGTACAATAATGGCTAATCAGACCGGTACCTTCAGATTATAGTGGTTTCCGAACCACAACAAACATCCATGCCTAACCCGGGATCCGAACGCGGTCCCTTTGGCATGTGAGGCCAGAGCTCTAACCACACAGCTATAAGATTTGCCATAAATCATAAGCAAATTGTTTCTTGGTGATGTAACAGTTAAAAAGAGTTAACCCTTTGCACTCGAGAGTTGACTCTCACTTACCACAAAGTTTAATGAGGAAATTAGATGCAATGACTGTTTATGTTTACTTTCTCTGAAGCGGATCTGCAAAGCAAAAATGGCGGGAAACGTCTTGAGTTGCTGGTCCCTCCGTGCGAAAAAGACCACGAGTGCAAAGGGTTAATAGTGTAGCACTATGTTAACTTGTGAAGTGATTGGGCAACAAATCAACTCACACCAGTTCTGCACCATTCCCCCGCGAATCAATAAACCCGAAAAGAAAAGATCTCCGCTCATTTGTTGAAGTAACCGACCGAATCCAAATGATTTTTCTTTGTTGAAGCAAATATCTAACATCCACTCTGATTTGAATGAAGTTTATTATCGATATGTATTCTTGAAAGAAAGCACTCTAAGTGCATTCCACTCCATTAAAACTTTTAATTCTGATCAGTTATTGTGGTCACACTGCATTAGAGAAAAGCACCAATGCGTTCAAAAGGGAAGTTTCCCAGCAACGATAAGAAGATTATGGATGGAGGCTTTACCGATCTGCTTTTCTTCAAGCATTTCATTCTGACCAGTCATTACACACATACTTACATCTTTAAGGTATATGAAAGGTCTGGATGATTAAAGGATGCATCTTTCTGGTATACTTCTGAATTGTATATAGTTAATAGTGGAGTTGTATATTAAATTGACACTTTATACATCCCTAAAATGGATGCATTTCATACTTATTTATTAAAACTGCAAGAAATTATTTTAAGAAATATTCTTTGACCAAACCTTTTGTAAAAGTAATGAGATATTTATTAAATCAAAGGTTTATGGAATAAAAGTGTAATGTTAAGCTTTTATGGGACTAAGATTCTCAAGCCAATTATAGCATCCAATGTGAATAATTACTCTGTACCTTCATTTTGGGAACAAAGGCAAAAGAAAATGTGGTTTGTATTGGAGGAAAAGATACGCTACCAAAGAGGTGTGGGTATTTCTTAACAATTTCTTCATACAATGCGCCTTTATTCTTCACACCTTTCAAATATGCGTATTTAAATTCTTATTTGTTAACACTGCACGAAATTATTTTAAGAAATATTCTTTGACCAAACCTTTTGTAAAAGTAATGAGATATTTATTAAATCAAAGGTTTATGGAATAAAAGTGTAATATTAAGCTTTTATGGGACTAAGATTTTCAAGCCAATTATAGCATCCAATGTGAACAATTACTCTGTAGCTTCATTTTGGGAACAAAGGCAAAAGAAAATGTGGTTTGTATTGGAGGAAAAGGTGCGCTACCAGAGCGGTGTGGGTATTTCTTAACAATTTCTTCATACAATGCGCCTTTATTCTTCACACCTTTCAAATATGCGTATTTAAATTCTTATTTGTTAACACTGCACGAAATTATTTTAAGAAATATTCTTTGACCAAACCTTTTGTAAAAGTAATGGGCTATTTAGTAAATCAAAGGTTTATGGAATAAAAGTGTAATGTTAAGCTTTTATGGGACTAAGATTCTCAAGCCAATTATAGCATCCAATGTGAACAATTGCTCTGTAGCTTCATTTTGGGAACAAAGGCAAAAGAAAATGTGGTTTGTATTGGAGGAAAAGGTGCGCTATCAGAGCGGTGTGGGTATTTCTTAACAATTTCTTCATACAATGCGCCTTTATTCTTCACACCTTTCAAATATGCGTATTTAAATTCTTATTTGCAATCTCACTCAGCTATGTAATGGAATAATTGTCCAAAATGAAGAAAATTAATGTTTACCATTATCCAACGAGAGTGTTGATTACTTTCAATTACCCATATGTTTACAAAGAATAGTACAAGTATTGTTTTCGGTAGAAAAAAAAATCGGCATTTCTCCACGGTTTTGGAACATCCTGACTTCAAAAAAGTGGTATAGAAAAAATGTCTGTCTGTGTTTGCGTAGTCAGCATAACTCTCGAATGAATTGACCTACGATGTTCAAATATGGTATATGGGTTAGTGGTGGCCATGGGACCTACCAATAAGGTTTTAGTCAAAATTGCGTATACGCATAAGCAGCGGCCATTGAAAAAAATCATGTTTTTCAGTAATTGCTTAAAAAAACGGCTCGAACTATTTTAATTAAAATTCCTGTGATAATGCCTTTAAGGTGTTCTAAACACTCCCATCTCTATAATTCCCGCCAAATTGGCCATGTTGCCGGGTTTCCCCCCCCCATGAAAGTATTATCGGCAAAAATATCGCCAAATTGGCAATTTTTTCAAATGAATGAAAATATGACAATGATAACACTGTACCACGCCAAATATAAATGTACTGACCAGTATTATAGTGCAATTGAAAGTTGTGCGATGTTCCACACCCCTAGTTTTTATCTTGTGTTTAGAGCGGCTTTGTAGCAAAACAAACACTGACTCCAATTGAAATAATAATTACATTTTGTATTATACAGGATGTTCGTACATAAAGTTCGCCTATTGAGAGTCATCAGGAGCCTGTAGTAATTAACAGATTAAAACAAAAAAAGTACAGATATTATACTGAGATCATGGAGGAATAATATGATGAGCTTAAAGTCATAGTGGTATAAGTATGATTTTCATTTTGAGAAATGAAAGGGTTTATTCTTAACAAAACACATGTTTACCACACGTCAAGAAATTTTATAATGGATTTACCCAAACAAAGAACAAATTTATTATAATTTATTACTTTATCAATTTATTCTTATAGTCCGAGAGGCGACTGCAATTTTTACACCTCATCGAACATCATTCTGAATTTTTTATAGAAATTGGAGAAAAGTGAGTGGATTACGAATCCACTGGTCTGCCGTGGCAAAAATGGCCGAAACTGATCAAAATTCGACTTGGAATGAGTTGAACAAAAATCCGATTGCCAAATATGTCATAACTTGCCAAAGAGAGAACAAACTTTTTCGTCTGGCAACCCACTGCATTTTGATTTTCAATGAGAAAAAGCGCAAACGATTTCTGATCTCTGGCTCGGAAAACTTGTATCTTTTAAAAGTAAGCCAAATTGGTGATATCAGTTACGTCATCAGTGAAGTAATGTTTATTGCCGATTTGGCTTATTAGTGAAAGATGCAAATAAGTCATAGCCACACATCCGAATCTTCTCAACCTTCTTAATTGAAAATTAAAGAGAGAGGGTTACCAAATTAAAAAAAAATGCTCATTATTTGGCAAGTTATGGCGCATTTAGCCATTTGATTCATTTCAACTTATTAAAAATCGATTTTTGACGTAATGACCATTTTCGGTATGTTTTGCCACGGCAGACGAGTGAATTCGAAATCTACTCACTTTTCTCCAATTTCTATAAAAAATTCAGAATTATGTTCGATGAGGTCCAAAAATTGCAGTCGCCTCTCAGTGTTATTAGGTAGAGTTACTTTGAATTTGAAGAACCGCAAATATCCATGGAAAGAGTCGCATGCGGCTCCCGAACCACGATATGCCGACCCCCTGATCTAAGTAATCTTAAATACTCAGGTTACGCACGGGACCACTAGTTGAAATAATTATTACCCATGGCTAATAATTAATCCCAAGGGTATTTTTTCAATTGATCAAACGCAGGACAGGTATTTTGTAGGCATGCGCCTGATCCGCCTGCTTGTATAAAAAGATATATATGCTGATGTTGTTCAGTTATATTTATGTATCGATGTTTTATAAAACTCAAATGAAAAACTTTGTAATGGGATTGGACTTAAGGCCCTGGGTAAACTGTATATCGGTCCTAAGTCGATTTTTTTTAAATTCTTGGTGCAATATTTTATAAAATTTTTAAATCTTGAGCTCTGTTTTCTTTGTTTCAAAATGTTTTATACAGAAATTTGCAACCATAGATTTGCATTAATCACAGATACGGAGATCGGGAAAAATCCTGAATATTTTCGATTTAAGGAAGTTTGATGAAATAAATTTACCAGAATCCTTTTTTATCTCTTAAGATCAAGAAACAATCTTGACAAATCGTATCCATTACATCCAATATTAAAAGTATTACATCAAACCCATGAAATCCATGAATTTAGCTTCTAGTTTGAAATCGCTTTATCGAGTCTTGAGCCTTTTCAAGCAACTAAATATGCAAAAAAGAAAAAAAATCCTCATAATTCGCCAAGTGACACAAAAGGCCATACGTGCTTTTCACCTCTGTACGAGCTATTAAGGGATTTGAGGTCTGTTCTCTCAATTATTTAGAAATGTTTTATAAAGAAATTTGCAACCATAGATTTACATTAATCACAGGTACGAAGATCGGGAAAAATCCTGAATATTTTCGACTTAAGGAAGTTTGATGAAATAAAATTTACCAGTATCCTTTTTTTATCTCTTAAAATCAAGAAACAATCTTGATAATTCGTATCCATTACATCCAATATTAAAAGTATTACATCAAACCCATGAAATCCATTAATTTAGCTTCTAGTTTGAAATCGCTTTATCGAGTCCTGAGCATTCTCAAGCAACTAAATAAGCATGCACGCACACACACACGCACGCACACACAAACACACACAAAATTAAAAAAAAAAAAAATCAAAAATCCTCATAATTCGTCAAGTGGCACAAAAGGCCATACATGCTTCTCACCTCTGTTGGTTGTATTCAGATTATCTGGCACCGTCAGCAACACGAGGGCTATAATGCGCTGAAACATTCATCATTAGGCAAGCCAACATACATTTACAAACACCCATGCCAACACGGGACTCGAACCCGCAACCTCGCGGTTTAGAAAGCTAGCACGCTAACCACTACACCGTTTGGTCGGCCTTCTCACCTCTGTACGAACTATTAAGGGATTTGAGGTCTGTTCTCTCAATTATTTAGAAATATTTTATACAGAAATTTGCAACCATACATTGACATTAATCAAGGCTGCGGAAGTCAGGAAAAATCCAGAATATTTTAAATATGCGGAAGTCTTACGTGCGAACATATACCAGAATCATTTTTGATCTCTTAAAATCAAGAAACAATTTTGGCAATCCATATCTATTACATCCAATTTTAAAAGCATTATTTCAAACCCATGACCATCGAGTTTAGCTTCCAGTTTGAAACCGCTTTCTGGACTGTTGAGCCAGCAACTAAATAAGTAAAAAAAAAATCCTCATGAGTCGCCAAGTGGCACAAAAGGCCGTACGTGCTTTTCACCTTCGCACGAGCTATTAAGGGATCTGAGGTCTGTTTTCTCAATTATTTAGAAATGCTTTATACAGAAATTTGCAACCAATTGACATTAATCAAGGCTACGGAAGTCAGGAAAAATCCAGAATATTTTAGATATGCTGAAGTCTTACGTACGAACATATACCAGAATCCTTTTTGATCTCTTAAAATCAAGAAACAATTTTGGCAATCCGTACCTATTACATCCAATTTTAAAAGCATTATTTCAAACCCATGACCATCGAGTTTAGCTTCCAGTTTGAAATCGCTTTCTGGACTGTTGAGGCAGCAACTAAATAAGTAAAAAAAATTCCTCATGAGTCGCCAAGTGGCACAAAAGGCCGTACGTGCTTCTCACCTTCGTACGAGCTATTAAGGGATCTGAGGTCTGTTCTCAGCCGATTTGGTGACCCCGTGTTGAGTCACTGAAGAGAGAGAGATCACTGTCACGATCAACGAACAATACGCTCACGCGACGACCTACCACACGAATCCGGTTCTAACTGGTCATGTTTGGCGAGATTTTGGAGAGGGAATTTGGCACTGATTAGGGAACTAATTCAATTGAGAATTTTTTTTTATGAATGGCTCATTAGCTAAAACAAGCTTATTTTTGTTAGGAAAAATATTTAATTCTGTTTAAAAAAAATAATTTTTTTTTAAATTGAGAAATTTGAATTATTATTTGGTTTAGATAAATTTTTTAAATAAATATTAAAAATTGGAACTTTTAGATTTGTTTTGTTTGATGATATTTAGTTTTTTTTTTTTGTGTGTGTGTTCAATTTAAATGAAACATTAAGTTTTTCCTATTTCAGAATCTTATGATGTTTCTTTATTTTTCGTGTAAATATATTGTATATATATTTTTTTTAAATTAAGAAATTTCATTTAATTTTAGTTTAAAAAATTTAATTTTTAATTGCCTAAAATTGCATTTTTTTTTTATGTTTAAAATTGAAACCTTTTTTTGTTATGTTTGAAAATTCAACGGTAATTTTTTTGTAAAATTTTAAATTGATAGTCATAATTTATTGCCAATATTTTTATGCAACTCAATAGAAAAATTGTTTACTCCATGATAACAAATCCATATGGTTGACAACCTTATTTTTCTATGATTGAAAGCCTACTTTTGAAAACAGTGGAAATTGTTTACTTTTAATTCTTTGGTGGTCACTTCATTAAAAATATTCATATGCAAAACAAAAATTTTTATTTATAGAGAAATATAAGTAGAAAACTGATTAACATACTAACGTTGAAATGGGCACTTTTAAGTATTATTTGGTAGAGAAATCTAGTATCATGTAAATGCATATTAGAGATGCAATCAAAGTGTTTCCTTCCTCAAAACATAGCTTTTATTTTATAGGCTTCTTAATATTTATCTCTTAAATTTTTATACTTTCATTGTTACTAACATTTTATTTTAAAAACATTGTCAATTTCAAACAATTATATATAAATATCATATTCATTATCTTTTGTTTTAAGCATTTAATAAAATTTCTCCATTCAAAATAATTGGTTTGAATAAAAAGAAAGCTCTTGCGTAGTAATGGCTGGTTCGTACGCTCAACGACCTATTTTTATTCACAAAGAAGATTAATCAGGCTGAGACCTACAGCTTTACTTGGATTCCGAACCACAACGAACATCCCTGCCTAACCCGGGATTCGAAACCGGTGCCTTTGATATGCGCTTGCATAATAGTGACCAGAAGCAATGCAAATAGAAACTGGATGCCAATTCACAATTTATTAAGTCTAAACTCCAAATGTTATAGACATGTATCATATATCAGTTTGAAAATCTCGCTAACATTAGGATTTCGTACAAAAACAGGTTTAAAATTGTTCCTCGAAGTTTGTCGCCAACTTGGTAGAATTTTTTTTAACTCCAAATTGGTAGAGTTTTTGTTATATCGTGGGTTGAGTTTTATAACAACCTATTTGTAATCTTAAAGTTATGTAATCTGTCTAGTTGTAGCATTCAGTGGACGATATGTTGCCAACCTTCCACGGTAGGGATTTCAGTCATAAAATGTCGCCAAATCGTACATGCTCACTACATGGACTTTATGTATTAGACTGAGAGGCGAATGCAATATTTGGATCCCATTGAACTTCATTCTGAATTTTTTATAGAAATTGGAGAAAAGGGAGTAGATTACGAATCCACTGATCTGCCGAGGCAAAATGGCCGAAACTGATCAAAAATCGACTTGGAATGAGTTGAACTAAAATCCAATTGCCAAATATGTTATAACTTGCCAAAAAGAGAACAAAATTTTTCGTCTGGCAACCCACTGCATTTTGAATTTCGATGAGGAAAAGCGCAAACGATTTCTGATCTCTAGCTCGTAAAATTTGCATCTTTTAAAAGTAAGCCAAATTGGCGACATCAGTTACGTTATCAGTGACGTAATGTTTATTACCAATTTGGCTCATTTGTGAAAGATGCAAGTAAGCCATAGCCATGCATCCGAATCGTCTGCAACCTTGTTAATTGAAAATTACAGAGTGAGGGTTACCAAATAAAAAAAAAGTTCGTTATTTGGCAAGTTATGGCGCATTTGGCAATTGGATTTAGTTCAACTTATTAAAAGTCGATTTTTGACCAGTTTCGGCCATTTTTGCCACGGCAGACCAGTGGATTCGTAATCTACTCACTTTTCTCCAATTTCTATAAAAAATTCAGAATGATGTTCGATGGGGTCCAAAAATTGCAGTCGCCTCTCGGACTATATCGGAATAGAAACGTCTATAGAAGCGACCTTTTTGTGACAGTGATACTCTCCATCCAACATCTTAAATTGAAGTCTAAGTTCACGATTCCCATTGGCCGTCGCCATTACGAGTGATAAATAGTCCTTTTATAGAAATGTGTGTAGCGCGGTTGACAGGCCAAGGTGGAAAGAGGGGTTGTCTATCTTCAGGTCAAAGGTGCATCACTATTGCATCACGAGCCTGGAGTGTCAAATCGCAATCACGACATCGCTACAGAATGTCTCGCCGCTTCCTTTTGCAGTTTCGTTCGTTTTGATTTGGTTCTTTTAGATTTCTTTTCATTATTCCCCATTGCTTCTAAGGAAATTCTTCGAAACACATTCTCTTCGTCATCCGCAACATTTTTTTTTTTTTTTTTGCTTCTAGGGACTTTCGACTTGTTCTGAACTTTCAACTGATGAGCGTCGTTTTCTTCATTGTCCTTTTCAACGTTTTTCGGCAGCTGTTAAGTTTGGATGGCAGTCGAAAGTTTTGAAGTCGGTGCGGGTGGTTTGCGTCAAAAGTAGACTTTGCAAGGAATGACGTGTAAAAAGATGTTTGTTAAGGTATACGTATAGGCTTCAAATCGCAAAACTCGCAAAAATTGGGGAAGATTTGTAAGGTCGTAAAAAACACAAGCAAAATAAAAACAACACAAAAGAAGGAAACCCTATGATGGAGGAACATACTAAAATTTAAATATATAATAATTAGTATAATAATAACAGTTTTTTATATAAAAAAATACTTTTTTTAAAGTTATTCTCAGATTGTAGTTTTTTCTATTTTGCATTTCATTCAAACAGTAATAACTCCAGTTTAAATAATATTTTTTGAAATTTGTTTCTTGCTGTATAATCTGCATACATTGCTGAATGTTTTGACCCTAAATACTAAGGGATTTGTAAATAAATTTTTTCTAATTGAATTTTAAAGATAAGATTCTGTATAAAAAAACTTGGATTTTTCTAATAGATTCAGTTAAAGCAAGATATCACAAAATATACACACTGTAAAATTCTGTTATTAGGGTCAAAACATAGAGCAGGGTATTCCGCATTATTTAACACCAAAATTGTATCTGTGGGTGAATTAGAATTTGTGTCATTACCGTTCGAAATTAGCCTAATTAGTTGATTAAATGTTAATTATTAAAATTGAAGAAATTAAAAAAAAAAATATTGAAAACAGTTTAACAAATAATGTACTTTTCAAGGTGCAAAGGTCTAATTTTTAAATTGAAAATTAAAAAAAAAAAAAATGCTGAAACCTATATGTATACCTTAATCGAGCAAAAATGGCAAAATGTGACAAGGGAGGAACAGAAGCAGAACGTATAACTTCAGTTAATACGTTGACTACCACGTGTGTTAAAATTTTCTTGTAAAAACTTTTTCTTTTTGAATAATCTTTGTATAATTGTATTTCCTGTTCACTTAAGCCAAACCAGATTTTTTATTCACTATTCTGAGGCCATCTATTCATATTTACACTGTTATGCTACGAGTTTCCTCGTAGCTGTACAAATATGGCAAGTAATGAAGGGACGAGATAACTCGTAGTAGGTGTCTTGGACAAGTAAACAGTCAACGAGATATCTCGTAGTAGGTGTCTTGGACAAGTAAACAATCAACGAGATATCTCGTAGTAGGTGTCTTGGACAAGTAAACAATCAACGAGATATCTCGTAGTAGGTGTCTTGGACAAGTAAACAATCAACGAGATATCTCGTAGTAGGTGTCTTGGACAAGTAAACAATCAACGAGATATCTCGTAGTTGGCAGTCAACGTGTTAGAAAACTCATTCTCTTACTATGAACCAGATACATTTTATACGGAATGAATAATAGATAATTTTTCTCTTTCAATTTGAAGGTTAGCTTTAGTACGATTTCATAAAAATCTAGATGTATTATTTACGTACTCAAAAATATTTTGATATCGAGTTCGATTTTCGTAAAACTAAAATGAGATTTTGTCCAACTTCCGTAAAGCTAAAATATTTGAAAAATGTGTAGTTTCCGCATCGGAGATAAAAAAAAAATTGAATCCAGTGTTGTATTTATCTGTAAAAACATCTAGAAACATTTCCTTCTTTTAACATTTGCTGTAATCATTTTTTAAAATTCTGTTTCATAATAAACTGTGTTTGTTGCATGCGAATATAGTTACTAAATGCTAAGATATATAAAATGTAAGAGTTTGTCTAGATTTTTATGAAACCTTTCGATTATTGAATTGCAATATCTATACAAGATATTCTCCAGCAGTATTATCTTACTTTGCATATAATTTAATTAAAAACGATTTTTAATTAAATTGATGAAAGTTTAATTAAGAATGAATGATTAATTTCAGATATTGAACCGATTTATTAATTCTTCTTTGAGTCTAAAATATTTTGATACACATTGAATACAGAAACTACTTTGTACCTTATATTATCTTGTACAGAAAGTTATTCATAGTCTTCTAAGTTCCTGATTTTTTAAAACAAATTATTAGAAAACAAAAAAAGGGAAGAAAGGGGTGAAGGTATTGTAAAGATTTATCTAAGCGAGTGGCAACAGTCGAATGGTTACCCTGACAATGGAGGTCGGCGATATATCGATACGATGATATTTGTATCGATATTTTTAAAAATATATCGATAGTAAAAATATTGATACAAGTCACCGATAGATCGATATTTTCAAACATTTTTAGTTTTTTGATGATCGTTTTGTAGTTTAATGTGTTTTTTTTATTTTCTTTTTTCCCTTTTCCAAAACTTCAAAACTATAGTTTGGGCTTGGCTGAGAGACAGTTAAAATGGCACCCAAACAAAAAAGAAAACATGATGTAATAGAAAGATAAGCTCATTTATTAGTAGTCATTAAAATAGTGCCGTTTCTGTTGCCATCGTGTGCCTGGAATTTGCATCTAATTTTAAGTATTAAAAACATCTCTATCAGCAAAATATGAGATAAACTACTTTTCAAAATTTCTTCTTTAAAAATATAAATGTGAATTTATGCATTGACATCCAAATGTATTTTATTTATTCTGATTGATAATATAATTTATTTATTAAAACAATTTTTATAATTTATTTATTAAAGCAATTTTTATAATTTATTTATTAAAGCAATTTTTATAATTTATTTACTAAAACAATTTTTATAATTTATTTATAAAAATTTTTTTTGGCATGAATTCATGAAAAGTAGAAATTTGCCCCGAAAAACTCTGGAAAAAAAAATCATGTATCGATACATCGATATTTTATCGATATTTTTTTCTATGCAACGATATAGTATCTATATTTATTTTCATCGATATTTCCGACCTCTACCTGACAACGATCAACAACAGAAGAAGAAGACTGTAGTTTACAAGAAAAATATATGATAGTTTTCAGTAATATTCTACTAGACAATTTCTTAAAAAAAAAAAAAAAAAAAAATTGCCGACCAAACGGTATAGTGGTTAGCGTGCTAGCTTCTAGACCGCGAGGTTGCGTGTTCGAGTCCCGTGTTGGCATGGGTGTTTGTAAGTGTATGTTGGCTTGTCTAATGACGAATGTTTAGGCGCATTATAGCCCTCGTGTTGCTGACGGCGCCAGATAATCTGAATACAACCAACTTAAAAAAAATTAATAAAAGCGCTACCTTTTGTATTTCGTCGTCTATATTTTAAGAAATCGTTATAGTATGATCATACAGTTCTGTATATGTTTTGATTAAAAAATGTATAAAATAATCACACATCTATCTTATTTTTGGAATCTTCTTGTATGTAGCTTTTATTTAGTACCAAATAGAATGTCGTTGAGGCTTTTTTCTTTGAAAGCTTGAATACAAATTTGTTCGCCCATGTTTGGGTATTAATGAACTATATATGGGCCAAACTTCATTTAAATCAGCTGCCAATTCCGGCACTATTCAACTCAATATTTTGGACATACATACAGATATTGCTTGAATTCTTGTAGCGTTTTCTATCCAACCCTCAGAGTAATAGACTGAGAAGCGACTGCAATTTTTGGACCCCATCGAACATCATTCTGATTTTTTTATAGAAATTAGAGAAAAGTGAGTAGATTACGAATCCCCTGGTCTGCCGTGGCAAAAATGGCCGAAACTGGTCAAAAATCGACTTTTAATAAGTTGAACTAAATCCAATTGCCAAATGAGCCATAACTTGCCAAATAATGAGCATTTTTTTTATTTGGTAACCCTCACTCTTTAATTATCAATTAAGAATGTTGCAGACGATTCAGATATCTGGCGACGGTCTACTTGCATCTATTAAAAGGGAGCCAAGTTGGCAATAAACTGATGACGTAACTGATGTCGCCAATTTGGCTTACTTTTAAAAGATACACATTTTCCAAGCCAGAGATCAAAAATCGTTTGCGCTTTTTCTCATTGAAAATCAAAATGCAGGGTTGCCAGACGAAAAAATTTGCTCTCTTTTTGGTAAGTTATGACATATTTGGCAAATGGATTTTAGTTTAACTCATTCCAAGTCGATTATTTATCAGTTTCAGCCATTTTTGCCACGGCAGACCAGTTGATTCCTAATCTATTCACTTTTCTCCAATCTCTATAAAAAATTCAGAATGATGTTCGATGAGGTCCAAAAATTGCAGTCGCCTCTCGGACTATAAGGATTTCTGTATAAATATCCTTTTGAATGTTGGTTCCTTGATGTAAACCAGTGCATACTCTGAAATGAAGTTTGCAGTACCAATATGCATCTCCATATTTCGTGATATTTTTCCCTGGGTGAACAAGTAGGCACCTGCGCCATCAGAAGTCTATCAATATTATGAGTTCGTGCCCAAGTATTTTTCCTCGCTCTCGGACCACTTAGACGAGGATCACGAAAACCATAAAATTGGATCTAATCCCTATCAGATGAGTAACAGTGGCTTGTACGTAAACACTTGTTACTTTTTCACCAATTATCACTATCATCATCTACGCGACACAAAGCGAGTCACACCTCAAGATGAGCACACACACAAAATGATTTCCACACCAACACAGTTTGAACAAGCGGTCCTTTTTGAAAGACTTATGCAAAGTTATTCATAAATCAGTCGGTACTTGCGGACTTGATTAATAATATTTAATCTTCCCATATCATAGTGGAGGAATAGTTAGACATCTAGTTTAACGCACTGGATTTGAATCGAAGAAATGAAAGAAGTATGGCACATAATAAGTTATGCACAAATCAATCGACCAAAGTGTACTTCATTCTCTATATCAACGTTCGCCATTAACTTTTAGACGCGGGCCGTATGATTTTTATTGGAGCTTTTCGTGGGCCGGACACACCAAACTATGTATTTTAATTATTATCGATTTAATAATATATAGCATTTCTGAAAACTGGAAAAAATTATTATTATTTTATCTTAAGGTATACGTATAGGCTTCAAATCGCAAAACTCGCAAAAATCGGGGAAGATTTATAAGGCCGTAAAAAACAAAAGCAAAATAAAAACAACACAAAAGAAGGAAACCGTATGATAGAGGAGCATACTAAAAAGGAAATATATAATAATTAGTATAATAATAAAAAAAATTTATATAAAAAAAATACTTTTTTAAAACTTATTCTCAGATTGAAGTTTTTTCTATTTTGCATTTCATTCAAACAGTAATAACTCCAGTTCAAATAATATTTTTTGAAATTTGTTTTTTGCTATATAATCTGCATACATTGTTGAATGTTTTGACCCTAAATACTAAGTGATTTGTAAATAAATGTTTTTAAATTGAATGTTAAAGTTAAGATTCTGTATAAAAAAACTTGGATTTTTCTAATAGATTCAGTTAAAGCAAGATATCACAAAATATACACACTGTAAAATTCTGATAATAGGGTCACATAGAGCAGGGTATTCCGCATTATTGAACACCAAAATTATATCTGTGGGTGAATTAAAATTTTTGTCATTACAGTTCGAAATTAGCTTAATTAGTTGATTAAATGTTAATTAATTATTAAAATTAAAGAAATTTTTAAAAAAAAATTATTGGAAACAGTTTAACAAATAATGTACTTGTCAAGGTGAAAAGATCTAATTTTTAAATTGAAAATTAAAAAAAAAAATGTTGAAACCTATACGTATACCTTAATAAAATTGCAATTGATACTTGAATCTTTTATTTCAACGTGACAATGCGACTTGACCTAACTTCTAATAAAAGTATTTAAACTGTAAATCCAGAAAACTCCGTTTTAGTTGATATCAGTTGTGGGACGATGGCTGTCGAAATCGTTGAGTTTATTTTATGATAGAGTCGATGGTCTTTCGGAGTATTTGTTGAAGTCAATTTTAATAAATTGTCCAAATGATATTCAGTTAAGTATACCTGTATTCAATCTTGATGAAAAACCACTTTACGGAAAGCTTCTTCATATGCTTTCTTCGGGCACGTAGTGGAGAACTCTGTTTTACATAGTTAACACATATTATTTCTGATAAATTACAATTATGTAAAAAAAAAAAAAAAAAAATGCACATTGAAAATTTGATTTTTTTTCTGTCTGTGGTGCCGGCGGGCCGCAGAAAAATCTGACGCAGGCCAAATCCGGCCCGCGGGCCGCGTAGTGGCTGATGCTGCTCTATATAATCTGCTCATCTAGTTGTTGAAAATTAGTAGATTAATTTTGACACAGAACAATAAAAAAAATCTATTTCTGAAAGTCGCAAGAATTTTTTTTTTATCAAAAGAAGCTTAATGATCTAAAAAGCAAATGTAGTGGATAAACACAGATCAGCGATTTTTATCGACTATCCAGCTGATTACACTTGTTAACAGTTACTCGGAAACAAGGTATAGGATCACACTCTTGTTTGTTTCCTTGAAGGTGAAGAGCAGCATAAAGTGGAGTAATTTGAAATAGTTAAGACAATCAGCACATATTAACTCATTAACGATGGTTGGCAAAAAAGCTTGCCATTTAAAGTTTTAGTTTTTTCTTTTTTTGTTAATAAATTGCGATTGTGGTTTCACTTAGTGTTTTTAAAAATCAAAAATATTTTTCCAAAAAATCTGAAAAATTCACATTATACCCTAAATGATCTAAATAAACAAGGTATAAGTTAAAAACAATGACTGTTTATCAATTTCAAAGTCGTCTTTAATGGATTAAATACAACGTTTGTCTGTTTTATCTGAACTCATCTTATAAACTATTGATCAGATTTAAATCCGGCAAATCCCTCTCGAGTTAGGGAGTCCTTTCTGTAAGTTTCTGTATATTCATACATGTGGTAGTTCGGAAGATATAGGAAGTTTCAAAGTTAGGGAGTCCTTTCTGAAAGTTTCTGTAAATCCATACATGTGGTAGTTCGGAAGATATAGGAAGTTTCAAAGTTAGGGAGTCCTTTCTGTAAGTTTCTGTAAATTCATACATGTGGTAGTTCGGAAGATATAGGAGTTTCAAAGTTAGGGAGTATTTTCTGAAGGTTTCTTTAAATTCATACATGTGGTAGTTCGGAAGATATAGGATGTTTCAAAGTTAGGGAATCCTTTCTGATTGTTTCTGTAAATTCATACATGTGGTAGTTCGGAAGATATAGGAGTTTCAAAGTTAGGGAGTATTTTCTGAAGGTTTCTTTAAATTCATACATGTGGTAGTTCGGAAGATATAGGATGTTTCAAAGTTAGGGAATCCTTTCTGAATGTTTCTGTAAATTCAGACATGTGGTAGTTCGGAAGATATACTAAGTTTCAAAGTTAGGGAGTCCTTTCTGAAAGTTTATGTAAACTCATACATGTGGTAGTTCGGAAGATATAGGAAGTTTCAAAGTTAGGGAGTTTTTTCTGAAAGTTTCTGTATATTCATACATGTGGTAGTTGCTATTTTGGGTACTGCCGTCGGAAGGAGTTTGGAATAGAAAATAATGGCATAAGCCTATATTTTGGTAGTTATTGTTTTCGAAAAAACTCTTCAATAGTACGTTTTGTTCTTCATGTTTATTTCTTTTAATATTTCGTATCGTTTTTTCTTTTATGTTCAGGAGTTTTTGTCCTTTGACATACAAATAAAATTGTCTGGTGCTGAAAAATAGCTTCATATTAGATCATGATGCGACCCTAACCAGAACATGGGGTCAGCATGAATTTATTGCAAACAAATACTCAATTAATTTCATGTCTCTTATCGTGATTGTCTTCTGTTTTCAAATAAATCAAGAAATGCAATATGGAGATGTTCTCATTTTTAGTTTTAATTTTGTGCAGTGAATATACACGGATTATTTCAGAGATCTTTCTATTTACTTGTTTACCAATGCGATTTTTTTTTATCTGTACTGTTGTGAAGGGGCAAGCACCTTCAACAGTCTAAACAAAGAGAGCATCGAAACAGATAGTTTGATAATATACTGCCCTGTGTTCACCACAGACTGTTCTTGACGTCTCGAAGACGTCAAAATCTACAATGGGGCATAAAATGAATGACGTCTCTGAGACGTCATTGGTCGACCAAACGGTATAGTGGTTAGCGTGCTAGCTTCTAGACCGCGAGGTTGCGGGTTCGAGTCCCGTGTTATGCATGGGTGTTTGTAAATGTATGTTGGCTTGTCTAATAACGAATGTTTCGGCGCATTATAGCCCTCGTATTGCTGACGGCGTCAGATAATCTGAATACAACCAACCAACCCAGACGTCATTGTATGTCAAGGGGTAAATACAAATTTCGCTGCTGCAAATATTTTATTATAACACATGGCAATTTGATTAAAATGATTTTTTTTCATCCTAATCTCTAAATTTTGTTCAACCATTTGCCAGCAATTCTCAAGATAATGAAAGTATTTCTATCATATACCCTAAATTGTTGAAATCACCCTGATACACTACATTCAGTGCCTTATTTTCCTTAAGGCTCGAGCCTAGGGCCCGCGAATTTCAGGGGCCACCAAATTGTCAGAAAAATTCTTATGAAAATGATAAATAATGAGAGAAACGATTTCAAAAATTATTTAAGTTTAGATTAAAATATATCACGCTTGAATTTATATTTATTGTTGTTGTTGTCGTGTGACTAGTGCAGAAAAAAGGTGATAGTACAAGTCAAATGGGACCAAAGGCATTGAGCACAGCCCTGGCCACATCTCCGACTTTATCGGTATAAAGGGTGTCATGGCAGCAGTTGAGATCGATGTTGAAGAGGGTCGAGGCAACAGAGATGCAACTGAAGAGATGCCTCGGATCCAGCTGAACTCCTGGGCAGTGCCTGCATTCTGCATAAGTTCTGGAGCCGTCAGGCATGATCTTCATACCTCTCATGTGCCCCGTCCGCAATCTGCTGATGGTAGTGGTGATTTCGCGGTCAAGATTAAGCTCCGGAAGGCACCATTTCTTCCGAAGTCCGCCGCAGAGGTGATGTTTTGCAACGGCATTTGCATCGAAGCAAGTGGTTTGCATGGGAGGGGGATCCATGTTCCTAGCCTCCTTAGCAAGGGAGTCCGCTTATTTATATTTATTAAAGAAGTTTAGTAAATATATATAAAAAAAAAATCCAATATATTTCAAAAATCGAAACAACTCAAATAGCTCTTAAACTACATCTGGGTGAGCTTATAGATCCCAAATGTAGTAGAGTTTTCTAAATTGCATAACAGGACGAATCTTACTTTGTACAAAATGAGTACCTTTTATCGAAATAATCCGGCAATTTACATTTGAAATTTCGGATGTTTAATTTGCACTTAATGCTTTTATAACCTATTCTTTTAACATTTACTAACACATTACTTTTAGCATTTAATAACACATTAGTTATTAAAATATTAAGGATTTGAGATTAATTTAAGTAAGAGGGTGATTAAAATTGTCATTAAAATTCAAATAACGTCAGCAATAGTCAGTGGGAGGGATTGTCCCATTAGCTACGTTGTGTTTATAGCAATCGGTTTTCTAAATAAATCCCAGATATATTTATTTTTATTTAGCTTTAATGGGGTCCAGTATCAAAATTTCGTCAAAAATATATATAGATTTTTTAATTTTTATTTTTATTTTTAAAAATAGTTCATACACTATTGAAGAAAATGATGTTTTTATCTTATTCCTCCGGTGATTAGAATGCCACGATATTACCTGTCAATTAAACATCACTAATGGGCGTAACGCCTTGAAGCGTCTGCTCAAAATGCGTTTTTCGGGCACTAGCGTTTTTCACAGATGCTGCAAATTGAAATCGATATATCTTCAAAACTATTAACAATTAGCTATTCAAAATTTTAGAGAACATAATTTATATAGTTTTAAACATTTTGCTTTCACAGAATTTTATTTTTTGAACTCTGTTTGAAAATATACCATTTACCGTAAAAGATAACATAAAAAAAATCGAAAATTTCAATATTTTAACTTTGAGAATTTTTTGAATTTTTTCTAATTTACCCTTCAAAATTTTGTGAAAACGAAATTTCCTTTATGTAATACAAAAAATTTCAATTTAAAAAAAAAAAAAAAAAAAGTAAATTCTTAATTTATATAAAATACGCAATTACTATGGATTTTTCTTGGTTTTTAATTTTTTTAAAAATAAATAATCACAATATTTAAAAAAAAAAAAAAAAAAAAAACGTTTTCCTAAAGACATATAAATAGTATCTCATACATGAGATAAATTTTTGACCCAAAAATATTTATTAATAAATATTTTTTTTTTTTTATTTTTGGTAACGGACCCCCCAACTTTCATTAAGATGATTGGATATAAGGGATTTTTCATGGCCCAGAAATTACAAGAGAAGATTACTAACACTGCGCCGATATTATATAAGTCTGCATAACAAGATGTGAACTACTGAAGGTAGTCTGAATGACAGAGAAAAAATGACTTCCATTCTTTCAATCGGTAAACTTTCCACGTTTACGTATAAAATGATAGAAAACCCAGAAAACTCTACGACAATGTCAGATGAGACAATTTGTTGCAATCGCTTCATGTTTACTCATTTTTGAAATGGAGATTATAAAGCTTCCATGCGATGAATTTAAAATTAAGAAACGTAGTTCCAACTAAATCGCTGCGCGTAACTGCAAGAAGTTTACAGCGAAAATTTCTATCTACCTCAGTCGGAAACGAGAGAACAACGAACTTCAACAAAAGTTCGAAGCCACTGAAACACATGGTGGGCACACTCCTATTTCATCGATCTTAATCTGATATAAATATCTTTTCTCTCAATCAATAATTACTTAAAAAAATAAATCCTTAGCAATTACCTAAAGAGAAGGAAAAACATCTATTTTTTGCCTTTCATTAACCAATCCCAAAGTGTCATATTTACTTGCAGACAACCGCGTAATCAGAGGTTGATTTCTCGGCAACATCTTTTCTAAGTGCATTCAAGTGGACTGAATATTTGATGAAGTGATTTTTATCCAGTTGATGAAGTGCAAATACAATTCGGCTTAATATCCAATCCTCATTTGTGAGACATACAGCGCTCTAATAGCTCATCAATGATGAATGCCAGTAATAAAACTCCATAAGGAGCTTGGTTTAATCCAATCCCTAAACTAAATAGGAAGCCTCTGACTACGGGCCAAAGTCCTTTAATCCCCATTAAATACTGTGATACAGCTATTGAAGGGCATTAGGCTTTTTTTCGTCTTTCAAGATTTGGGGAAAAAGCATTTTATTTTTAAATGAAAGGTTTTAGGGATTTTTTGTCTGCATTAAAGGGATAATTACACAGTCAAGAGGCGTTTTTATTTCTTTGGTCGCGTGGATGTTTGCGGAATAGTGCTCGAAATCAGCGTTGAAGGAATTGGGTTTGGAGGAAATTCAGCTGGCTGAATCTTTGGATTTTTGTGTATCAAGGAGGTTATTATTTGAATGCCTTGTGTGTTTTCGAAATGTTTGGAAGGTGCCTTTTCATTAAATTTTAGGGTATGTATTTTTTTTTTTACAATCATAAAATAACCGGCCATGATTAAATTAGCGTGAACATGTAGAAATTAATAGATTGTAATTAAAATAATTCTAGTACATTTAAAAACAATAAAAAAAAATTACATTTTTATAAATATTAATTTTGTTTATAAATATTACAATTTTTATAAATATTTTTTTTTATAAATATTACAATTTTTATAAATATTAAAATTTTAAATATTTAAATTTAAAAATATTAAATTTTTTAAAAAATATTAAATTAATTTTTTTTTTAAATATTAAAACAAATTTAAAATCTATTAAAAAAATAATAATAATAATAAAATTAAAAAAAATATTAAAATTAAAAAATAAATTATTTAAAAACTATTCTAATCTAAAATTATTCGAATTTAAAAATATCAAAATGTTGATACTTAAATATTTAAAATACAAAACATTTATAGCTATTGAAATGCAAAAATATTTAAATTTTTCAAATATTGACATTTAAAATTGGAATTTAAAAAACATTAAAATTTAGATAGTATTAAAATTAAAAAAAGTTTTAATATATTCAAATTAAAAAAAATAAAAAATATTCAAATTAAAAAAAATATTCAAATTTAAAATACATATTCGAATATAAACGGTATTAAATGAGTATGTGAGCCTTTAGTATGTGAAGAATTGGCTTGTCTGTTGCAACATGAGCTCTCTCCCTTGAGCATTTGCCATCAACGACTGTTCCTCCTCCGTTTCTCTTACCTCATAGAAATAATGCAATAATTATCCCTGAAAATGTAAGCGATGTTTTGTTTTTGGCATTGTAATAATTGACACAAAAAATATCGCTTAACTCACCGAGCTGGCGTACTTTTTGAATATATTTAGTGTAATTGAAAGTTGTGCAATGTTCGACACCTTTAGTATGTGAAGCATTGGCTTGTCTGTTGCAACATGAGCTCTCTCCATTGAGCATTGGCCATCAACGACTGTTCCTCCTCCGTTTCTCTTACCTCATAGAAATAATGCAATAATTATCCCTGAAAATGTAAGCGATGTTTTGTTTTTGGCATTGTAATAATTGATACAAAAAATATCGCTTAACTCACCGAGCTGGCGTACTTTTTGAATATATTTAGTGTAATTGAAAGTTGTGCAATGTTCGACACCTTTAGTATGTGAAGCATTGGCTTGTCTGTTGCAACATGAGCTCTCTCCATTGAGCATTGGCCATCAACGACTGTTCCTCCTCCGTTTCTCTTACCTCATAGAAATAATGCAATAATTATCCCTGAAAATGTAAGCGATGTTTTGTTTTTGGCATTGTAATAATTGACACAAAAAATATCGCTTAACTCACCGAGCTGGCGTACTTTTTGTTGCTACATGAGTTCTCTCCATTGAGCATTGGCCATCAACGACTGTTCCTCCTCCGTTTCACTTACCCGATAGAAATAATGCAATAGTTATCGCCGAAAATGCTATTGCCAATTTAATAATTGTCAGAAAATAAAATCGTTAAACTCGCCAAGTTGGCGTACGTCTTAAATTTATTTAGTGTAATTGGAAGCTGTGCAATGTTCAACACCCTAGTTTGTGAAGGGAATTTCCGTCTAGAAGCAAAAGCACTCCCTTCCTTTAAATAAATAATGTTCGTAAGCTTTGCGCCGTAAAGTGCGGATCTGTTTTAATTACATCATAAAATATTAATGATTCTAGAATAACATTCATAATGAAAGAATGTAGGGTTGTTGGTGAATTTTAAAATACGCTTTTTACTCTAATATTTTTTCGATACACGTTATTTTAGAATTAAATAATGATGGGTAGTAAAAACCCGTTTAGTACTTTCCCCGTTAAAAAGTACTTTCTTTCATTAGGAAAATTTAGTAAAAATTTTTAAGTCAAACAGATCTGAATTAATACCATGTTATCAATAATTAATGGTTTTGGATTTTTTTATACTTTAGATTTATTTATCATTATAAGACAGGTGTACCAAATAATGCCATAGCTCTTAATGAGGCCATCTCTGTTGAGGCAAAAACTGTTAATAAAATACGCAAATTTGTAGCACAACGTATTCCAGAGTAGTAACCTTGTAATAATAAAATAAGGGTGTGAAACACTGCAAATTTTCAATTAAATTATTTTACTGACGTGTGTTGGTGTTATTTACCGTTTATATATTTTCACCATACATTTAGAAAAAATTGTCAGTTTGACGATATTTGTGGTGATAATTCTTAAATGGGACTTAAAAAACACACACCACCAAAATGACGATTAGGGTGATATACTTTTTGATAATTCTTACATTATCCTTTTTTGTAATTGAAACAGAGGAGAGAAGAGAAAGGATCGTTGATGAGCGATGTTCAGGAGAAGAGAACTCTGAGTTGAAGACATTTGTTTCTCAACTTTTTACGCCTTTATAGTATTTTTACCGCTTTTTCGTTGTCACAATATTCCAAAACGTGGATAAGCGCAAAAAAAAAAAAATAATAATTGTTCGAAAACAATACTTTCACTGCCCTACTTAAACATATGGGTAATTGAAAAAAAAATTAATTGAAAAACGGGAATTAAAAAGAGTGAAGAAGTTAGTAGCACAAGCAATCTATAAATAGGCTATTCATAGTTTTAAATGTGAAAGTTGTCAAGGTAAATTTATTTGGCCTGGGATTTGATATTATATGAATACATGCACTAATGAGTTTAGCTTATTATTGAAGAATTCTTAATCTCGTTTCTAAATATATGAATATTTTTGTTTATCTTGCAAGTCACTAATAACGACCAAGTGCTTGAAAATAGGAAAAGGG
The DNA here is from genome assembly GCA_963978545.1 of Linyphia triangularis. Lineage (NCBI taxonomy): Eukaryota > Metazoa > Arthropoda > Arachnida > Araneae > Linyphiidae > Linyphia > Linyphia triangularis. The sequence goes on from OZ021733.1 coordinate 5,123,410, forward strand.
TTGTGTAACACAAGACAGTGGGTGGATTATTGACGATAGAAATGCTATATTTGTGGTGGTTATTTAAGTTTTGTTTTTCTGTTTTATCAATGTTGTAGTTTATATCTTATTATGAAAATTAACATTTTGACTTATTACATGTGTCTCGCTGTAAGATTTGCTTGTGATATTTATGAGCTTGAGCTATGTAAGCGAATTCAAAAATCGGAAAATCAATTGACTTTATTTGGGGCAGGTTGATCTCAATAGAGTCAATTGAAGTCTTTAGGAAAAATTGAATTTCAAATAATCTGAAATGCAATGAAAATATATTTATTTCATTTAAGGGGGTCCTGCACATGAACAATTTTTAGATTATTAATTACGAGTAGATTATTGAGTTAGATTATTAAAATATATTTATTTCATTAAAGGGGGTCTTACACATGAAAAAATTTTAGATTATTAATTTCAAGTAGACTATTGAGTTAGATTATTAAAATATATTTATTTCATTAAAAGGGGTCCTGCACATGAAAAATTTTTAGATTATTAATTTCGAGTAGATTATTGAGTTAGATTATTAAAATATATTTATTTCATTAAAGGGGGTACTGCACATGAACAATTTTTAGATTATTAATTACGAGTAGATTATTGAGTTAGATTATTAAAATATATTTATTTCATTAAAGGGGGTTCTGCACATGAAAAAATTTTAGATTATTAATTTCAAGTAGACTATTGAGTTAGATTATTAAAATATATTTATTTCATTAAAAGGGGTCCTGCACATGAAAAATTTTTAGATTATTAATTTCGAGTAGATTATTGAGTTAGATTATTAAAATATATTTATTTCATTAAAGGGGGTCCTGCACATGAAAAAATTTTAGATTATTAATTTCGAGTAGATTATTGAGTTAGATTATTAAAATATATTTATTTCATTAAAGGGGGTACTGCACATGAACAATTTTTAGATTATTAATTACGAGTAGATTATTGAGTTAGATTATTAAAATATATTTATTTCATTAAAGGGGGTTCTGCACATGAAAAAATTTTAGATTATTAATTTCAAGTAGACTATTGAGTTAGATTATTAAAATATATTTATTTCATTAAAGGGGGTACTGCACATGAACAATTTTTAGATTATTAATTACGAGTAGATTATTGAGTTAGATTATTAAAATATATTTATTTCATTAAAGGGGGTCCTGCACATGAAAAAATTTTAGATTATTAATTTCAAGTAGACTATTGAGTTAGATTATTAAAATATATTTATTTCATTAAAGGGGGTACTGCACATGAACAATTTTTAGATTATTAATTACGAGTAGATTATTGAGTTAGATTATTAAAATATATTTATTTCATTAAAGGGGGTTCTGCACATGAAAAAATTTTAGATTATTAATTTCAAGTAGACTATTGAGTTAGATTATTAAAATATATTTATTTCATTAAAGGGGGTCCTGCACATGAAAAAATTTTAGATTATTAATTTCGAGTAGATTATTGAGTTAGATTATTAAAATATATTTATTTCATTAAAGGAGGTCATGCACATGAAAAAATTTTAGATTATTAATTTCGAGTAGATTAATGAGTTAGATTATTAAAATATATTTATTTCATTAAAGGGGGTCTTGCACATGAAACATTTTTAGATTATTAATTTCGAGTAGATTATTGAGTTAGATTAGTAAAATATATTTATTTCATTAAAGGGGGTCCTGCACATGAAAAAATTTTAGATTATTAATTTCGAGTAGATTATTGAGTTAGATTATTAAAATATATTTATTTCATTAAAGGGGGTCCTGCACATGAAAAAATTTTAGATTATTAATTTCGAGTAGATTATTGAGTTAGATTATTAATTCGATAATAAAAATCTCATGTTAAAGCATTTAAATGTATCTAATTATTATACTGTGAAAGTTTGATAATGATTGAAGAATTTGTTATTGAATGAGATGACCCCAAAGATGTTGAATTTACCATGGGCTCCTATGGAGGTGCCGGGTCACCTTAACTTAATTGTTAATCAAAAAAAAAAAAAAAAAAAAATACCAATTCTCTGCTTGTCCATCTTGATATTTGTACCCAACTTCAGAATGAGGAACTTGCACAAGTGAGGAAAATGAATATTTTTTGTATTTTCTAGTGTTATCCAACGAATATATTTGAGCAGTGCAATTATTTTTTTATCTTTATGCTTTCAATTAATCAAAAATCGAGTTTGAAATCAGCCGAAATCAAAGCAAAAGTCACGTGACCAAAAATGCATGAAATAAAAAACTTGACGTGGTTACGCAGAGACAAAGTCGCAAAATGAAGGAGAAACCATACTTATTCCTCGTCTAAAACTGGTTTTAGACTGGTTCATTATCTGCGCGTTGACGTTTCACGTAAAAGTGGCTTTTTTCCGCCAAATCGCAAAGTGAAAAACTAAATATTTTTTTAACTATCTATCCGAGCTCAAATTTTTGAAAGAATGGTATTGTTTTTCATGATTTTTTTCTCTACTTTTATTTAAAAATAAAACCAAAAAACGTGAAAGTTCCTCATTGTAGCTATATGAGAAGTGTGAAATTATAGCGATTAGTCAGAGAGGACTTTAATAAATAGCGATTAATCCCAAAAGAATAAGTTTGGTTTATTTAAATTATTTGACCAAAATATTCAAAATTTATTTTTAATAGCTTAAGTGTCCGAAATGAAACATATGTCACTTGATTGGGATGAAATAAAGCGGTGTTTTTTAGTATGTTACATTATTTTTTTCGAAACAATTATACCTATTTATATTAAAACGAATTGATAGATGTTTCAATACATCTACCAATTCGTTTTTAATACAATGTAGATATTTCAATGTTTAAAAAAAAAAAAATCTTAAGAATATTTTGGCCAAATAAAACATCCAGTTTAGATTTATATAGCAAAACGGCCACTAGACCCTTAACAGCTGAGGTCATGAAAAAGAGATGGCATTTGATTGATCACGTTTTAAGGGGATATGGTACCCAAAAAATTATTTTCAGATATTGCACCACTAAAATTTAAACTATAGTAATTTTATATTATGTTGATGATAAGTAAACATAATTTAACCCACAAAAATATTTTGAATTAATAATTTTTGATTAATTCAAATTTTTAAAGAAATTTCAAACTTTTTTCGAAATGCTATTCTTCCACAATTTTAAGTATTTTTCCATAAAATTTTTACAATACAGCCTTCGCATTATAATTTTTAACAATAGTTAGTATGGATTTGAAGATGCAAGCTATGGAAAAGTTTTTATATGTTTTTACACTAAAAGCAGCAGAAAAACCACGTTTTTTTTCAAATTTTTAAATTTTTCAATAAAAATAAAATTAAAAAAAAAAGCATAGCACACCTTATTCCATACTAACTTTTGTTTATCAGATGTATATAAATACGCTCTAAAAATTTCCTAATCCTAACTAGATTTAGAAAAAAGCATTAGGATTTAACAAACATTCAAACTGAAAAATAACAAACTAAGAAAAACAGTGTTAAAGATTTCTTTTTAAGCTTAGATAGTGTGAGAGGATTTAGAAAATACAATATAACTTTTTATCTATCAAAGGTACTAGTATAAATTTTTGCACAGCTATTCAGAAAGATATTCTCCACATTATGGGATAAAAATTGAAAAATTGACATTTTCATCCTTTTTTGGGTACCATGTCCCCTTAAGAAGAGGTCCTGAAACCATTGAAAGAATTGCTTTGACATGGGCGCCGGATGGAAAGCGGAAGAGAGGGCGACCCATGTTGACCTGGAGAAGGATGGTCATAAAAGGACGAGACAAACTAGGATGGTCGAGCTGGACAATTGATAGGGAGGGCACGCTTAACTGGAGGGAATGGGTGTCAACAATTGCGGCCTCATGTGCCTACCAGGCGTGACGAGACACAAGGCAAAGCAAGATGTTTCAATAGTTTATTACTAAAACGTTATTCTTGAACCATTTGTAATGAATAATTTTACGTTAAACTTTTTTTGGTTTACAATAAAACTGCTTATGCTGACTTTAAAACTTGTAAAATCATGACTTAATAATTCGCGTCTAGTAATTAAAAAAGAAAATACACACCTACATTATATTATCACTATCTCTACTACACTACAATGGAATATATGTCGCCTTATAGGGAAACTCGTAGTATAATAAAGAGATTAGTTGTATTATTAAGTATGCTGCAGTATCAATTATAATTACTTTTATTAAAACGAATTAAGTAGTTTTTTCTAGTAAAACATTATTTTTTCATAATTTATATTTAGTAGTTTAAAAAGAAACTTTCTTTGACTACGATAAAACGGTTTATAAAAAAAAATCTTCAAGATTACAAAATTCTGACTTAAAAATCGTCAAGAAATATCAAAAAACAAACCACTAACTGTTCTTACGTTAGAAAAATATTTGAGGGTAAAATACAGACACTTATAAATCACCATCCATAAACAATGATGTGCTCTCACGTGCATTGTGAGGATATCTACTGTGCATCAAAATGTCCCCAGGAACGGCATGAAGTCATTTGACATAATCAGGCGAACATCTGAGATGGATTCAAGAGAACAGATGACCTTATGACCACACGAAGACAAAAAGTTTACGAAGAAGTGATGTTTTTTTTTCAGATATAGAGAATGTATTATACAATTTATTTCGAAGTAACTCGTTGTTGTGTTTAAAGTTATTTTTTTTTATATTTTCTATTAACTTCGATTTATTTTTGTGTCAGTTTGTGGCGGGAAGAATCTTCGGAGGGCAAATTTTCCCACTTGCCGTCATCTATTCGAGCTGAAACTTGGCAGAAAGACTCGTTGTCGGTAACTGTGTATTCTATCAAGTTTTGGTTGGTTGTTTTCAGATTATCTGGCGCCGTCAGCAACACGAAAGCTATAATGCGCCGAAACATTCGTCATTAGACAAGCCAACATACATTTACAAACACCCATGCCTAACACGGGACTCGAACCCGCAACCTCGCGGTCTAGAGGCTAGCACGCTAACCACTGTACCGTTTGGTCGGCCTATCAAGTTTTGGAGTTAGCACTAAAAGAACGCTTTTACACGCGTTTCTATTATGTACTCGTAAGTCTAATTAACCCACTTGCCGTCATCCAATCGATCTGAAACTCTACAGATAGACTCGTTGACTGTGCATTCTATCAAGTTTTGGGGACTACCAATAGAAGACAGCTTTTTAAACACGTTTATATTTTCGCACGTCAAATCCAGATACTAAGCTATATTCAAGCAAGTACATTTCACAATAACCCATTTAGGTTGATGGCATATGATAAAAGAAACCTGCCATTTTTATGTTTTTTTACTAATTAAGATTAACTTTGAATTTGTTTGTATGGACAAAATATTCAAACGGCTAATTAACCCTTTTGCAGTCATCTATTTGAACTGGAACTTGACAGATAGAGTCGTTGTTGACTATGATGCCACTTTTACATATGTTTATATAGCAAACGTTGTTAATTTAGACGTTTTTTTTTTATAAAAAAAATCTTCAAATTAGTGAGTTTGGCGAAAAACTTGGCGGTGAGAAAACATGTAACTATCAATTTCTAATCAGATTCATAGATTCAGAATCAAGTTTTGACATTTCATAAAAGCCGACCAAACGGTATAGTGGTTAGCGTGCTAGCTTCTAGACCGCGAGGTTGCGGGTTCGAGTCCCGTGTTAGGCATGGGTGTTTGTAAATGTATGTTGGCTTGTCTAATGACGAATGTTTCGGCGCATTATAGCCCTCGTGTTGCTGACGGCGCCAGATAATCTGAAAACAACCAACCAACCATTTCATAAAACACTCTACAAATCAAATTTTAAATCGTTTCTAGTTTCAAGTTCTGTTTGAGTTTTTTGCAATCCTAGGAATTTTATCGATACCTTGAAACTGATATATGATGCATGTCTGCCGCATTTATAGCTTATGCTTACCGATTGGGAATTTGACTTGTGGTAGAAAGTTTCGGTGCTTCCAACGTTACTTATTGTTGCATCTTTTAACACGTTGAGCGCCCTGTCAGCCATCTGTGGCTGACACTGAACTTTCCGTTTAGGCAGCGCCAGCTATCGGTGGCTGATAGTGTAAAATATGACACAAAACTAAAAAAATTACATTGTTTTAAGTAATCACTGAAAATTTACTTAATGTTTACTTATTACAGGATTATATCATTAACACGTTGAGTGCCACGACAGCTATCGGTGGCTGACACTGATCTTTCCGTTTAGGCCGCGTCAACCACAGGTGGCTGACAGTACTTTTTTGTTTTCCCCACACATATAATTTGACATAGTGCCTTTCTTAGTACATTTTAAAGTGCAGGAAGTCTTACTTTTTGAAGTACTATTGATATTTCAATAGATAAAAATATTATTGAATATATTATGTCCAAAATGCCCTTGTGAAAAATTGCCTACCTAAGAATTTTAAGTCCGAGGTCTGGCAACGCTGTGTAAACGTGTGGAATGAATATCTATAACATTTAATTCTAAACTTAAATATCTTCTACTGCGATAAGGCCGACCAAACGGTATAGTGGTTAGCATACTAGCTTCTAGATCACGAGGTTGCGGGTTCGAGTCCAGTGTAAGGCATGGGTGTTTGTAAATGTATGTTGGCTTGTCAAATGACGAATGTTTCGGAGCATTATAGCCCTCATGTTGTTGATGGCGCCAGATAATCTGAAAACAACCAAATCTACTGCGATAACAAACAATGACCTTAATATATTTACGCAGCTGTATCGAGTAAATTTCAATCTGTTAGTAGTGCACTTCTCATTGCTATACCGCAATACCAGCGCTTCTAAGAAGCGCGCGTTGCCAGAAGGGGAATTCTTTAAGAATTCGCGTGGCACTCAACGTGTTAATGCTAACATCTTTCAACGAGACCTTTCATTTAACTAATTGCACTTGTTTGTAACATTTATAGTTATGTCTGAGAGTATTGACCTCAGATGGACTGACAGGCAGACAGACGGACAGACCCGCACTCACAGAAAACCATAAAATTACGAGAACTCTTAGAAAATGGTTTAGTAGGAGTATTTAGGAGGAGTAGAAAAATGATCTTGAATGAAGATTCATAGAGAAACCGTTGAGTAATAGTATTGGCATTAAAACCGCCAATTACGAGTACTCATAGAAAACCTGAAAATTACTAGTCCTCAGTCAAAAAGGGTGCTGTTCAAGTATTTACGCACACAACAGTTCAGAACAGTCTCAGAAAATAGTTGGCGAGTACTTCAGTGGCTGCCTGTGGTCAAAAATGTTAAGTCGGATTTACACGCTACCAGTCGGGTTTCCAGTTTAGATCGCCAGTCTGTGACGTCACGTGGTTCCTGGTTCAAGTAAACCAAATATTTTCTATTTACTGGCGCGGCGACTCCCATCAACCAATCACGCGCACTATGCCGTGATCACCGACAGATGGCTTAGCGGTCGCTAGCTGACGTCACAGAACTGGAGATCTAAACTGGAACTCCAACTGGCAGCGTGTTAATCCGGCTTTAGTACAGCTGGAACAGTGACCTTCCTTCCCCTACTTCCCACAATCATCCATGAAAGGAAATTCTTTAATCTTAATTACTCAAACTCAAAGATTCCTTTCAATATTTACAGAATGGCATGTGTAAGAAAAGGAGAAAAAAATACTCATTTTAGCTTTCTAATAACGGGACTCCATGTTTCAAAATGGTTTAATTTTAAGTTTTAGTATTGATCTAAGAAGTGACAAAAAAAAACATGTGAAAACTTGTCACGGAAACTATTTCCGTTAGGTAGAGAAATTTCTAAGAAATGCTCGTTTCTCTTCCACCCACACATCCTGATCCGCTCACACACGAGCCAATCAGTATATCGAATTTACACGTGCTGCCGAAGTTGCAAAATTCGAAAAAGGGGTGCATGTCGCCACAACGCCGTATACATTTAGCGTGTAGAGAAAGACTCCATACTAGCAGTTGTTACTATAACAACGGTATATCATATTTGGATCTTTTCTCTGTGGCTGTACCTCGATCGACGATCGACAGATTTAATTGATTTGATTGGGTTTCTTTTCTTCAATTGTGCATTGCACAACAGGTTTGCTATTTATAAGAGATTTTTTATTTACTTTCGGTAGAAATTCCATCTTCATTTACGATTCTAATCTACATTTAAGAAAATTAGTAAAATAAATTATCAAAGTTGACTGGCAATTAGTAAATTTTATTTTTAAACTAATAATTCGATGCAGTCTAGCTGTACTTGCTGTGTCCCACGATCCGTCACTGAAGTACTCGTACTTGACGAGTTTTCTATGCCTTCAGAAAAAGTTGCATCAAATGGTCAATGCACATGAAAATCCAGTCAGGAAAGCATTTGTGTTTTCTGCATGTTAAATTTCCACAATAACATTGTGAATATTTCTTTCTTCTCGAGATCGACATTTCCACTACGTAAATATTTGATCCAAGGTGGCACTGATCACTTTTACTTCAACCCTTTGACTCCTTTGGAGCGAGCACTCACTTATCATCTACTGACAGGAAGCCTTGACAAGAGCTTCGCGTAACGCTTTTCTCTCCCCCCCCCCCTTTTTTTTGTGCCCAAAGATTCTCCCGGGTGTTTTTGTTCAAATGTTAGCTCCATAAAAATATTTATTTTTATTCTCCTTCTGGATGGATAATTTGATGGGTTCGCTATATTTTTTTTCGGATTGCAAATGAGAATGAAAAAGAATGAGGAGTCCCAAATGCACAATTCCCAGTAGTGTTAGATTAATAAAAACTCTCTGCTTGATATTTTTTTTACTTGTTATTTTTTCTTCTAAAAATTTAATTCGTTGAATTTTACGAAGCGGAATTTCCAAAAGTGGTTTGGTATGGCCCTTGAGTTGCTGTTGTGCAAAAAGAATACATAACAACCTAGCGGAGGTTTGATATAAACCTTGACTGCCAGAATTTGAGTAGGCAGGAGGGATTAGGGTTTAGAGCTAACTTTGATTCATATTTGATTGATAGTCAAAGCATTATTTGGATTTTTGAGAAATTAATAAGGCGATTAAAAATCCAATGTAATGGTATTTTACATCCTATCAGGAATTAACTATTTTAATTTTGCCGTTAACCAGGAGATTAACGGCAAGTGAAAATTTGGCAAATGATTTTCCGATGTATCATGTTTGCTCAAAGTCTCCTCTTCTGGTAAACTTTGTAAATAGGATTCTTTACGAAGAAGTCACCTGAATTTATTTTCTTTCAAGAGAGTTTAAAGACAGACCACTCAGTTCTAAATCATAAAAACCAAAACTTTCCTATCAATTTATCTCCTTTTAGCCCTTCCGACAATAAATTACCTGGACGTTCCCCATTCCAGTCTACCGTATGCGATGGTTTGACGATTGATTCCCCGATGCGTCATGCCTGTTCCTCAGGTGGCTTTTGAGCCGCAAGTACCACGAGCAGAAAAGGAAGCCATATCGTTGTATCCGATGCCTCTGTAACTCGAGTCGCTTGACTGTAGCGCACCTTGCGATCGTGGCCGCAGATAGCGCAGACAAGGGACACCGCTGATAGCATCGCCGAATGAAACATTCATGACAGCAGCATTTGAACAATGCCTCCAGATGGCTCGAAAACAAATGGACAGCCCGCTCGACTGACAAGCGACCCACGACAGACAGCGTCCGTCTTCGTTTGGCCCGCGGGCTACAAAGACACGCAATTCTCAATCATCGCCACACCAAAGGGATGATATGTGGCCGCTGATGGGAACTGATGAGCGAAGTTTTTGGCTTGTGGCTTTGGAGCTCACCGCGAAGAGACAATGATTGGTTGAATTTGAAAACTATTGAGTGTGGAGGTTCAGAAGCTTTGGATTAATCTATTATTTGAGGTTAAAGCAACACAATTATTTAATATTGTTTGTGTTCCAAACCTTTTAAGAGGGATCGTCAACCTGTCCCATAGACCTAACCAACCTGTCCCATAAACAACTTTGTCCCATAGACCTAATGCTTCAATTTTTCGGCCGCAATACCTGCCGGAGTATTGCTTTAATATACAAGAATTTATACCAGGTATAACAATTATAATAAAAGTAAATTAAGAATTTTTTTAGAAAAACAGAGGAAGGAAGCTCGACGTGTGTGTCCACGTCCTCACCCGGAGAAAGCATTGAAATGGCAACTTCACAAAATTCCTTCTGCACCGAAATGATTTGATATCCCCTCCTTTTTTTTTATTAGTTTTTTTTTTTTTTTTTTACTTCATCCTTTTCCAGAGAGTTGGTTCTGTCACATATGTGCGCTGAGGCAGGTGCTAGTTCACAAAGTCCTTCCTTTCCACTCCCAGCCGGGAGTTCAACCAACCAACCAAAAATTTTCGATAAATATTAAATGGTGTTTATATTTTGTTATGAGCTAGCTTATATGAACTAGAAATTATAATAATAAAAAATCTTAGTCGAATGTTTCAACTTTGTTGCTTTTCAAACTTTGTTGATATGTTTTTATTATTCTATGCCTTAACCCCAAGGGTATTGTTTGCAGATGGTCATAAGTATGGTCCGGTGTCCGTCTCCACTTAATGTTTGAGCATGTGCAGAATAGACATTGTGTGGGCATGCGCCTGCTCCACTTGCTTTTATAAAAAGAGATGTATGCTGATGTTGTTCACTTGTATTGATGTATCGACGTTTTATAAAACTCAAATAAAAACAACAACAACTTTGTAATGGGCTTGGATTTAAGGCCCAGGGTAAACTGTACATCCGCACTAAGTCGATTAATTTTTCGATTGTTATGCTTGGTATAAAATTTCATATGTCTGAAAGTAATACACCGGCAAATATTACTACTAGAGGTAGGAAATATCGATCAAAATAAATATCGATACTATATCGTTTCAAGGAAAAAATATCGATAAAATATCTATATATCGATACATGATTTTTTTTTTTATTTGATTTTTAATTGTGCCTGAAACGAAGTTTTTTGGTGGCAAATTTCTACTTTTCATGAAATAATGCCAAAATTGTTTTAATAAATAAATTATAAATTTTTTTTTAATAAATAAATTATAAATTTTTTTTTAATAAATAAATTATAAAAATTGTTTTTGTAAATAAGTAATATTTTTAATCAGAATAAATACATTTGGATGTCAATACATAAATTCACATTTATTTTTAAAGAAGAAATTTTGAAAAGCAGTTTATCGCATATTTTGCTGATAGAGATGTTTTTAATATTTAAAATTAGTGATTACTAATTAATGACTATTAATAAATGATCTTATCTTTTCATTACATTATGTTTTCTTTTTGGTTAGGGTGCCATTTTAACTGTCTCTCAGCCAAGTCCAAACTTTAATTTTGAAGTTTTTGAAAAGAGAATAAAAAAAAAAAAAAAAAATCGAAAAAACACATGGAACTACAAAATTATCATAAAAAAAAAAAAAAATGTTTAAAAATATCGATATATCAATGACTTGTATTGATATTTTTACTATCGATATATTCTTTTAAATATCGATAAAAATATCGTCGTATCGCTATATCGCCGACCTCTAATTACTACCAAAAAATGAAACATTGGCAGGATGGGGCACGGACCATTCCTCTAAATATTACTCTACATTCCTCTAAATATTACTCTACATTCCTCTAAATATTATCTAAATAAAACTCTCTTATTGAATATCTCCTCTATCACATACTTACATAATCACTTCGGCGTCTGTCGGCCAGAGCAAAATATTCGGAATATAAAAACATAGAGCTGATGAGAAGATTTAAATGAAATTTGCAACACATCAATATACTAAATACCTTACCATACTTCTTCAGTAGCACAAATACGCTGACCAATATCACTGATACTGTCCAATCCAGGTGTGGACCGTTGAAAACTGGCCATTGCTACTGATCTTGGCCAATCTCACCCAGTTCTGGGTAAAATATACTAGATGTTAGGAAATGTTGACGCAGAGTTTTAAAACTAAAATATAGTGTTATAAGAAAAGACGGAGAGGGTAGAAAATATGTTTTGTGATGGTTTTGATATTGTTATGAATTTTTCCACTGAGGCAATGATGGCACAGTTTTTCAGATAAAAACTAGTATTTATTCTCTTCAGAAAACTCACAAAATTTATTCACAGATAACAGTGCAATCACTACTAATCGTCAATACAAGCTTCAACAAGAACAGCTTCGAATATAGCGATTATACAAGCTCACTCCAATAGGTCAACAAAGCGATCACGATCAGCTTTCAACGAAGTCCGAAATCAATCTGAAAACTTTCCCGATCGTCGGTCTTTATATACTTGGCACGAGAGAACATTCGCGAAATTTCCAGCCAAATCGACGGAAAAGAAACATCTCGAAATTTCTCGATTGCTTTAGGTGTTGCCACCTTTTTCTAAACTGTATAATCGCTGTTAATAAATAAAATAAGATAAAAATAAATTACAATAGAATTTTAAAATAATACGTCACTATTTACACTATATACAGACAATTTGTGCAACATTATGTTTATTAAAAAAAAAATCAAATCATGTATTTTGGAAAGATGTTCGAGTTTCAGTATAGATTGGCCAATCTTTCTAGAACCCCTATCTCCGACATTAGTCAATATCACTATGCTACCTGATATAGAGCTGATGAGACGTTTTAAAAGAAATTATCAGCACATCAACACACTAAGTACCTAGTCATTCTTGTAGATGCCTGTCCACGAGGTTGGTTGTTTTCAGATTATCTGGCGCCGTCAGCAACACGAGGGCTATAATGCACCGAAACATTCATTATTTGACAAGCCAACATACATTTACAAACACCCATGCCAACACGGGACTCGAACCCGCAACCTCGCGGTCTAGAAGCTAGCACGCTAATTACTATACCGTTTGTCGGCACCTGTCCTGTCTACGAGGTAAAATTGGGCATGGTTTTTCTAGAGCTTCCCCTTCCCAAATCCCTCAACATAATTGCATTCAAAATTCAATACCCATACAGCATAAACAGAAATCAGTTTTCTTTTTTACTTCGCCTGTAAGTAGTTTGGAAACAAGTCCGGCCGTGTTGGCCAGCTCCTCAAATTGTCTCCAGGATTTCAATTTACTTTTCCTTAGAGCCTTAGATTCAAAGAAATAACTTTAATCGTGTTTAATATTTGAACTGATCCTAATTTGCAACGATCGAAATATAAGCACTTCGTCCAAGTTTTGGCAATATGATATAGTCATTACAGTGCATAATTACTATTCCGATAAATAGAAACAACGCTCTGGTAAAAACGTTTGGCCCACCTGATGGCTGTGTAGTTAGCGCTCTGGCCTCGCATGCATAAGGTGCTGGGTTCAAATCCCGGGTTAGGCATGGATGTTCGTTGGATTTCAGAATCCACGATAAGCTGTAGGTCCAGGCCTGATTAGCCGTCACTGTGTATAAAAAAAGGTCGTTGAGCGTACAAACCAATCTAGGTCCAGCCCTTTAGTTTATGAACTGTGACAAATTTGTTAAGTGTGAGTACTTTAAAGCAATGTTATATTTGGTTACTCTAAAATATTAAGTTCGCGAACTCGTGCTGATTGAGCGGGAACGGGACATTCGGCGTGCGAGACTAATTTCTTACGGAAACTCTATGTTCTTCTTCGTAATGAAAGGTCACCATGTCTCTTTTACAAGCAATGTCATCTTTTATTAAACACTCCATTTTGGTTGTGTAGTTTATGCTGTTTAGTTTTTCAACTGCTGTTTAGTTTATGAATATTTATTTCGGATTATTTTAATGTTATGCATGAAAAATACTACTTAATGTAAGATACATTTAATTGATGCTACAATTTTTATTCAAAGATATAACATCCAAAAAATTTAAAAAGATATTTTAAACAGTTTCGTATCTGGAATTTCAATAAAATGGTGGGTATTTCAAATCAATAGAAAATAATTTTCTTTCGATGTGTTATTATTTGTTAATGAAATCATAAGTGTATAATTGGCTAAAACTCTATCTCGAGACTTATGAAAATGTATAAATAGAAAGAAAAATTAAATCTTGAAACGACTACTATCAACAACTTTAACTATTTGATGATGGCTACTCTTAAATGCGAATTCATTAATGATTCCTTGAAAAATATTAAACACTTTTTTTAATGAAATTATATCTGAGTTGAAAATGAGTGAAAGAATAAATCACTAACAATTTATAAAAAAAAAAAAAATGTATGAATATAAGAAGTTACTAAGCTTCGAATGAGAAAAGCTAGATTTTCTCTGATTGCAATGCAATGATCTATTTCCATATAAATAGGTTATCGCTTCCTATATAGATTCATCAATTATTTATAAAAAGGATCAAACACTACTTCTTAATGAAATTGTAAGTGCGTGTTTCATTAAGAAAAAAAGATTTAAACTTGCAATTCCCCAAAATAAAATCCACCGATAAAGAAAATGCTAAGCAATCCCTTGCCAATACTCATAGTTACAAAGAAAGCCCTGAATTTTTTTTATTCATCTAAAAGTGATAGGGAATGTTATCTAACAGAAATATCTCTTTTATCAACAGGTTGTATTGGTTTTGTTGTCCTACTAAATTATAATTTCATTATGAGAGCAAGATATTGTCAGTAATCCAATCTACAGTAGGTAGAATGTAGGTTCGGGTATGGGTGGGGCTGCCTATTTACCTAAGCTTATTACACTCTAAAAGAAAAATTTGCGAAAGAAAATGCATCTTTTTGGTTGGTTTTGCTTAAAAAAAAAAAAAAAGTAAAATAGATTAACGAATTTTTTTTTATTGAATGAAAAACGCATCTATTCTCTATGGACTAGCAAGAGCGTAATAACGGTTTTTACTTCTGCAATTCCAAGTGGGGGAATAAAGTCATTTTAGTTGTTTTACTTCATTACTTTTTGTTTCTTTTTTTTTTTGGTCTTTTTATTTAAGCAGGGGTCTCTGCTATAAAAACGCGAGATGAAGTATTTTTCTGGATTTGTTATTTTCTTTTCTTATTTCCATAGAGATTAGAAGTTTCGTTTATATGCCAACAATAGATGCGAAGCTATCAACAAAAACAAAATAAGCAATTTGAAAGTGCGCGTGCTGTAAAAGAACAAGCACTTAAATTTGAGTGCACAATTACCCACTGAAAATTTTATGCGTATTATCTAGCGATTATTTCTAAAAGCTGGTGTTGTTATAGACACTGTAATAAATATCTGTTTAATTAGGGTTTAGTCGAGCCGGTGCAACCAGGCTTTGGCATACATTGTTCGTTTTCCGTACATTAGACATCCCTAAAATTCAAATTCAATGAATTGTTGTCCAATATCCGTACCTATGATTTAAAAAGTCAGTCCATTGTTGTTGGTTGGTTTATACGCTCAGCGACCTATTTTTATGCAGAAATATGGCTAATCAGGCCGGGACCTATATCTTAACGTGGATTCCGAACCACAACGAACATCCTTGTAGTCCATTGTTCTAAATTTATTTAAAAATACTGCTTTTTTGTTTAATTTTTCTACACTTATGCTCTAACATAATATCTCCTGGGAAATAGTTTTTTGTTGGTTGGTTGTTTTCAGATTATCATAGTTTTTTGCTACGTGCAAATATTCCGTACGTATGCGAAAATGCAATAAACGAATGATTTTGCTGTTAAAAATCTCAACAAATCTTGGCTCTCTTACGTATTGGCATTTACTGACGATATTCACATGAGACAAATATGAATTTTAAGTAAAATTAAATTTAAAAAATGACATCGTAATTAAAGAAATATTTGTATTATTCATAAGTAGTCGTGATGATTGGTTGTATTCAGATTATCTGGCGCCGTCAGCATCACGAGGGCTATAATGCGCCGAAACATTCGTCATTAGACAAGCCAACATACATTTACAAACACCCATGCCTAACACGGGACTCGAACCCGCAACCTCGCGGTCTAGAAGCTAGCACGCTAACCACTATACCGTTTGGTCGGCAGTAGTCGTGATGAAATCTAAACTATTTTTAATTAATTGTGTTTTTTATTTATTCACGTCCTAATAGGGTTTCAGAACCACAAACGACAGTTACGGTTTTTGTTAAGTGTTAAGTTGTCAAATGACAACTGTAGGGGGATTCTCAGTTACTCCATTTACTCCATCGCAAGGTAATTTTGGGGGCAGTTATGAAGTTAAAAATTGTTTTTATTATAAATTTGACTTAAATTTTAAACTAATGTCCTCTATTCCTACCATAAAATCAATCTTGGATTTTAAGTAATATCCCGATTAATAGAATTAAATTATGATAATTTTAAAAACTGAATAAATTTGAATGAAACTTGGAAGAAGTTTTTTTGTGTGTCCATATAATTTTTTTATTACGAGTGACTTAATCGAAGTATCTTTCATCCAAAGAGCAGAACAGAATACAGGATATTTACAATTAAACTGATACGTGTGATGCTGTCTGGGTTAATTCTCATATCTTAAAAAAAATTAGGGGTGTGAAACATCACACAACTTTCTTTCGTGTTATAGTTTTTTTCGTGTAATAGTGTAATTACACTATAACACTGACGTGGATTTGTGTCATTTATAGTTTTTATATTTTTATCATTCATTTAGTAAAAATGGCCAGTTTGGCGATATTTTTTGTGATAATTCTTGTATGGATCTAGAAAAAAAGAAAGGGGGAAAAAAAAAAAAAAAACCTGCCAAAATGGTGATTCTGGTGATATACTTTTCGATAATTCTTAAATTATACTTTCTTGTAAGTGAAACTTGTTGTAGCTGGAATATTGACTTTTCTTCGAAGTGGACTGTATTTAAATTAGCTCAAAACAATCTTGCTTAAAACCTTTATTACAGTTATAAAAACATCGATGTAAAAGATCAGCAATAAAAAGGAACTCCGCAATTCTGTGAATTGACTATATATCAAAAAGGAGCGTCTCTACAATCAATGACGGTAACAGTTAAAGGTTACATTTTACTGATAGTTAAGTACAGTTCATTGACGCGCGTTAACAAAACTGAGGAGAGAAGAAAAAATTATCGTTTTGAGGTATGTTCAAAGAAAGAGAACTTTGTGTTAAAGGCATTTATTTTTCAATTTTTTACGCCATTAAAGTACTTTTAAGAGAATTTCAGAAGTGGGGATGTTTAAAACACCTTAAGAGGCATTATCATAGCGATTTTGAAAAAAATCATTAGAGCCGTTTTTTAACAATTATTGAAAAACATGATTTTTTCAATGGCAGCTACCTTATGCTCAAGCGTGATTTTGACGAAAACCTTAATGGTAGGTCCTTTTGCACCACCAACCCACACACCGAATTTGAACATTTTAGGTCAATTTGTTCGGGAGTTATGCTGACAACGTACACACATACACACATTTTTTCAAGATCACTTTTTGAAATCAAGGTGTTCCAAAACGTGAAGATATGCAAAAAAAAAAAACTTTCATCACCCTATGTATCAATATATATATAAGTGAGTTGTCTGTACGTCTGAACCTTACACAAATCCACAGTTTTGTACCTAGAGGTACGAAATTCGGTACATAGAAGCTTTAGTACACAGAGATTGTTGAGAACAACTTTTAAATTCGATTAAAAGTTGCTTTTATTAAAATTTAATGACATAAAAAAAAATTCATGGCAAAGATATTTTTTATTACATAAGAATAAAACCAAAAGTAATTTTAATACGTCCCCCTTATTTTTCTGATTATTTTTATGTATTACAATTGTCTGTCCAATAAACAGTTCGATTATTATTATGATTTTCCATATAATTACTGTTATTCGACCCTCTGCGCATGCGCGGTTTCAGCGTAATGCTAATAATCTGAATATAAACAAATTATTGAAATTTACTGAAAACTTTCAAGTCATTACAATATTTTTAATTTTTTTATTTCACGTTTTAGTTTTCTTTTAGTTACTGCGGTTTTGATTTTTGCGATTTTTCTGATTGTTAAATGAAAAAAAAATCGCCAAATACCCTTTACTACATCTGTTCCACTTTTTCTTAAATGTAAACTCCTATGTTTTTCTACGGATCTCCAGCAGAGCGGGGCCACACAGCTAGTACCCTATGAAAGTAAAAATTTGAGTACTCGTGTTGCTATGACAACAGGAGCCAAGAGTGAGGAATTTCTTTATTGCCTCTTGTGGTGATTTACGGAATTTATCGATTTTGTTTCGAAAACTAGGAAAGAAAGAAAAAAGTCAATTTTAAACGTGTGAAGTGTCTTTTATCTAACTTGTTAAAAACTTAGAGGATAGATCGAACTTGTAGCTGCGTGTTGTTCCTTTTTTCCACTTTATCACAACCGTCACAATTTTAATTTCTAAACAGAATAGTTGCAGATCCCAGGTAACTTAAAATATTACAAAGTTAATTGAAGCGTTGATTGCCAGAACAAACCATTTCACAATTTGATTTTTGCTGTTTATATCCAGTTTTTTACTTTCAATTACCCATATGTATACATAGAGTAATGAAAATATTATAGCATTCGGTCAAAAAAAAAATAATAATAATAATTCTCCACGTTTTGGAATATCCTGATTTCAAAAAAGTGATTTAGAAAAAATGTCTGTCTGTGTGTATGTATGTGTGTCTGTGGTCAGCATAACTCT
Organism: Linyphia triangularis; assembly: GCA_963978545.1. Classification (NCBI taxonomy): domain Eukaryota; kingdom Metazoa; phylum Arthropoda; class Arachnida; order Araneae; family Linyphiidae; genus Linyphia; species Linyphia triangularis. The sequence goes on from OZ021733.1 coordinate 5,142,116, forward strand.
CGAACAAACTGACCTACGATGTTCAAATTCGAAATCAGGGTTAGTGGTGGCCATGGTACCTACCATTAAGGTTTTTGTCAAAATCGCGCATGCACATAAGGTAGCTACCATTCAAAAAATCATGTTTTTCAATAATTGCAAAAAATTGGCTTCAATGATTTTGATAAAAATCGCGGTGGTAATGCCTCTTAAGGTGTTCTAAACATCCCCACCTCCGAAATTCCCGTAAAAATATTTTAGTGGCGTAAAAAGTTGAAAAACGAATGCCATCTCAGTTTCGCTTATAACAAAGGATAATATAAAGATTATATAAAAGTATATCGCCAAAATCACCATTTTGGCGAAGTTTTTTTTTTTTTTTTTTTTTTTTTTTAAAGACACAGACAAGAATTATTGCAAAAAAATACCGCCAAACTGACAATTTCCTCTAAATAAATGATGAAAATATAAAAACGGTAAATGACACAAATCCACGTCAGTGTAATTGAAAGTTGTGCGATGTTCCACACCCCTAGTTTTTAAAACCATTTATGCCATAAGTTACTATATGTGGTTTATAGGATTGCCAACTTAGATGGCTATTAGATAAACCAGATTTGGTCCGTTTTGGCATGAATGGTTTAAAAAAAGAAAAAGAAGGAAAAAAAGTTATAAACAGCAAAAATAAAATTGTGGGATGATCCGTTTCGGCGTTCAATATCTCATTTATAAGTGTTTGTTCACTCCGAATATGTAGGAAAATGGCACAGCACGATGACTTTTCTGTTCAGTGACTGTTTTTTTTTACAGTATAAACAGAAAACGTTGTCGATTTCTGGCGTGACTACGGCTGCCTTATCTTAGTCAACCACTCTGCAATCGTAAATGTACTGTCTCCTGTGTCACGGTACCAGAAACAGATGCCTTTTCTGCAAAGATATCGATAACATCCGAACATGCATCTCTAATAAGCTTGCTTCTCCGACCAGCGATTCCTAATAGATATTGACTCGCTGATAGACATCGAGATTCTTCGACTGATGAACGAGAATGAACATTTCGGAGATAAGGTAAACCACGCTCTACTTCTACCTATTTCAATCCAGGAAGATTATTATGTCAACAAAAAGCAAGATCTTTTGCTGAGGATGTTTCTTTCGTAGGTGTTTCCAGAAACATTGTTTGTTGGAAGGGGGAGTATTGGATAGTCAAAGGTATGGTGATTTGTCTTAATGCAGGATTTATTTAGAGAAAATAAGTTAAAAAAACTTTGATCATCCCCTGTGCTTCATCGAAATATTTTCTAATTTTTAATCTCAAGAATTTGGTATTATTGTTATTATTGTTATACTGTTGAATCCTGGAAGATTATTATGTCAACAAAAAGCAACATCTTTCGCTGAGGATGTTTCTTTCGTGGGTGTTTTCAGAAACATTGTTGGTTGGAAGGGGGAGTATTGGATAGTCAAAGGTATGGTGATTTGTCTTAATGCAGGATTTATTTAGAGAAAATAAGTTTTAAAAACTTTTGATCATCCCCTGTGCTTCATCGAAATATTTTCTAATTTTTAATCTCAAGAATTTGGTATTATTATTATTATTGTTATACTGTTGAATCCTGGAAGATTATTATGTCAACAAAAAGCAACATCTTTCGCTGAGGATGTTTCTTTCGTGGGTGTTTTCAGAAACATTGTTGGTTGGAAGGGGGAGTATTGGATAGTCAAAGGTATGGTGATTTGTCTTAATGCAGGATTTATTTAGAGAAAATAAGTTTAAAAAACTTTTGATCATCCCCTGTGCTTCATCGAAATATTTTCTAATTTTTAATCTCAAGAATTTGGTATTATTATTATTATTATTGTTGTTATACTGTTGAATCCTGGAAGATTATTATGTCAACAAAAAGCAACATCTTTCGCTGAGGATGTTTCTTTCTTGGGTGTTTTCAGAAACATTGTTGGTTGGAAGGGGGAGTATTGGATAGTCAAAGGTATGGTGATTTGTCTTAATGCAGGATTTATTTAGAGAAAATAGGTTTTAAAAACTTTTGATCATCCCCTATGCTTCATAGAAATATTTTCTAATTTTTAATCTCAAGAATTTGGTATTATTATTATTGTTGCTATACTGTTGAAAATATTTTGAGGAAAAATCGAGTGTTTTATTGTCTAATTCGATGGTTTACAAATATTTAGTGCTTTTTGTGTTTATAAACATTGCTGATTTTAACATCTTTGATCTAATTCAGTGTGTTTTCTGTTCTTCATTGAAAAACTCGTTTCGTATTTATAAACGAAATTTCCCTAGTAGCACACAGTAGTGTTTGTACAATGGGAAATATTCCTGGGAATATCGGTGATATCCGAGGAATACTTCCTGGTGGACTGACTAACTGTATAGTATGCTATTAGAGTATATTTCTCCTTCCTAACTTCCCCGTTGGGCATTAGGCATGCTTAACAGTGGTAAGCAAGAACAGAACAATTTGTGCTTATAGTCCGAGAGGCAATTTTAATTTTTGGACCCCATCGAACATCATTCTGAATTTTTTATAGACATTAGAGAAAAGTGAGTAGATTACGAATAAACTGGTCTGCAGTGGCGAAAATGGCTGAAACTGATCAAAAATCGACTTGGAATGAGTTGAACTAAAATCCGATTGCCAAATATGACATAACTTGCCAAAAAGAGAACCAACTTTTTCGTCTGGCAACCCACTGCATTTTGATTTTCAACGAGAAAAAGCGCAAACGATTTCTGATTTCTGGCTGGGAAAACTTGTATCTTTTAAAAGTAAGCCGAATTGGCGACATCAGTTACGTCATCAGGGATGTAATGTTTATTGCCAATTTTGGCTCATTTGCGAAAGATGCAAGTAAGCCATAGATACACACATTCGAATCCTCTGCATCCTTCTTAATTGAAAATTAAAGAGTGAGGGTTACCAAATAAAAAAAAAATGCTCATTATTTGGCAAGTTATGGCGCATTTGGCAATTGGATTTAGTTCACCTAATTAAAAGTCGACATTTAACCAATTTCGGCCATTTTTGCCATGGCAGACCAGTGGATTCGTAATCTATTCACTTTTCTCGAATTTCTATAAAAAATTCAGAATAATGTTCGATGGGGTCCAAAAATTGCAGTCTCCTCTCAGTCTATTATGTGTCTCTTTTAAAGTTGACCTCTTAAACAGAACCTATTTTGTTCAAATTTTTTTTGTTAAATGAAAGAGTTTCTGTTCATACCACAAACATTTACAGAAATGTGTACTAAAATAAAAGGTGTGTAATAGCGTTAAGTTTTAGTATTTTCAAGCTGAAGTCATATGAGATTTAATGAAAACGACGTCAGCTCCATTCAATAAAACTATTTGGAAAAGTGCACTGTCATGAAAAGTCTATTTGAAATTGTTCACTAACTTTTAACAATGAACACATATTTTTATATATTTACAACAAACTAACATTAATATTTTTACCATAAAACATCTGTGAATTTGACATTTCTTATCTTTCTTTCTGTTAGATCTTTTCGAACCTATTTCTAAGGACATAATTTGGAGAAAATATTTTAGTAATTGGTTGTACACCATTTCTTTGCAACTAAAAATAATTTTGCTGGGATTTTTATCAAGTTTTGAAAGAGACTTTAAAGTTAAGGAAATCCCTGCTTTAAATCTTTTAGTAGTTTGCTATCTTGATTCTATTTCGCACTGTATAGACATTAGTCTCAATTTATATTTCCATAAATATATATCTTCAGTACACAGAGTATTTAAAGACCTAATGTATAAAGATAAATCATTAACCTTTTACCCTCATATATACAAAATGGAATATTTTTTGCAATGCATTATTGATTAAAGCCAACCTGATGATTGTGGGGTCAGAGCTCTGGCCTCGCATGCCAAAGCTTCTTTTAGATGTGGCCAAAAGATTTTTAGATGTGGCCAAAAGATTTTTAGATGTGGCCAAAAGATTTTTAGATGTGGCCAAAAGATTTTTAGATGTGGCCAAAAGATTTTTAGATGTGGCCAAAAGATTTTTAGATGTGGCCAAAAGATTTTTAGATTTGGCCAAAAGATTTTTAGATGTGGCCAAAAGATTTTTAGATTTGGCCAAAAGATTTTTAGATGTGGCCAAAAGATTTTTAGATGTGGTTTTGAAACAATATTTGGCATTTAAACTGCAAATTGAAATGTCTTAAAGTAAGACAAAAAAGTGTCTCAGGATGCTTAATTTAAAACACGAGTATTTTCAGTGCGTGTTTAAATTCCCAAGGGAGATGAAATATAGTAAAAAAAGAGCAGTATCATCGTAGTGCATATCACACTAGAACAAATTTCAAACAGTTATTTTGAGTTTTTTAATGAAAATTTAATATGTTTTAACAGACATATTTCAACTGCATTTAAATTTATATAGAATGTTTTTAGTGTCCCATTCGGACATTATTTGACAGGTCTGAATAAGGATACCCAACCCATTCAGACTTTTCCGATGTCGGAAAATGCCCTCAAGATTAAACATCACAAATTTCTTAAAAATTAAGACTACATTTGGCGTCTGAATCCAGTGCTATTTTTAAATCTTTTATATTAACTTCGATTTAATGTGCATTTATGTTTGTTGATGGCGGGCAAATCTGCGGAGGCCTAATTAACCCTCTTGCCGTCATCTAATCGGACTGAAACTTGTCAGATAGACTCGATAACAAAGCCTTCTATCAAATTTGGGAGCTTCCACAGTCAGTAAAATATCGCTTTTACCGAATACTTATAAACCAATTAGCCATCATCCGATCACGCTGAAATATCATTTAACCGATCATTGAAGAAATTCTTTCCAGTTGACAAAATTATTTTAATAAATAATAAAATTGTTTTAGTCTGGATAAATAAAAGATATTTGGATGTAAGTGCATAAATTCACATTCATTTTTAATGACTAAATTTCGAAAAGTAGTTTACCGCATAGTTTGCTGATAGAGATGGAGTTTGTATCTAATTTAAAATAGTAAAAGCAAGCACACGCTGGCAACAGAAACGTCGCTTTGTTAATGAATATAAAAATTGGCAATGCACGTAAAGGATTTATATTGAATACTTTATTTTTTTTTATTTTTATTAGTGTGTCTTATTTTAAAACACTTCGATTAGCAGAGACGATTGTGATAACATTGTATCAGGTCTATGGGAAAGACTAAGATCCCCTTCCATTACATTCTCACAGTAAAAGCTTGAAGACAGCCCTATCTGAAGCTTGATGAAATTTCCTTCCCTACCTGCCAACAGAAATGACGCCCCTCCTGCAAAGGCACATCTCACTTCACCCCTTCCCTGGTGAAGGGGCGGATAGAGACCTCGTCTTCCCCCTTCATCTAATGAGGGGGTGGGGGGAATCGATCTCCCTTTACCCTGGACGCCATATTTGTTCGTCCTCCTTTGCTTGCTTTCAATTAGCTGCAACTCTGTTGACATCTAATTATCAGACCGGGGCCATTCCGCGCCTAATGGCCTAATTGCGCGAAGGCCCTGGTGACACTCCTATGTTTCAAACTTAGTTGGGGTAGGAAGGTAAAGTTAACGGCGGGGAAGATTTGGTGCAATGGAAATTGAGAGTTTAGATTTAAAATAGGGTTTGGATAGTGTTGAGGATGGGAGCTTTGATCAAAGTGAATTAAAGTCGCTTTGTTTTAAGGGGACTTGATATCCTTAAAACTATTTTTTTTTTTTTTTAAATTTAAGGTATACAATTGAGATGATTTTTTTGAATTTTTACCTAAGAATTTCAAACTTTTTGGTAGTATATCAGAATTAAAAATGATGCATTTTTATAATTAAAATTTTTTGTTCGGTCAATCTTTTAATTAGCATGACTAATTAGGATGACTTTCGAATATACATAAATAAACTTGTAATTAAGTGAGAGGTATGATTTTTATTGTAAATAAAAGATATTAAATTGAAGCATGTTTTCATAAAGAATTGTGAATTTGGCTTCAATATTTATTTAATTATAAGTTTTTAAATAAAAAGTTTGAAAAAATAGATAGTTTTTAACAAAAAGTTAAAATTAAAATATGTATAAAAATGTGTTTATATCAATTTATATTAGATTCTAGATGAAAACACATTCACAACTATTGTCTACAAAGCAAAATTAGAATTTTGTAAATCTGACCATTTATAATGAAGTTATGACCTTTGGCGTAAAGTCACTTAACACCAAAATGTCATTCTTCAGAAAACGCGTTTAAAGTTTACAAAATTTATTAATGTGATACAAAACAGGTTCACAAAACCTACTGTAATTTAAAAAATAATTTGACCACATAAAAAAATAGTATCATTTTAAAGGTAATGAATTCGGGAATAGTTTGAAAAAAAAAGCAAGAAAAAAAAAGAAGCATACTTTAGTCTAATTTTGCTATTCCTAATATATATGGCCGACCAAACAGTATAGTGGTTAGCATACTAGCTTCTAGACCACGAAGTTGCAGCTTCGAGTCCCGTGTAAGGCATGAGTGTTTGTAAATATATGTTGACTTGTCAAATGACGAATGCTTCGGCGCATTATAGCCCTCGTGTTGCTGACGGTGCCAGATAATCTGAAAACAACCAACCTAATGTATATGTATACCTTAAGACTTTAAAATTATAATTTTAACGTATTCGGAAGTATTACTAGGCAATAGCTAAATTTTATTAAAAAAAAAATTCACATAGGGCTCTAAATTTTCAAAGTTAAATTTATTTTTAAAAAAATTAAGAACATTTCAAATTCTACATCTCCTTTTTCATTTTTCAGTACTTTTTCCTGATTTTTTTTTTATAAAAATGTTCGTGTTCCTAGTAATATACTTTAAACTTTTAAGCATCGGATTTTGAATTAGGAACATAGTTTTGGAGAAAAACAATAAAAACTATACATCAGTAGGTGAAAAAAAAAAAATGAAAAAAAAGAGAATATTTTTCAACATTTAAATTTGTAAAAACAAAGTTTATATTTTATTCAAAAGTCTATGTAGGGTTTTGTCAAATAGATCATTTGAATGACACAAAAAAAAATTCAAGTCATTTCATTTGTATTTGCTGGAGTGTTAGCATTTTGAGTAAGGTGGGAATTCCAAAAAATGCGAATTGAGAAAAATACGTTTAAAAGATTGAAAGAGCTATTGAAGCTATGTTAAATTCTTCATAAAAAACATAATTTTTATGCAATTGCAATTATAGGATCAGCTCAAAAACTTGACAGAATAAGGAGAAGGTTTAAAAGTTTATAAACACGCAAAAAATATAAATATTTCGATATTTTTATAATTTTTTGTCAAAATCAGGGGTATCATGTCCCCTAAAGAAGTTAAGATTCTTTTGACGTCAAATTTTCTTTTTGTACTTTTAGAAATTTCGATATTGTTATAGCTTTTCCCAGGGATGAATACAATGGTGTTCGTAATTAAAATCCTCATGTTTAGCTCCTCCATATATCTTCAAGAAATTTGTTTGAGAAAGTATCTGAACTGAACAGGAAAAATTTTCAAGTACGAAAATACATTTGCATAAAAAAGATTTGTGATTGAATCCCATAAATGAAAATATTTGCAATGGTAAATGTTTGAAATATATTTAGGTTTGTCGAAAGAAAAGTGAACAGTTTTACTCAAACTCAAATAAATTTGTACGAAATGATCTGAGAAGAGGTTCCATTTAAATAGGAAACAATTTTATAAATGATCGAAAATACGTATTATATATGAAGACGGATTCAATTTCAACGCTTTTCGAATTAAACTTACCATATACATACCTAGTAAGCCTAACTCAAAGATACAAAAATATCATTTAAATATAGTATTATACAATTAAGATGGGGGGGGGGGAGAACGGGGGGGGGGGGGAGTTAACGATGATGATGGTAAGTTGCCAAAACTTTTCTCATTCAATTTTAGATTTCCCTCCGTTACCATACTTCCTGATTTGTATGAATTTTATTCTAGTTCTCAAGAATATAAATCATTCTGTTTTATGTTAGCTTTAAGTCGTACTTTAAAAGGATCTATTATTTTAGAATAGTGAATTGAAACATTTTATTTCCCCTGTATAAGAATGAAATTGCGTGATATTAGTCTAAAATATATTAAATATAATTCTGAGTTAAAATTTTCAGTAAAAGAATCAGTTCAGTTTGCAATCTATTGTTATGAGTTTTTCCGCTGAGGCAATAATGGCACAGCTTTTAAGATAAAACTACTGTTTATTCACTTCAGAAACTCACAAAATTTATGCAAAAGCGACAGTCACTCTCAAGCTTCAACACAAGCTTCAGCAAAAATAACTTCGAATACAGCGATTATACAAGCTCACTCCAATAGGCAAACAAAGCGATCAGTTTTCATCGAAGTCTGAAGTCAATCTGAAAACTTTCCCGATCTCCAGTCTTATTTATACTTGGCGCGAGAGTACATTCGTGAAATTTCCAGCCAATTCGTCGGAAAAGAAACATCTCGAAATTTCTCGATTGCTTTAGGTGTTGCCACCCTTTTCTAACCTGTATAATCGCTGTTAATAAATAAAATAAGATAAAAATAAATTACAATAGAATTTTAAAATAATACGTCACTATTTACACTATATACAGACAATTTGTGCAACACTATTGTTTGATTCCACTGAAATTTTTCAATTTGTGAAAGAAAACTTTTGACGCTGTATCTACTTAAAAATATATGCCTATTTAAAAGCGAAGGTTAAAAAGTTCAACTTTATTTTCATTTCTTTAAAACAAGAATCATTTATTGATTTATAGCATTAAAAGGTGCTTTGTTAAAATGTAAATAAAACTCTATATTCATTTTGTTATCCATTGATTAAGGGGACATTTTAAGAAAGTGTTGCGTCCCTTATAAAGGCATTGAGAAAGTTACATAATTCAAACCTTCCTTCATATTGAAGTATTTTTTATTTTCGTTTTGAGTTTTGACTTCAATAAATGGCTCAACTCATTTCAAATGTGCCCAATGTGATTCAAACGTAATCATTTCAAATATATTACCAGATTTGTATATGATATTTTTTATTCAAATGTCGTTGAAATTGAATGCAAGTCTTCGTATATCAACTGAATACTACATTTTACCATTGACTGCACTACAAATTGTAATAATGCAATTATAAAATGAAGCCACAGAAATGATATTTGACGACAATTTTATTGATGTTTCAACTTAGAGAGAATTTTTTTATAGTGTTTGGTAATAGGTTCAAATTATGACGAATTAGTAGTTCAAATTACAAAGAAAAGCATTTATAACAATACAAAAAGCTAAATATTTATTTTTATTACAATAATAATTTTTTTAAATAATTAAACCAAGGGTATTTTTTCATAATTATTACGGATTTAAAAAAAAAAAAAAAAAAAAAAAAAAAAAAAAATACAACCATAGAAATTACATATGACGTCAAATTTTATCGATTACGCTTTGAGATTAAATTTTTATGGTGTTTAGTAATAGGTTCAAATTATGTCTATAAGTTGCAATGAAAAATCTTTACAAAAAAAAAAAAAAAAAAAAAAACACCGATAAAATTTTAATTTATCACAGTAATAAATTTTATAATGATAGTTAAAACAATATTTTTTACGATAGTAATTTTTTAACAATAATTAGTAATTAAAACGATTATAAGTTTTTAATAATTGTTGCGAATTACTAAGTGGAGCTACTTCATTGCGTTTTTTTGTGTGCCCATTTTCTCTTTCAGCCTGACGCATTTCTTAGAACCTGTACAATCATCTGACACCTAATGTCGGAGTAAAAAGTGAGAGGAAAGTACAAGAAACGGCTATTACAGTCCATTGGCGTGTGTACTCAAGGCAGCTGTACAAGCCTTTCAGGCTAGATATGCAGATTCGCACGGCATATCATAATCTCTTCACCTTGTTTTGCACAGGTTGTACTCAGCTTGAGATATCAGGAATACAGAGCATTTTCCCCCTCCCCCTCTATGAAACTCGTCGTATTTGATTTCGGGTTGAATTTCTCACATAGTAGGCTGTGAGTATGTCATTTGGTTTAGACGAGTGCCCATTTGCTTAAGAATGTTCTGTGTCGATGAAATTGTATAGTAATCGGCTTTTAGGATTTATTCTTTAATCTCGTCATAGACTTTGGTTGCATCATTGTAAAGGTAATATATTTATTTTATGAATATAATTACATTTTATGAAAAAGTAGTAATATAGAAATAATAATGAATTGTTTTAACTGAGTTTAAAAATAATGGTGAAGAAATACAAGTAATATATAGCAATTCTAGTGTAGAAATGTAGTTTATAATTTGTGAATAGGAATTGTTATTGGCAAAGATTCTTGATTAAGATGAGAGTTCATTTAGTCTAGAATGGTTTGTAGTTAGGAAAAAATAGTTGAGCAATCAATTTAAGGCTTTATTCTACAATGATGTCATTAATTTTTATCATTCCATTTGAACGCTAATAGCTTTTTAAGTTAAAAAGCGTTATGTGTTTGAAATATATTTAAACTAGCTAATTCAAAATAATTTGAACTTATTACTAAAACCATAGAAATTTGGTATCAATATGAACATTGTGTTTTTAAAGTGTTTATTCACCGATTACATTATTTATTTTTTAGTTGTAAAAAGAAACGCAAATTTAAAAAAAAAAAAGAAAAAGCGTCAATGTTTAAAACATCTTTGAATTAGCCAATTCTTCATAATTTCGACCTATTACTGAAACCATAGAAATGAGCTGGAGAGATCAGTTTTTTTTTTTTTTTTTTTTTTTTTTTTTTAAATTGCTTATCTTCCAATCTCATTATTTCTGTGTTGGGTACAACATTAAAGTTTTTTTTTACGTTGAGAATATACACTACGTGGCCAAAAGAGAAGTAGCTTGCCTTAATATTTCTTTGAATGACCTTTGCCTCAGATTATAACATCAGATCGACGTGGCATTGTTTGCATAAGATTCTGTGGAGTTCCAACCCTTATTGTCACCCAGATTTGCAGCAGTTTTTCACCCCAGACACTGAATTGACAACGGAAGAGAGAGAAACGATTCACTTCGTAACCGCTGTGCCAGTATATCCCAAAGATTTTTGACTCAGTTAAGATCCGGGATTTGTGGGGCTGATTCATCTCATGTTCCTAGAACCAATTTTTAAAAATTCGTGCTGGTTGTTTCTTGGCATTGTCGTCCTGGAAAATGCCAGTTTCATCGGGGAAGAAAAAATCCATTGATACGATGACCTTGTCATTAGGCACGTTTCAGCAATCCAGCGACTGTATTTTGTTGTCCCGTAATGTTGCTGATCCTAGACCAGACCTATTGAAGCAAACCCAGATCACAATACTGCCTCCATTAGCCAGCACAGTGAGTGCTATGCAATAAGGGTACACCGCTTCGTTAGGTTACCTTCTTACCTGATGCACACGTTTTTCTGGAATGGGCTGAATCCTGACTCGTCAGACCACATAACGTTTCTCCACTTCTTAACAGTCCAATATTTACTATTATTATTTTATGCTGTTTAGCAAATTGGAGCCGTTTATGTTCGGTTAATCCTCGAAACTGGTGGTTTTCTTATGGCTCTACATAATTGTTTGAAATGGCCCTATGTTCATTTTTAAACATTGTTGTGTACTCAATAGTTGATTTTTGGTGATTATTCTTCACCATTGCGTTGAGAGATCTTCGTTCCCTAGAATTTGAGTCTTTTTCAACTACATTTCTTCCGAGATGTTGACGGTTTAACGCTATCTTTTCAGGTGTTAATAATGCACTGGATATTTCTTAACTAAATTCCGGGAACTTCAGTAATATCAAGAGTTATTTTCTTTTGTTGCTAAGGACCTTTAATTTGACACTGTTTAAAAGTGGAAATATCTTTTCCTTGACTGCGTAAAACAACTTCACACCTACCATACTTGTCATAGAAATGATCAATTGCACAATAATTCAGCACTATTTAAAGGTTAAATTAGCAGCGGAAACATGCAAATCGTTGTATTTCTGAGTGAATCAGGGGTTCTTATGTATTGCTTATTTATTTCACTGGATATTTCTTAATTAAATTCCGGGAACTTCAGTAATATCAAGAGTTATTTTCTTTTGTTGCTAAGGACCTTTAATTTGACACTGTTTAAAAGTGGAAATATCTTTTTCTTGACTGCGTAAAACAACTTCACACCTACCATACTTATCATAGAAATGATCAATTGCACAATAATTCAGCACTATTTAAAGGTTAAATTAGCAGCGGAAACATGCAAATCGTTGTATTGCTGAGTGAATCAGGGGTTCTTATGTATTGCTTATTTATTTCATACGAATTGCTTATTATTTCATAGCTAATTTTCACCTATTATTAAAAAACCAGATATTTACTATCAAAGTGAGTTTCAACATAAGTAATGTGTCTTTAAATACTATATTATCCTCCAATTTCATTATTTGATTTTAGGAGAAAATTAGCGTATGTTTTAAGCGTTAACAATTTAACGTTATATTTAAAAGCGTCATATGTTTGAGAGGTGTTGTTTATTTTTTTCATGTATGTAAACGTGTTTATTTATTTTTCGATGGCGTAAATATATAGAGTATGTATATCAATTTTTACGAAGCTTAGAACATGTTGGCACTATTGACTTATGTTCACTCTAAACTCATGAAATTTTGTATGCTACAAAACGATACGTGTGACATACTACCATTTCCACCATTCGAAATGCGTTTTTATATTTCCTAAAAAAATGCTCGACTTTATTTTATTTTAAAACTACCCAATTGAACACATTCTCGCAAATTGTTTTTATCTATGCAACGCAAGAAAATGAGGCACCCATAGTGTGCACAGTGTCAAACAAGATCGTAGCTTTCCACTGCTCCAAAATCCCTTTATCTGAACAAAGGAATTGTTCCATGTCCGAGCCAATCAAACGCTGACCCTCTGAAATAAAGGCTGCCCTTGGGAGCCCATGTTCTGGACTCGTATTTGGCCCTTTCCACGCTTCTGTCCTTTATCACTTCCCACCAGACTTCCTCCCCCTCCCCGCTCGCCATTGGTAGAAATATTGCACATTCTACGGAGGATGCTCTCCCTATCCGTCAAATATCTTCCCCTCCTCCGGCATCCCCTCTTGCGCTTCCTTCAGGGAGAGGATGGAGAGTTTCTCTTTGGAGATAGGGATGCTGGGTTTGGCTGTTTCTCGCCCTCTGTGGAGGTTGGTTCAATTGAAGATTTTCTGGCGCAAGAGCTACACTAGGGATAAACTGCGTTGGAACATCGTTGTATCAAGATTTGTGTGAAGGAAAGGATGCCTTCCTGGAGGTCTTTCAAGAGTAAACTGCTCCAATTTTGTATCGAATGGGAGAAAACCGACACAAGACTAATGCTACGATCACCACCCTGTCAACTTATTTTGAAAAGAAAGATTGCAGAGAGTTGGCGAGGCTATATCCTAATACAACTTGCATGCTAGGGGGAGCCTTTTGCAACTATGATGAGAGACAAGGAGGCAGGTTTGGTTTGGTTTGGTTTGGTTTGTGAGCTCAATGACCTATACTTATCCACTATAAGAACTATTCACAAGGTGGCAGGAGTCATCGGCTTAGAGTGATAAGGGGCTATATCTTATTTTGATCCCAAATCCCTATTCATATGTTTGGAAGAAGAAAACGACACATATAAGATTAGTAACAACAACAACTTTATCAATGAAAAAATTTGTAATAAAAGAGTGAAATCCTTCTCTGCTAACTCATATTGAATTGGCACTTTGGAAAGCTTTTCTACCATCCAAAAAATTTTGCAAAGTGAGTTTTTCACTCTAAGCTGACGGAGTGTCGGAATGTATTTGGTGGATAGGGTAAATGCCCAAAGGGGTCGAAATATGGCTATGCTATGACACTTGAGTTGTTTTATATGACTGATTTATTAATTAATATTGGCAGAAAAGGTAAACTAATCAAAGAGATTGAATTTTAGTTTAGTCTAGCGACCCACTCATAAATATGAGTGCTTGACTCATGGCCACGAGGAACAATATTCGCCTATCAAGCAAGATATCTTGAGGACAAGCTACGATGGTGTTCTGCTTTCTCTGCTTTAAGTAGATACGGCGAAGATAGGCTCACGTCGGTTATTGGTGGAAGTTTCCATGTTTTTTCCGATTCTAGACTCAAATACGGAGAAGACATTTTTTTCTTCACACAAATCTATAAATAATGATGTTCCTGTGCAGTATGATTTAGTTCTAGCACCAGATAATCTCTATTGTAACAACTAACAATAATTATGAGAATTATAACTGTAGTACTTACAAGTTTTAGTAGGAACGAGGTTTAAAAAAGTTTAGTTTGTTCAAATATTTTTTGAAAAGTAAATTATAAGAGGTGTGTTTCAACATCATAGTAAAAAAAAAGCACTATTGAATTTTATTTTTGTTTAGCAAATTACTCAAAAGCACGAAAAGTGAAGAAAGATGAACTTTAAAATAAAACACAAAATTAGGGCCATATTTTTATAGAAAGATTTCTTATTTACACGATTCAATGACATTTTACTTTTCATAATCAAATCAAAACGTACAATTTTTAAGCATTTAAAAATTACTCAAAAGTACGAAAAGTGAAGAAAGATGAACTATGAAATAAAACACAAAATTAGGGCTATATTTTTATAGATAGATTTCTTATTTACACGATTCAATGACATTTTACTTTTCATACTACAATCAAAACTTACTATTTTTAAGCATTTAAAATTATAGCGTTTTATATCACGGTGAGACAAATATTTATAAATATTGTAGAAAAAATAAATTTAACATCCTTTATGTAAATAAAAATTTAATATTCTTGATGTATGAAAAGCCAAATTGCGTGACTAAATTTTGAAAAATACATGCATTAAAACCTTATTTTTTTCTAACAATACCAAAAAATATATAGTATAATTTAAAAAGAGCTGTATTGTCGATCAGTTAATAATAATGAAATTAAATAAAAATAATAAGTACTTTTCTTCACTTTTACAGCTATGTATTTCATAAACTAAAAGATATTTATAATAATTTTTTCTTATGGGTTGAGTTAAAAATGCCAGGTTTTTGTTTATTTGGGATTTAATAATTCATACATCATTTTCTATCCTACGCAACGTCGGTGAATATATCGTTTTTTAGCGTCACAAGAGAGGGAAAATATTTAAAATTTACAAATACTTTCAAACTTTCCAGCATTTTAGTGAAGAGTTCCATAAAAAGTAATTTTTGAGAACTAGCATTTTAAGAAGGGACAGCTTTACGTACGTGCAAACACATACTCTATAATTTATATTTTAAATATTTTAAACTGTACTTCCAATTTCATATAGTAAGTTTTATCTTATTTTTTTTTTTGGAACTAGTTAAAACTTTTGTCAATTAAATTATACATTTTAATGAATTTTATACTATTGAAATGAACAAATAATTAACAAAATTAAGCTATACACTTTAATGAGTATTTGTATTGTTATGTATTAATATGTAATAATATCAAGTAAACGCAGTTGGATCATTGAATGCAATTTGGTGATTTTGGCGAAGATATCAAACTTATATATCTCTTATATTTTATACATCACTTATATCCTTTTATCTAAAAATAAAAATCAGTTCAGATATGAATTTGTATGTGCCTTGCTTCAGTGCAAATGTACACTGAAATGCCAGAAAACTATAGTTACATTTATCTTGGCTTAGCAATAAGTACATGTATGTAAGCAGCCTCATTAAGCACTCTGATTGGCTGGGAATTCTTTGCATCCAATCGGATTATTGTGTTAGTGTGCTTACATAAGGGATCTTATTACCAAGTAAGAATACCACAACTATAGCCTATGCGAATAAATGATTATTAAAGTACGTCATCGTTTGTATCAACCACAGCCCATATAAAGATACCTATGGAACATAATAAAGCTGTTTCTCAATTAGAATGGCAAGGTAAAAATATTTGAGTACATTAGGACGTGGTATAGTAGTTGGAACTCGAGAAATGGGACATTGCTTTTCGGAGGTAGGTGAGAAGTATGGATTTTTTGGAGGAAAATTGTTTTTGAAAGGGTGCGCCTTAACTGCAAGAGTTTTATCAAAAGCTTATACTTGAGACGGAAATGAGAAGTGTAGCAACGATCATAGGCATTGCAATAATCACTTCAAACAATAGGCGTGCAACACTGGACATCCGAACTCCATACTACCCCCTCAACATAGATCAACATGAGGCATGTGGCTGTCCACCATATGTCCTTTATCGAGAACCTAACCCTGATTAGCATTGAAGTAGGCTACTGGACCAGTTCTTCTGGGATATCTTCAGGGTATATGGTGGAAAGTCCCTTTTTATGGGATCTAAATGTATTAGAACTGCAAAAACGTTACATGCCACCGTTTGATCGGTGGTATCCTAACATATTAACTAACAAAACATACCTGGACATGTTTTTCAGAAGGTTTTAATGATCATAATCCTACGATTTAACTTTGGCATTTTGGGTTCAGCTGTATATGCAAAATTTCAATCAAATCACCCAACTAGTTCTCAAATAAGACAGCTTTAAATGTTTAGGACGAACAGACAAAAAAGTGGTAGTCCAAGGGTTTCATTTCTTCTTGTTAGGTTATAGTTCACTAAAATGAAGAGTTCGAAAGTTGCATTCCAACATAGCTTGCGCTACAAACAGGAAATGAAATACAAAACTTCGATAACAATTCTCATCACAGTTTACTCCTGGAACACTGTATTTTTACGACATTCCTGAGGATAAAAGGAATAGTTGAAATAGTTGAGCTTACGTAAGGCTGCATATTAAACGTTACTTTAGTAGTATGTCTAGAAACGACAAGGAGTTAGGTATACATATATAGGAACTGCTGTTTTTTTTTTTTTTTTTTTTAAGTTATGAATTTTTTCAATAAAATACCTATCACCATTTGTAAAAAAAAAAAAAAAAAAAAAAAAAAAAAAACCAAATTTTATCAATAGATTTGATTTGGAATTCCTTCCACATTTAAAAAAAATGTATTGAAGTATTGTATCTAAGATTAAATAGTAGACATATTTTCAATGTGGTTTGTTTTGCCTAAACTATTTTGATAAAGTATGGATACTTATAGAATTTGTCTTTTGAAATCAGATTGAACTCGTTCAACTGGTGATAAAATTTAAAATTTTGAACGGTAAATGAAAGTGAGAGACGCACAGTTTTATTTCATGCGTTATGGAGCACTAAATTATTATTATTATTATTATTATTTTTGTATCGCATGGAACATCATAAGAAAGTGACAAGTGTCCCATTTTTTCAATGCGGTATGGTAAACTAAAAGAGTTTTTATGAAGAATTAGAATATCACTTACTCTACGCACACTAGTGAAATTTTTACAAAGAGCAAGTGGTCACATAAAATGCCATACTACCCTTTTTATGACAACTTTAAAATGAAGATTATATATACATGGTGTCCAGGGTTACCAACTTATAAAAGTACAAAGTGCAACCAGACGTTTCTTGAATTACGTAGCAATCATCATAATTTCTTATAGCGTCCAAGTACGCATAAGACCTTCAATCTAGATCTCCATCCTCTCCTGTACCCTGCAGCAATCCCTGCTTCTCTCTATCTCGCCCATCCGGCCCTATCTCTCTCACTCTCCATCACCCTTCTGCATTTCCCCCAGGTGATCTAGGTCTGTGTGTTTCTGTAAGTTTCCATGTTTCAGATCCCTATAGAACTGACCTTATTATTGATTTGTATAGATTTCGTTTAACCTTCAAAGCTAGGTTTGGTGTATTCCATATTTTTTATTTGTTCTTAAAGCAGTTGCGGATTGACATGCGCATACGGTACCCATTTATACTAGAAATCAACGTACATTAAGTAACATTAACAAAAGTAAGGGTTACAAGTTACCAAAGATGGTCTTACAAGTGCTATTCACGAGCTGTAATGCATATAGAGCACGTAGATATTCAGTAATATCCAGGGCATGTTTCAGGAAAGCATTTTTGAGAAAAGCATTGCTATCTAATTAAGAGGTTTGTGTAAATACCTTTCTACTCTACCAATTTGCATAATCCTGATAGCATCCACCCATCTGACAAACCATTTTTAACGTTATCTAAGATTCTCATATCTTTTTTTTTTTACCATTTCAAGTCTAGTCTTTGGAGAGTTTGTGACATTCAATAACCAATTACGATAAGTACACAAGTGAAAATAATTTTAAATCCTAGAATTGATTCTCATCTTTTTTCACCATTTGACATAAGTCTAAGAGTTTGTAACATTCAACCAATTCGTATGATAAGTAAACAAGTGAATTTAACTTTAAAACGTCTATCCGATTCTCATTGTAGTTTATTTTTTGAATGTCAGTCTTTAAATGAAGATTTTGTTCATCGCATTCATCACTTACTTAAAGTACAAATAAATAGGCTACTTGAGAAACCCCATAAGTGACTCAAGAGTAACTTTGGAAGTAAGAAAAGTATTCATACCAAATAGGGTTTCTAAAATAAACGTAAACTTTTACGATCACCAGGAGGAAGTGACCAAATTTAGGAAGTTATTTTTCTTAGCTTTTCAAATACTCCCAAGGAATCGATTATTACTAAAAGATAAATTTTGACAAAAAGTGGCTTATGGGGTTTCACAAATAACCGATTCAAATGTGAAACTTGGATACGATTCACATCTCTTTTGAACGCCATGCCTTGGCGAATGTTGGCGCAACTGTTTCCCCTTGATAACCCAATATTTGAAAGGAAGAAGTTAGACACAGTCGATATATTGAATGCGCCTTCAGAATGTGGGGGTGGTCTGGTCATACCAATATACGACGGCCGTGATTTGTTGGTCGAAGCACTTTCTTTGGGGTTCTGGCAATAAATTTCGGTGCCTTTCATCTTTCTTGTTTCTGCGACTTCCTTTTTCCTTCGATGAAGGGGAAGGGAGGGGGACACGTCTTTTCACTTCACTTCGGTACGTTCCCATTCATTCTTCGGAGTTGCGAAACAATCTCAACTTGGATGTCATCCAGCCGTGAGTAGAGGGCGACAGGGGGGTTGGTTGGGAGGGGGGGGGGGATACCTTTCTTGCCCATAGGGCGCCGCTTGTTAAAAATGATCGAAGAAGAAAGTCGGATTTTTGCTCTTTTTTTTTTCTCTCGCTGCTTCTCTGTTTTAAAATGAAAATAAAAAATGAATACTTTTTAGATGAATCAATTTTCTATTGATTTTGATATCAATTCAATTTTAATATAAATTTTTTAAAATGTTTGTAGGTTTTCGGGCGTAGAGTATGAAGCACCTGCTTTATGTTAATCTTGAAAACTCGCAGATTTTTTTTTCCCATTTTTCTATTTATTGCTTCTTTTTAATTTTTTTTTGTTGCAGACAATTTTTCTTTTAGATTTGAAACAAACTTCAAACTTAAGTTGTATTGGGTACTTGTTCTGACATTTTGTTTCACGTTTTTTAGTTAAATTTTAGTTTTTTTGCTCTTCGTAGTCCACTAATGATTTTGACAGAAGAGTATGGGAGTAGGACATGAAACTTTTAATTTTTATATTATACTTTATTTTAAATGTATTTGGTAATGTTAAATGTATTCATTTATTTTGCATTTGCTACCAATTAGTTAGTTCATTTTATATTTACTTAGTAAGTTGATATGCATTAAACAGTTTTAGATTGAATTAGAAAATTTACATTAATTTCATAATTTTATATTCATCTAATATTTTCTTTTTAATTTAGTAATTTATATGCAATTAGTACTTCTTTGTATAATATTTTTTATTTGCTTTATAACTTTTAGTTTATTTAGTAATTTATTAAGAAGTTATTTGTTTATCAAGAAATTATTCATTTAATAAAATTTATTTATTTAGTAATTTTATATTTAACTAAAATAAGTAGTTTGATATTTCTTAGTAATTTATATTGAATTAAGTTTTCTGTTTCAATTTTATATTTAAATTAACTTTGACTATTTTAATTTTATATTTATGAATTTTATATTTTGTAGTTATATATTTATTTATAAATTTATATTTAGTAATTTTATATTTATTCACTTAAAATTTTTATATTTAGTAATTTTATATTTATTCACTTAAAATTTTTATATTTAGTAATTTTATATTTATTCACTTAAAATTTTTATATTTAGTAATTTTATATTTATTCACTTAAATTTTTTATATTTAATAAAATTTACTGTTCATTTTAAGTTTACGTTTCTTTAATATAATTGAAGTTTACTTGATACTTCTTTAATTTTTAATTTTTAATTTCTAGTTATAAATTTTGTTCCTTCATAAGCACAGAATCTAATGGAAAATTGTAGTTGACCTAGATCAATTTCATAATGAAAACGTACTGATAAACCTAACTAGTATTAAATTGAATCTTCACTGAGTATGATTTCTTCACCCAACAAAACTGCCTAGTTTACGCATAATCTTCAGCTCTCTAGTAGTCGGTTCACTTGTATCAGGCTACTTAACAGATGGCGGGTGTGCCACAAAGCCCACTTTGAATGGAAGCGTCAAATGTGCAGTTCCTTTCTTTAGTTACTTTTAGGCCCTCGATGTTGCTCTCAATGTGCTTTGGGTGGCCGACTTTCAACGCTATCTCATCCAAACATCGGAAAGGAGCTTTTCCTTAAATCTAGGCGAAGTGAATGTTTTTTCTGGTTGGTTGTAAATAAGGAACCAGCTCAATGGCTGGATGTTTCTTTTTATCGGGGTTTGTTTACCGTAAATGAAATTTCCAAAAAACTCAGAATAAATTATATTTCGTCATCGTACCTGTGATTAAAAAAATCTTCTTATTGTTAAAATGTTCTCAATAAGGTTTTTTTCTTCTTTAATTTTGTTAAATAATTTATGAAGTTAAATTTCTTGAAAATAGTTCTTTTTGTTGCTCGCAAATGTCTTATACAGAGGTGAGTATGCAATAATATAAAAATTTGAGTTTCAATTATTCATAAAAAAATCTTGTTTTCTTATTCTTAAAACACATTTTAACAGAAAATTTTACTGACGCTTCCTCTTCTTTCTTTTATAAAAATCCAAAATTGATAAATAATATAACAATTCAAAACGTTAAGAATTTCATATAAATATATATACTCTAAAATTACAATTTAGAGAAATTAGTGGTGCAGTGCACATTTAAAATTACTTAGCGAAAATACTTTTTTTGGAATTTACTCAGAATAAGATATTGCTGAGAGACACAATTGCTCAGAATACAGCTATATTGTTGTTAGAGATAAGATACCTTAGGTTTCCTCAGCGTACTTAAACTGCAATTTTATCTTTTCTCTCCCGACAAATGTATATTACCACAACTTACCAAAAAAATTAATAATTAATATATATATATATATATATATATATATATATATATATATATATATATATATATATATATATATATATATATATATATATATATATATATATATATATATAATTATTAATTCTGGTAAGTTGTGGTAGTATAGAATAGTCTGGAGAGAAAAGATAAAATCAAAGTTTAAGTATGTTGAGGAAACCTAAGGTATCTTATCTCTAACATCAATATAGCTGTATTCTGAGCAATTGTGTATCTCAGCAATATCTTATTCTGAGTAAATTCCAAAAAAAGTATTTTCACTAAGTAATTTTAAATGTGCACTGGGCCACTAATTTCGCTAAAATATAATTTTAGAGTATATGCAGCTTCAAGATGAGAAATCCTGGGTTTGGCATGGATGTTCGTTGAGGTTCGGAATCCACGTTAAGCTGTAGCTCCCGGACTGTTTAGCCTTTAATTGTGCATAAAAATAGATCGTTGAGCGTACAAACCAACCAACCAATTAAATGTTAAACAGCAATCTGCTAAGCCACATATTTTATGCAAATAATAATCCACAATGCAAGTAATGATCTGCAACCACCTGAAAAATAAACCAAAAAATAACTTTTCATAATTAGTAGTAACATACAAAATCGATTAAACCGAAAACTAATAACTATAAACTAATTGAATATCCAGTAAGAAGTAACTTTTAACAGCCGAAAAACTAATTCTATCTATTTCCCCCACCTAGTTAACAATTTCTTAGATCTAATAATAAACATTTAGATACAACTCAGAAGTGGTTTTCTAAACGATTTTAATTCCTCATTAAACAAAATCCGTCCCCACATAAACCGCATTTACACAGCATTTTATTCCCAACAAACAAACTCCCCTCTACAGCCTTATTCCGGTTAACCATTTGATACACAAAGGCAGACAAAGTAAAAGTCCGCGAAATAATAAATTTTCCTCTCCGTTTACTTTAGTCTTTAAATTTGGGCCCTTAATCCAATGCGGAAAAATTGCAAAATGTGGCTCCGAGTGTGTGCGGATCCGTTATTCCAGATATTGGAATCAATAGTTTCGACTGTGGGAAGGAGCCCAATCAATCTAAACATGCACTCGGAAGATATTTCTCGTGATATCCGTAAAGGGAGTTTCTTCACCTGGAGGATCCATTTCACTGTAATCGACCACTCAAAACTAAAGCGTCCTTTTTATGGGCTGTTCCCTTTTTCACAAATGGAGCAAAAGTGAACCTGAGATTAGATTAGAGCCATAAAATGTGAGGATTTGATTAAAGGTTGTATGAACTCAATTTTTAAGGTTTTTGCTTTTTTCTCCCTCCATATTTTCAATGATTTTAAATTTTTAACTTACTGAGATGTATCCTTCTTTGACTACTATGTTTATATGCTTACATTAAAGTACAATAGCGTAGAATATTTGTACACACTAAGAGCATATTTTACACATACTTGTACAAATACCATAATACAAGGTGTTTTTATGGGCTGTACCCTTTTTCACAAATGGAGCAAAAGTGAACCTGAGATTAGATTTGAGCTATAAAATGTGAGGATTTGATTAAAGGTTGTATGAACACAATTTTTAAGGTTCTTGCTTTTTTCTCCCTCCATATTTTCAATGATTTTAAATTTTTAACTTACTGAGATGTATCCTTCTTTGACTACTATGTTTATATGCTTACATTAAAGTACAATAGCGTAGAATATTTGTACACACTAAGAGCATATTTTACACATACTTGTACAAATACCATAATACAAGGTGTTTTTATGGGCTGTACCCTTTTTCACAAATGGAGCAAAAGTGAACCTGAGATTAGATTTGAGCTATAAAATGTGAGGATTTGATTAAAGGTTGTATGAACACAATTTTTAAGGTTCTTGCTTTTTTCTCCCTCCATATTTTCAATGATTTTAAATTTTTAACTTACTGAGATGTATCCTTCTTTGACTACTATGTTTATATGCTTACATTAAAGTACAATAGCGTAGAATATTTGTACACACTAAGAGCATATTTTACACATACTTGTACAAATACCATAATACAAGGTGTTTTTATGGGCTGTACCCTTTTTCACAAATGGAGCAAAAGTGAACCTGAGATTAGATTTGAGCTATAAAATGTGAGGATTTGATTAAAGGTTGTATGAACTCAATTTTTAAGGTTCTTGCTTTTTTCTCCCTCCATATTTTCAATGATTTTAAATTTTTAACTTACTGAGATGTATCCTTCTTTGACTACTATGTTTATATGCTTACATTAAAGTACAATAGCGTAGAATATTTGTACACACTAAGAGCATATTTTACACATACTTGTACAAATACCATAATACAAGGTGTTTTTATGGGCTGTACCCTTTTTCACAAATGGAGCAAAAGTGAACCTGAGATTAGATTTGAGCCATAAAATGTGAGGATTTGATTAAAGGTTGTATGAACTCAATTTTTAAGGTTCTTGCTTTTTTCTCCCTTCATATTTTCAATGATTTTAAATTTTTAACTTACTGAGATGTATCCTTCTTTGACTACTATGTTTATATGCTTACATAAAAATACAATAGCGTAGAATATTTGTACACACTAAGAGCATATTTTGCACATACTTGTACAAATACCATAATACAGGGTGTTTTTATGGGCTGTTCCCTTTTTTGAGATGATCCGATAACTGCAATTGCAGAAAAACTATATTTTTATGGAGAATTTAGCATTGCTGCAATAGCATCTTTGATGTTTCGAACGCATTTTTCTCAGTTAGTGATTTTTGAAATTCCTACCTTACTCAAAATGCTAAAACTTCAGCAAATATGAATGAAATGACTTGAATTTTTTTTGTGTGTCATTCTTAATATGTATTCGACAAAAATAGGCATGGATTTTTGAATAAAATAAAAACTTATTTTTTTACAAATTTAAATGCTGAAAAATGCCCGTTTTTTACATATAGGTACAGTAATTATAGTTTAACTCGAAAACTATTTTACTTATTATAAATCCGATGCCTAAAAAGTTATAGTATATTACTAGGAACATTTAAAAAAAAAAATTAAGAAAAAATATTGAAAAGTGAAAAAAAAAATAGAATTTGAAATTTATTGAATTTTTTAAAAATTTAAAATTTTTGAATATTTAGAACACTAATGCAAACTTTTTTAATAAAATTTAGTTTTTATTTAGTAATACATCCAAATATGCAAAAATTAGAATTTTAACCCTTTGCACTCCAGGCCTTTTTCGCGTTGAGGAATCAGCAACTCGAGACATTTTAGGTTCTGCTGGTGTTTATGGATTTGCTTCATAGAAACTAAACACAGTCATTGGCCTTGCATCGAATTTCCGCATCACACCTAATGGTCCTATCGTGGTTTGGCATCCAATTGTGTGGCGCCTGAGAGGCGCCACTGGAGTGCAAAGGGTTAAAGGCTTAAATATAAAAAAAGTTTGAAGGGTACCAAGTCCCCGTAACGTCATCAAACATCACTCTGAAATTCACAGGTACTTTATAGGTAATTCTCGACATTCTCTGTGAATTTCAGAGTGACATTCGATGACGTATTTTGGCATCTAAAAACTGCATATCCGGCCAAATGTGATTCGGCAGACCCTACGATTGTTGGTTGACTAGTATAAATCTACATTACATATAAGTTTTAGTTGGTTGTTTTCAGATTATCTTGCGCCGTCAGCAACACGAGGGCTATAATGCGCCGAAATATTCGTCATTAGACAAGCCAACATACATTTACAAACACCCATGCCTAACACGGGACTCGAACCCGCACTCTCGCGGTCTAGAAGCTAGCACGCTAACCACTATACCGTTCGGTCGGCCATATAAGTTTTAGAGCGATAAAAATATACTTAATAAAAATATAAATGAAATATACTTTTACCTCTTGTAATGTGTGACTAAAAATGTGTTCGTGTGCAAACCGTAAAAAAAGTTGGTTGGTTTATACGATCAAAGACCGACTTTTGTGCATAATAAAGGTGCTCAATTTAATTTGCGAAAAACTAAAAGTACACTCGGACACATAAAAGGGATTTTCGATCATAAGGAAAAATGTCATCCTTCCTTAATCTGTGAATAAAAAACTCTGCTCATCATTTTAGTCTACAGACTCTTCGCAGACGATTTACAAGTTTCCCAACCCTCTCTCAGATCGTCTGACCATCCACCTAAATCTGTCTAGGAGGTGATGCTGACGAATTCGTCGGTCATTGGTAGATTCACTAAGTCGGACTTGGTAGATTCACTCGGCAGACCATACGATTGTTGGCTGGCTAGTATATATCTACATTACATATAAGTTTTAGAGTGATAAAAATATACTTAATAAAAATATAAATGAAATATACTTTTACCTCTTGTAATGTGTGATTAAAAATGTGTTCGTGTTAAAAACGTAAAAAAGTTGGTTGGTTTATACGATCAAAGACCGACTTTTGTGCATAATAAAGGTGCTCAATTTAATTTGCGAAAAACTAAAAGTACACTCGGACACATAAAAGGGATTTTCGATCATAAGGAAAAATGTCATCCTTCCTTAATCTGTGAATAAAAAACTCTGCTCATCCTTTTAGTCTACAGACTCTTCGCAGACGATTTACAAGTTTCCCAACCCTCTCTCAGATCGTCTGACCATCCACCTAAATCTGTCTAGGAGGTGATGCTGACGAATTCGTCGGTCATTGGTAGATTCACTAAGTCGGACTTGGTAGATTCACTCGGCAGACCATACGATTGTTGGCTGGCTAGTATATATCTACATTACATATAAGTTTTAGAGTGATAAAAATATACTTAATAAAAATATAAATGAAATATACTTTTACCTCTTGTAATGTGTGACTAAAAATGTGTTCGTGTGCAAACCGTAAAAAAAGTTGGTTGGTTTATACGATCAAAGACCGACTTTTGTGCATAATAAAGGTGCTCAATTTAATTTGCGAAAAACTAAAAGTACACTCGGACACATAAAAGGGATTTTCGATCATAAGGAAAAATGTCATCCTTCCTTAATCTGTGAATAAAAAACTCTGCTCATCCTTTTAGTCTACAGACTCTTCGCAGACGATTTACAAGTTTCCCAACCCTCTCTCAGATCGTCTGACCATCCACCTAAATCTGTCTAGGAGGTGATGCTGACGAATTCGTCGGTCATTGGTAGATTCACTAAGTCGGACTTGGTAGATTCACTCGGCAGACCATACGATTGTTGGCTGGCTAGTATATATCTACATTACATATAAGTTTTAGAGTGATAAAAATATACTTAATAAAAATATAAATGAAATATACTTTTACCTCTTGTAATGTGTGATTAAAAATGTGTTCGTGTTAAAACCGTAAAAAAGTTGGTTGGTTTATACGATCAAAGACCGACTTTTGTGCCCAATAAAGGTGCGCAATTTAATTTGCGAAAAACTAAAAGTACAGTCGGACACATAAAAGGGATTTTCGATCATAAGGAAAAATGTCATCCTTCCTTAATCTGTGAATAAAAAACTCTGCTCATCCTTTTAGTCTACAGACTCTTCGCAGACGATTTACAAGTTTCCCGACCCTCTCTCAGATCGTCTGGCCATCCACCTAAATCTGTCTAGGAGGTGATGCTGACAAATTCGTCGGTCATTGGTAGATTCACTAAGCCGGACTTAGTGACGTAAACGGGGGATTAACATACGAATTGATACATTTAGACAAAAAAATAAAATAAACAAAAATCAGTAAATGATGTATTTTAGCTTTCATATGGTTACATTTTGATAGGTTCTAAGAAGTGGGAGAAATAGTACTAAGATTGAATTTTATATACCTCCGAAGAGTTTGATGCATTTAGGATCTTAATACAATTCTGTTTTAATTGTCTATTTGCAAAAGATTTTTTAAAGTATTAAACAAAGTGATTCAGATAAATAATATACTCCAATTTAATTTTATATCTTCCCATAAGAGAAATTTATGGTACCTTTCAAAAGGTCAAAGTAATTTCTCATTTATAGTTACAAATTTTCTCCAATTATAAATGATAGAGGTAATTATATATATATCTTCAATATTGTATTCCTATGAAATGTATAAGATTGCAGAGTTTGCTTCATGCTTGAATATTTATTCGAAGTATTATTTTAATGATTCTTAAAAAATGATACATAGCATTTTGAATAAAAAGTACGCGCATATTGTTAATGAGTATTTAAACCAAAGAGCACCAAATTATATTTTTATTGTATTGTCATAAACCATTTAATGTTGATCTTACCATTTTATTTCTGTATTCTTCAACTTATGTCTCCTGTCTATATAACTTACCTTATTAAATATATTGATCACAAACTTTGAGAATGGTTCAACCCAACTAAAAATTCAATAAAACTGAAAAGGACGTAGTTTGACATTAAACAGCAATTTACAGAAATGTTGAAGACACTTTTTTTGGTCATTATAACTTACTTAAATAGAATGCCAGTTTAATTTGAAGTCTAAGGTTGACATTGTCCCAATGAGTACTAACTTTTATTGATTCAGAGTAAAATGAAGCGGTTTAAAACATGTGATATCATGAAAATGTTCTCGTTGAAAAAAAATTATTGAAAATGCAAATTAGAATATTTAAATATGGCAAGTTTAATAAAATATTATGTGAACAGGTATTTTTAACTTTAAAATCAACATCTAAAATGCAGTTACAAATCAACTAAGCGAATTAAAAATTTACAAATGGAAATTTTCTTAAAAAATGCAGTTAGCAATCGTCTTGAACACGTCAGGCTAAAGATTAGGCAAAAACTTGTTAACTTTTATATTGAAAATGTAATAATGTAAGTTCTCCTTAATGTCGTTTAAATATAAATTGATTTTTTTATGAAACTTAACACATTGTTGATCAGCAATTTTACTGAGAATTTATCTCATGTCACCAGCTAATATTTCGTAATTGACCAGGCTTGGGGCTCCAAAATTTTCAAAGTTGATGTTGTTAAATTGAACACTGGGTTCTATTTTTTTTTTTTTTTTTAGCATTTTTAACTACGTTTTGAACACAAATAAGCAATAAACTTAAACTGATTTTTAATAGCAGTCGTTAAACAGCTAAATCTCGAAAAAAGAAAAAAGAAAAAAAAAAGAAAAAAAAGAAGAAAAAAAAGAAGAAAAAAAAAGAAAAAAAAAGAAAAAAAGAAGAAAAAAAGAGAGAAAAAGAAGAAAAAAAGTAAGAAAAAAAGTAAGAAAAAAAGAAAAAAAAAGAAGAAAAAAGAAAAAAAAAAGAAAGAAAAAAAAAGGGGAAAAAAAAGAAAAAAAAACGAAAGAAAAAAAAGAGTAAAATTAAGGTGAATTACATTTTGATTGATTTTTTGTTGTGTGATTTTGGACTTTAGAAAATGGCTATCAATAAACTTGCAGACTAAAGACGAAAATCCTTTCGGGAAACACTGTCAATATAGCTATTGTGTGCTCACTACAAAATTTTGTATAGGGCCTCAAAAACATAGTGTGCTTTGGGCCCCGAGGGACCCAAGTCATGCCTTGAACAGCGCACTGAGAAATCAACGGTGATGCAAAAAAAAGGGCACTACGAGTTTACTCGTGGCCAGTCGGCAACATTTGGTCATGAAAATACGAGTTATTTCGTGACCGATCAACAATGTATTAATTTGATATGAATTCAGTTTAGTTACGACAGCATCCTTATGTAACTTCACGTGGATTAGGGCTATATATGAATATATGCAAGTATCGTCAGTACGTAACTTCATATAAATATTCTTAAATATGAAAGTATAGATACGTAACTTCACTTGGAGGTAGTCTATGAAAGTGTAGTTAATTAACTTGCAGTTTATTCAAGAATACTTACGTGAAGATATAGTTAATGCAATAATACTTTCATAACTTCCTTTATGGATTTCGTTCAGATACGAAATAAAGCGAAACTTTATGTGATATATTGCGTAACTTTATACGAATTTAGTTTAGATACGAAAGTATAATTGCATAGTTTCATGTGACTAATATTTATGTATAAATATGAAAGCGTCGTTAGTACGTAACTGTAACTGGTTATTTTCAGATATTAAAGACATGACTGCATATGAAAACTGCATATGACTGCATATTTGAAAGTATAGTTATTTAACTTTACGCAGATGGTAAATACTGCAAGTACTTACGTAACTTCAGATGGGTGTTGATTAGAGTCGAAAGTGGGATTATGCAATACCATGAATGCAGGTTATGTACGAATTTCTAACTGCTTTGATTTCAGTGGATACATCGCGTAACTGCACATTAATATAGTTTTTATATAAAAAAAGTATGGTTTTGTAACTTCATGTAGTTTACTTGAACTTATGTTAGTATAGTAATGTCTCCTGCGCATGTAGTTTACATGATACTTCTGTAACTTCATGTTAGTTTCGTATACGTACAAAAGTATTAAAAAAGAGCAGTATCGATTATTTCAGTTCGAATTCGCTGTAAAAGCGTTTCATTTTCGCAGTACTCCAAGCTTCCATCCCCTGATGGCATGCCTCACTTTGTACCCCTGAGTGGATTGCAGCTTCAAGAGAAAAATGTGCGAAACAAAACGGAAGAAAGAAAAAGTGGCAAAGGAAGGGCTTAAAGCACCCTGGGAGAGCGCTGAGAATCGTCCAGTTGGTAAATTATCCGCGATTTCACGCGCAGGGCATACACAATGAAGGAAAAGGGGAGCCCTGTGAGCACTGTCACCTGGCCGCGTCGACAAGTTAGCCCCAAATGTTTGGTTTTCAGCCAACCCATCAATCGATGAAGAAAAAGGCCTTTTTATTTCCCATTTAGCGAAGGATTCAAAGTGGAGGCGAAATCCCGTTTAAGTAAAAAGGGATTTTGCATCTGCAATTTGGAGCGAAGGAAGCAATTCGAATAGGGAAACAAACGCGAGAGGACTTTTTTAATGGTGACACACTTTGGATTATATCGTCGGCTCCCAGACAAACAGAACAGGAAATGTCCTATTTAAAAAGTAATATATGTATTAAAAAAAAAACTAAAAAAAAAAACAAAAAAAAAAAAAAAAAAAAAAACTTTTAGGATTTGTTCTGAATACTTCCACATGTAAACTATATTCATGCTGGGAAGTATAAATACAAAGTTACATTCAAATATTTCTTTTAACTTGAAAAAAATGTTTCAACAACCATACTGATGACATAATCAAAACTCAAGCGCTTGACTTATTTAAAAACTAAATATCACTCATCATTCAATTTTTAGTATTCAAGCTTTAATATAAGTTTTAAAATTCAATTTTTCAATTTTAAAATACTTCACTCAAGTATCCCAGACGTCCTTTAAACAGTTTATCCGTTCAAATTTATTATTATTATTATTATTATTATTATTATCATTATTATTATTATTATTATCATTATTATTATTATTATTATTATTTATATTATTATTATTATTATTATTATCATCATTATCATCATCATCATTATCATTAGCATTATCATCATCATTAGCATTACCATTACCATTACTATTATTATTATTATTATTATTATTATTATTATTATTATTATTATTATTATTATTATTATTATTATTATTATTATTATTATTATTATTATCATTATCCAGTACTTTTTTTTTCTTGTACAGCAAAAAGATTTATGATTTTGAAGTTGGAAAAAATATTTTCTTATACATGGTTCTTAGTCTAATCAACTGTAGACCAGTCTTGTCAAACCATTAATTTATGTTCATTCAAAATCAAAATGATGGTAATGGTACATAGCGGTTTGAGTAACTTAAATTTTTCGACTTTTATAAAATCTTATTATTAAACATTACGTTTGTCCTTTGCACTCTTTATTATAAAACCACTATTAGGTTTTAAATATAATAGTTTTTTTTTACCATATATATCAACTGAAAAAATACTTTAACCCTTCAGCTTACTTGCTCTTTAAGATTGATAACTAAACTTGATTTTGCAAAATTTTGCAAATTTGTGTCAAAATGTTTTAGTAAAAAGACTAAACTACACTTTCTAATTTTAGCATTTAAGAAAGTTTTTAAGCATTTTGTTGAAAAAGCACCCACAGCTTATTCGCTGCATTTGACTGAGTTCAATTAGCGGATATTCCTTAACTAGAGATTTCACACGAAAAGCATGGAACAATGCAAAATCATAGATGTAAGTTATGCCTAATTTCTAATTTGTATATAGGCATGAAAAAAACCCCACATTACTTGGAAAGTTAAGCATACTTCGGAAGATAATCGATTTTCTTCATACAGACTATACAGATTTTATTAAGAACTAAATTATACATTGAAAATTTTACTTTAAGAAACAATCAAATAGGTTAAAAGTATGGAAATTAAAAGTATAAATGTTTAAAAGTAAAAGTAGGGCACAAGAAAAGCATGGAACAATGCAAAATCAAAGATGTATGAAGTTATGCCAAATTTCTATTTGTCATGAATTTAAGGCATGAAATAAAACCCCCACATAACTTGGAATTAAGCATACACGGAAGATAATCGATTTTCTTTATACAGACTATACAGACTTTATTAAGAACTAAATTATATATTGAAATTTTCCCTTAAAGAAACAAGCAAATAGGTTAAAAGTAGAGTCCATAATAAATTTTAAAAATTATTTAAATTTCTAAAATTCCAAAGTTTGAAAAGTATTACGTGATAACCGTAAAAAAAAGCTTTAAGCGATTTACATTGAAACTTTCCATTTTTACTTAAGAAAGAAAATAAGCTTTACAGCGAGTCATGATTTTTTTAAGTGTGTCAGTAAATATTAATAAATTTTAAAAATTATTTAAATTTCTAAAATACCAAAGTTTAAAAAGTATTACGTGATACCCATAAAAAAAGCTTTAAGCGATTTACATTGAAACTTTCCATTTTTACTTAAGAAAGAAAATAAGCTTTACAGCGAGTCCATAATTTTTTTAAGTGTGTCAGTAAATATTAATAAATTTTAAAAATTATTTAAATTTCTAAAATACCAAAGTTTAAAAAGTATTACGTGATACCCATAAAAAAAGCTTTAAGCGATTTACATTGAAACTTTCCATTTTTACTTAAGAAAGAAAATAAGCTTTACAGCGAGTCCATAATTTTTTTAAGTGTGTCAGTAAATATTAATAAATTTTAAAAATTATTTAAATTTCTAAAATACCAAAGTTTAAAAAGTATTACGTGATACCCATAAAAAAAGCTTTAAGCGATTTACATTGAAACTTTCCATTTTTACTTAAGAAAGAAAATAAGCTTTACAGCGAGTCCATAATTTTTTTAAAAGTCTGTCAGTAAATATTTTAGACAATGCATCTTCCCTAAAGAAAGGATATATTCCCATACTGATTTGATTTTTTAAAAAAATTATCTCCTCTAGAGATCAAATGAAATAAAAAATAAGAATTCGAAATGCACTTTTAGGGAATTGGAGCCATTTTTAATATACTCAGAAATTCACTTTTAGGGAATTGGTGCATTTTTTAAATGCTGCCCTACTCTGGAGGCTAAGCTCCCGAGTCTACGTTTCAAAAAAAGAAAAATATCGAAAAAACATGCGACATTTTTTTTTATGGCTGTTGTAACTTTTATTTTGAATAAATTTATATATCTTCCCCACAAAATATTTATTAAATCACTTTGAATAGTTCGGGCGAACCGCATTGCTCTAAGTAATGAAAATTCATCTATCTTCTTTGTGACGACTTCTAAATGAGTTTTTGCTATCTCATCTATCAAATTCATCTATCAGAAAGTTTAAAATATCGATCAAAATTTTTTGATAATTCTCATCATACGCTGTTTCCAAAAAATGGTATCCTACCTCGTCCATCATGATTCTTAGCTAAAAGTTGTTTGCGGCTGGGTATCAATTGGTTCCCAATGAAATTTCAAATATGCAAGGGTCATTAAATTGAGATTTTCATTATTTTAAGTAAGTAATCATAAATATTGGTTACAATGATAATAGTTAACGAAAATAATATACAACGAATACAAAATTATTCGTTTATTGGATTATTCTTATTTTACGAACGGGACATTTTCAGAGAATTAACCTAATCTCGAAAGCTCAGTATTAACCAATTAAAAATAATTTTTCTGCTTTGAGTGTAAATAAGAGCATCTAGTTTTTGTCTAAAAAGATAAAGGAAAATATATGCTTAGTTAATTATGCCAAAAGTTATTTTTATACTTGTTACGCAAGGGACTCAACTAAAAATACTTCATAAAGGTATAAAAAATTGCAAGTATTCTGACCTGACTTGAATAACATAAACTTTCTAATTTGATTCTGAAGTTAGAAAACTAAACTATACTATAATACCATTCTATTTAAAACTAGAGATGTGGAACATCGCACAACCTTTCAATTACACAATAATACTGATCATTACATTTAAATTTGACCACCTGGAATAGTGTTATTACTATTTTCTTATTATTATTCATTTGAAAAAATTGCCAGTTTGGCAATATTTTTAGTGTTAATTCTTACATGAGCAAAAAAAAAAATGAAAAAAAAAAAAAAAATGGAAAAAAAAAGAAGAAAAAAAAAAATGAGGGGAAAAATAAATAAATAAATGGCGATATACGAGGAATAGTGTTAAACTTTTTTTTTTATAGAATTTGGTGATATACTTTACGATAGTTCTTACATTATCCTTTCTTGCAAGTGAAACACGGGAGAGGAGAAAAACAGTCGTCGATGACCGATGATCACAGGAAGGGAACTCTGTGTTGAAGGCATTCGTTTTTCAACCTTTTATGCCTGTATAGCATTTCTACTGGAATTTCGGAGGTGGGAATATTTAGAACACCTTAAGAGGCATTACCACAGCGATTTTTATCAAAATCGTTAGAGTTGTTTTTTAACAATTTCTGAAAAACATGATTTTTTCAATGGCAGCTACTTTATGTGCATGTAGAATTTTGACGAAAGCCTTAATGGTAAGTTCCATGGTACCCACTAACCCATATACCAAATTTGAACATCTTCGGTCTATTCGTTCGAGAGTTAGGCTGATCACGTACATCCAGAAATTTTTTTCTATACCACTTTTTTGAAGTCAGGAATGTTCCAAAACGTAGAGTTATAAAAAAGAAAAAAAAAGAAAGAAAAAATATATTTTTCAATGAAAACGATGCATTCATTACCCTATGTAAACGTATAGCTTATTTAAGGTAAAAACACTTCATGCTATAAACGATTGCAAATACTTTGAGTCGATTTGAATAACTAAAATTTTCCAATTTTATTCTGAAGATAAGAAAGTAAACTATACTAAAATATCTTTCTGTTTAAAAAATACCAACCAATTATATATAATCTCAAATTATTTAGAGTTACGTTAGGCACGGGGCCTTCATTGTGAAGCTAAGCAAAGAACAAGCTCAAAATTTCTAATTCGTAACATCAGATATTTTTACATTTCCCATTTCAAATCTTTTATCATTGTATTTTTTACTAAAAATATATTATTGCAAAATACCTGCCATACTTTAATACAGAAACAATTCCCTTTCTAAAAATTATTCAGTTTATAAGAAACATATTACAATTACAATTTTTTTAAACGCTTTGAACTACGGTTGGTTGGTTGTATTCAGATTATCTGGCGCCGTCAGCAACACGAGGGCTATAATGCTCCGAAACATTCGTCATTAGACAAGCCAACATACATTTACAAACACCCATGCCAACACGGGACTCGAACCCGCAACCTCACGGTCTAGAAGCTAGCACGCTAACCACTATACCGTTTGGTCGGCGCTTTGAACTACGAAATTTATACACAAGAGAGTTGAGAGTTTACGAATGAAACAAAAACTGTGTTTACTATTAGTTAATTCAATATATTACTGGAATAAATTAACTGAGAACTCATGCAAAAAAAAAAAGATAGTCTAGACATAATGTTTTCAATTGATATGGCGTCACTTGTAAATCACGTAAAAAATTATCTTTTATTGGTTCTGTAAAATGTATTTATGAAACAGATGGTAACACAACTGCATAATAAGTGTATTTTTGGATTTAATAAACAAAGTACAGAAGGACTTGGTGTAATTTTCTAGAATATTTATTTTCTGGAGAGGAAACGAAAATTTTTTAAATAAATAACTTAATTTTAAGTCAATGATTCAAAAGAATAAATTATACTAGCATTAGTTTGTATATACTATTTTTCACTACATTTAGTTATTCACATAAACTAAAGATAAAGAACTGTACTTTGGGATTCAAGTAATTCTATGATTCCTTGCATCAATTTCATTATAGTTCTGTTATACTTTGAATACCATGAATACCACGAATTCCATGTGAAATTGAGAGCATTCTGTGGTAAAATAAAATAAGTGACTAGGGGGCTTCGCCCCCTGCTCGCTAACGCTCGCCATCCCCCAAACGCCTCGCTGCGCTCGGATTGAGCCGCCTTGCAGCTCGAATTTGTGGTTAAAACATCTTGCTGCGCTCGAATAGGTTTGCCAGCCATAAAAAATGTAACCAAATTTTTATAAATTTAATGTAAGGCCTAATAGAGAAAACAAATTGCAAGTTTCATAATAGAAAGTTAAATATACTATCCGTCAACATTCTGACTTAAAACTTCATTAGCTATACCCTTACATTGAAGTCCCAATATCTTTTATTTATTCTGATAAGTCACCCCATTAGAGAACGTCGTCCAACGCCGAGGCATTTTCTGGATAAAATACTTCAAAATAATAATTACTCTAAAACAAAAATGCTTCAGAAAAACAGAAAAAATCAACTTTGAAAAGAAGAGTTTAAAAAGAGCTTTAAAATTAGCAACAGGTTTGTTATTTACATACGTAAGGATAGCTTTAAAATTAGCAACGGGTTTGTTGTTTACATACGTAAGGGAGAACGACGTCTAACGCGAGGCATTTTCTGGATAGAAATACTTCAAAATAATAATTACTCTAATACAAAAATGCTTCAGAAAAAAAGAAAAAATCAACTTTGAAACGAAGAGTTTAAAAAAAGCTTTAAAAATAGCAACGGGTTTGTTGTTTACATAAGTAAGGATAGCTTTAAAATTAGCAACGGGTTTGTTGTTTACATAAGTAAGGATAGCTTTAAAATTAGCAACGGTTGGTTGGTTGAACCCCTGAGCAGCCGGTTTGTTGTTTACATACGTAAGGATGTTGCCAATCATATATTCAAAATCATTGAGGCTTTGTAGTAGCTTAATGATGAAAAATATTGAAATTTAACTAATTAATAAAGTGTTAATAAATTATTTTGGCACGTTTTGGCAAATTTACAGCTAATTTCCTTTAAAATGACACCTTGATCATTGAAATTGGTTGAGCAGTTTAGGCGGACGGACTAACCCCAAAAAACGTATTGCCTATTAAATATATAGATAATGTGTAATGAAGCCGTATTTCATAAAAAAGGGTGAAAAAAGATTCTCATATACTTCGATACTGTATAAAGGGTACAATTATAGTGACTATTTCTTATATTCATAATAATAGACAGAAGTATTTATATTCTGTAGAAAAATCTAGACTCGAAGTTATTTGTACAGATGGTCTAGTTCCCAATCTTAAAAACAAATACATAAATTCAATTTGACATGAATTCACAAATCTAACACAAATGGAAAATATTTCTCTAAATGTCATAGGACTTGATTGTAGCTGAGTAAAGTTTATTTTGAGAGATGTATTTAAAGAAATAAATTTTAAAATGTTGCTGTTTTTAATAAAATTTTTTTTTGGAATTGTCACCATTTGTTGTAATTAGAGGTGTGTATGGGAATATAAAGCACACAGAAGGAATATATGATAACCTAGTAGATCATTCCTATGAATTGATCAGAGTAATCGAAACAGAGTAAATTTCCAGCCATTATTGTCCAAGGTATATATGAAGTCAAATTACAGGGAACAATTTTAGAAAAATTCTATCTATTTTAACAATTGTCTTTTCCTCATGAAATAAATTATATGGAATGCAAATTTTATTAACACAATTAAAATTAAACCCTTTCAACTTGGTATGAAGCACGGATTAAGCTGTGGGCCTCGCTTTTTTAGCAAAAAGCTAAAGATTTTTCTTAAATGCTAAAATAACACATTGTGATTTAGCTCTTTTACTAGGACATTCAGTCATACACTACACTGTTAAAAAAATTTGTCCACCTTGCACCAAAATTTGGTTCCCATTTAGCTGCCACCAACATTTGGTGCTTAGTTTCGCGATTTAGTGGTGCTTACGGTCCGAGGTTGCACCATTAAATCGTGAAACTAAGCACCAAATGTTGGTGGCAGCTAAATGGGAACCAATATTTGGTGCAAGGTGGAACAAAATTTTTAACAGTGTACGCAAATTTACCGTTTTTGTTATTCGAAGATTAGTCATTAATCTAAAATAATAAACAAGCTGAGAGGGAAAAGTCGGCGTTGAAAACAACTGACTTTTTCTCGTAAAGAATATGATACAGTAAACAAATTCCCTTAACGAAGTTTATAAAAGTAAGTGTAAAATACTTGATAAACATAAATAAAAAGTATTTAAATTGTAAACAATTTCATTAAAAACATCCTTTCACAAAAGCTTACTTTAATCACCGACAAAAACATTTAGCAACCGTTTAGAAAAAACATTAATATTACCTCTTACTGGTATTACAAAAATGCCAGTTAACCCTTCAAAATCATAATATCCGGAGACAAATAAAAAAAATAAAAAAATACGATACGAGCAATGCTTTTATTTCTAACTTTATTTTAATGAGATCTGATTTTGCCCAAATAGCGGTAGATGTGCTATAAATTATAAAAATTTCATTTCGTGTTAAAAACCGCAGTGAAGACATTTTCTCAAAAGCCTACGAAAGATAAGAGTATTATCCAAAGTACACAATTGCAATTTTTTTTTACGTCCCACAGTATTTTTTTGCGTCCTTTTTTTCAGCGTTTGCATTATTTTTGTCTAAAGTCGCCAGAGAAACGCAAAAGGTAATCAAAATTAAAATATGCTGTTACTGATTGGAGGTAACGGCAACCCAAAACAGTTAATTAAGCAGAAAGGATATTTTTTTCAATCTGCGAGCTGAGGATAAAAAAAAAGTAAGCTACTCTTTTTTCTCCTTTTTTTTTTTTTTTTTTGTGAATTTTTTTTTTTTTTTTTTTAAATATTATTTTCTCCTGTAATGATCGCATAATGAATGAAAAAGAAGAAATCATTAACTCTTTCGAACATAAAGGTGTGTTTTTCTTCTATTCGTGTTTTTTGGACGCTCGAACAAAATAAATTTTCGGCTTATTTTTATTGATAAATATTAAGCGCAAAAAAGAAAAAAAAAAAGGTCATGAATTCATTAAGGAATTGGACTTTTTTTTATATTCAATAGCATAAATGGCCGGGGTTTTTATTTTAAAAAGTACAATTTTTGTTATTAATTTCTAATTTACATTTTACTTAAAAAGTAACAATTTAGGGGCTTTGATATAAAAAGTTAATAATTTAATCAGAATAAATTTATTGGACTGTAATTTGAATAAATTTTTCGTTTTTTTGTTTGTTTATTTTTTTCTTATGTTAGTTAACTTTGAAAGAGTTTCAATTGTTTTGAAATGTTATTATAAATGTTAGCTTTGGATCTAAATGTTGATATTCAGAATAATTTGGTATATGCTTAATAGGATATAAGTTTTAGATATATTATTTACTAAACTATTAATAAAATTTATATTTTAATTAAAGAGCTTAGTGGATGAACATTTTAGGTGAAATTTTTGTAAAAAATGAAGTTATACGAATGGAATAACGCGTTATGGTCTCTTTTAAATACAGAACCTTTAATGATTTTGCAAAGTCATCCAATAATTCTCTTTTTAGTGGAAGAAAATGTATGCATACAGTAATAAGTTGGTTTCAGTGGAAGAAAATGTTATGTATACATTTTTGTGATGTTACACATTTTTCAGTGAGAAATATCTGAACTGCCCAGCGTTGCCCTAGATCATACAGCTGCTACACGGCTTTGCTCGTTACACTTAGATTAGAATTAGTTCAGTCAATTGCAAGTTATGAGCATACTTTATTTCATTCTCAATTTCACCACTTTAACCACAAAACATTGGGTTGAAATTATGTTGCTAATCATCGGAAATAGTCAAGATACTTATAGAAAATACCCGGTTCAAATTGGTTATTTAGATCTCAAGTTATGATCACACCCCTTGAAGGATGGAAAAGAGGAATGGAGGATGGTGTGTTTTTTTGGAATCACACGCAGACAGTGAATTTCTATTGTTTTGAAGATAAAGTATGAACAATCTTATTAAGATCGGAATAAAACAACACACTGCTATAAAAATCACCCCCCCCCCCCACACACACATCCAACGTAGTTTTTTATACATAGATAGTAAATAAAATAACCCATAAAAACAAAGCTTTTAATATGAATTCTTATTATGCATTATCAATTTTTATATTCATTACGCCGATTCTGTTAACAGCGGGTGCTTAATGTTTACATTTAATTTTAAATATCGAAAATATTTCTATCGAAAAAATGCGCAGCAAACTACGTTTCAAAATTTATTTATTGAAATTGAACATGAATTCATGCACTCACATTGAACTATCTTTAATTTATTCTGATTAAAACAATTTTATCATATATTTGTTAAAAAAAAAAATTAGCAACAGGAAAGAGTTTCTTCAATGGTCGGTTAAATGCTATTTTAATGCAATTGGATGACGGCAAGTTGCTTTATTAGTATTCCATAAAAGTGACCTTTTAGTGACCGTTACAGCCCTAAAATTTGATAGAATGCATTGTCATCGACATCGAATCTAATATATATATATACGTTTTTCATCTAAATGACGTTAATAAGCTTCTATTGTTATTACCCGATATTATAAGCGATTTGTGACCAGGGCCCGATCATGACAAGTTGGGGCCCAAGGCCCGGACACATTCGGGGGCCCTTTTTTCAAACGGGTGATTTATTGGAAATGGACTCGACTTAAAGTCAAATGAATTAACATGAAATATAGAAAAAGTTGATGAACTAATGTTAATATTGTTTTCTAAAAGTTGTTTTTTACAAATAAAGAAACAGATTTCAAACAATCAAATTTATGAATCAAAAAAGAAAAAACTTTTTTATGTATAACATTGCATTTCACTATAACAATGTGTATATCCGTGACGACAATATCTGCAGCATTATTTACAACTCCAGGGTTGACATTTGCTGATCTCACTAAAAATTCGTCAAGACTTCCTTTCAATTTTTTTCTCTCTATCTTTTAAAAAAGCTTGTCTTTCACGCTTTTAAACAGTTTATTTGAATAAATACACTCTAAAGACAGTTCAAGATCAATACGAAATGATTTTTATGTAAAAATTATTTTGTACAGGCTATAAAAGATATTCACATAGATTTTGTGAAACAAAAATGGTTTACAGCCAATTTCGGGGGCCCCTAAAATCATGAGCCCAAGGCCAGGGCCTTGTGGGCCTAGGCGATGGTCAGGCCCTGTTTGTGACAATATTACTGACGATATTACGCTCTGGAATCTATCTCATTATAGGGCGGGTAAAGATTGACGCTTACTGTAAACTGTAAGGCGCGCTAATCATTAAATACAGTGAAAGCTTTGTTCTAACACGCGTCGAGTAACACCTTGAGCATAGCCTCAGTAAGCAAATGCTTTTGGGATTGGACTTTCTGCGGCCGAACTGTGGTTTGCCTGTTGAGTCGAAGAAGATGATCCAGGATTAAGCAGATAGTCTCTCAAAAGCGCGATACACCGATCCTGATCAACGTTATAGGGAGCGTTTCCATATTGTTAGATTGACAGCATGCCGTTGCAAATCTGAATTTGAATAATTTTAAAAGCAAAGTGTAGGGGAACGGCGCTCCATTTTTTTTTTTTATAAAAGAGTTAAAATACAGATACTTACAAACAGAATATCCAGTAGAATTCTTATATTTGTTGAAAAAGCTCCGCCTACTTTTAATTTTTCAAAATAAAAAAAAGCCAAAGTGTAACTTTTTAAGAAGAATAACTCATTCACGATCCTCTAGAGAAGACATACATGGAACTAAAGTGGGAATAAAAATATGTGTCAACTTGCTTATGTTAATATTACTGCATCCATAGGTTAACCGAGATTTGAACGCAGACACAAAGGTGCGTAAATCTTTTTTACTAACCTTGCAACTTTAGCACAGTCCCAGTAGCACAACAACTTTGGTCAATATCGGCTGACGTTGACCAATCCCGATGTAGAAAGTTGTAAATCAGCCGTTCGATGCAGATATTAATATTTGTGCACCCACAATAAGTTTCGTTTCAATTTCTTGATGAGGTATCTGATTAAAGGTTATGCATTAGAGGTCGGCGATATATCGATACGACGATATTTTTAAAAATTATCGATATTAAAGATATCGATAAAAGTCACCGATATATCAATATTTACAAACGTTTTTTAGTTTTTTAATGATCGTTTAGTAGTTCCATATATTTTTTCGATTTTCTTTATTTCTTTTTCAAAAACTTTAAAACTAAAGTTTGGACTTGGCTAAGAGGCAGTTAAAATGGCACCAGTATTCAATATTTTGCCATACACTTCATAACCATGGGCACCAACAAGAGGTTACAAGGGGGTGCACCTCCCTGACTTTTGAAAATTAAAATAAAATTGGAAAAATCGTGTTAATTACATATTCATCGCTCTGTTAATTTTTCAATTATTTACAGTGTAAAATTATGATGCTAAATATTCAGCGTTTTCATTAAAAGCTATTGAAAATTATAGTTTTTCTTAAAATTACCGCACCAATTAAGCAAAAATAGAACTTTTTCTTTTGTAATAGATCGATTTCAGTTGGAAAAGTAGTGACCTTACAAAAAGCAATCATGAAAAGTAGAAATTTGCCCCGAAAAACTTCGTTTCTGGCAAAATTGAAAATCAAATAATAAAAAAAATCATGTATCGATATATCGATACTTTATCGATATTTTTTCTATGCAATGATATAGTATCGATATTTATTTTGATCGATATTTCTGACCTCTATTATACATACCCCAAAGTTGAAAAGTTTATAATTAAAATTTTATATAAACTAATCAAAACAGATCCTTAATAGTTCCAATTGTTATTTTAAAAGAAGTCATACTTACGGATGGTAGACGCTGGATAACTTTTATACAAAACATATTATTACTGTTTCAGCTATAAAGGCGTAAACAATATTACAAAATATTTTATAACTTGTTGCCTAATTGAAACACAGCACAAAGTACAGACTTTCCAAATTCGAAATTCTAATATCTCACTAATTTCACAGTCACAGTTAAAAAGTTCCCAACCACCAAAAATAACCATTATGCAATAAAATGCAATTGTATACCAACGCCATATGGGTCAGCATTTAATGATGAGTACCTAACATTCACTGTCGCAAAACACAATCGTTGACTTAATTAAAACACAATTATAACTTAAAAATTTAAAATAATTTTTGTTCCTTAGCTTATTGGATAAGTATTTGAGCTATTTGTTAACGATTTGTTCTTGTGATAGGGACAAGTCGGAAGATATAGAGCCGGTAACTTACGGATTCGAAATACAGTTGTAAACCAACGCCACGGATCAGCATTTAATGAGTATCTAACATTCGTTGTCACAAAACACAATTGTAGACTTAATTAAAACTCAGTTATAAATTTCAATTTGTAATTAATTTTTATTCTTTGGCTTATTGGATATTGCTGATATTTGGGCCATTTTTTTAAGATTCTTTCTTGTGAGGGAGACAAGTCGGAAGAGCCAGTAACTTACGAATCCCCCCCTTCAAAATACAGTTGTAAACCAACGCCACGGTTCAACATTTAATGAGTATCTAACATTCGTTGTCACAAAACACAATTGTTGACTTAATTAAAACTCAATTATAAATTTCAATTTATTATTAATTTTTATTCTTTGGCTTATTGGATATTGCTGATATTTGGGCCATTTATGTAAGATTCTTTCTTGTGAGGGAGACAATTCGGAAGAGCCAGTAACTTACGAATTCCCCCCTTCGAAATACAGTTGTAAACCAACGCCACGGATCAGCATTTAATGAGTATCTAACATTCGTTGTCACAAAACACAATTGTAGACTTAATTAAAACTCAACTATAAATTTCAATTTATTATTAATTTTTATTCTTTGGCTTATTGGATATTGTTGATATTTGGCCATTTGTTTAAGATTCTTTCTTGTGAGGGAGACAATTCGGAAGAGCCAGTAACTTACGAATTCCCCCCTTCGAAATACAGTTGTAAACCAACGCCACGGTTCAACATTTAATGAGTATCTAACATTCGTTGTCACAAAACACAATTGTTGACTTAATTAAAACTCAAATATAAATTTCAATTTGCAATTAATTTTTATTCTTTGGCTTATTGAATATTGCTGATATTTGGGCCATTTGTTTAAGATTCTTTCTTGTGAGGGAGACAATTTGGAAGAGCCAGTAACTTACGAATTCCCCCCATCGAAATACGTCTGCTTGCGAATTCCAAGTCCGTTTTCCATCCATCTCCAGGTCACTTTTCGGAGTCGACCGCTACCATTAGGCAGGGAGGAAGTACTTATGAATTTATGAATTCCCTGCATGGTTTCGGGCCGCCCGGAATATTGACATTCGACTGCATCAAATATTTGCCCAACTCTCGTATCCCCGGCCACAAAGGGAACGACAATTATGCGAATGACTACAACGAGCTACTCCAACACGACAATTGCATTTCCACAATGACGCCTACCCCTCTTACTACTCGAGGGTACTCCACCCCCATTCCCGGGGATTAGCACCCACCCCCCGCCATTAAAAGAGCAATTTCGGACAGTCGAAAAAGGACCCTTTCATCTTGGGATACCTGAAATTGGGTCGACGTCTTTTCACTTTTCAATGTCTTCCATTGTTTCATTCAGGATGT
Organism: Linyphia triangularis; assembly: GCA_963978545.1. Classification (NCBI taxonomy): domain Eukaryota; kingdom Metazoa; phylum Arthropoda; class Arachnida; order Araneae; family Linyphiidae; genus Linyphia; species Linyphia triangularis. Next base: position 5,186,601 of record OZ021733.1, read on the forward strand.
TGCACTTGATTCTGAGTGTTTGTTTGTTTTGTTCCGTTTTATAATGTTTTAATGTTTCACTGAATGTCTGTTTTGCTGCGGTTGAAGGAAGCGTTCTGGATACTTTATGCTCAGTTCTATATCTTAGCTAGCTTTTATATGTTTCACTGTTTCTCCTAATGTCTAGATGTTTTGCTCTGAATTTTTTACTTTTTTACTGTGTTACGGAGAAATCAGTTCGTGACACTTTTTGTCAACAACTAATTTTTCTCTTTTAAATGTTTTACTGGATTTTCAGATATATAGATATTATCCTCTGGATTTTTTTGGCGATGGAGAAGGGGGGGGGGGGGATACCTGATATTGAATCGACGTCTTTTCACTTTTCAATGACTTCCATTGTTTCACTCAGGATGTTGCACTTGATTCTGAGTGTTTGTTTTGTTGCGTTTTATAATGTCTTATTTTTTTTTTTTAGAGAGTATCTGTTTTGCTGTGGTGGGAAGAAATGTTCGTGATAGTTTGTGTACAAATTCAGATATTAACTAGGTTTTATATGTTTAGTTGTTTCTTCTAACGTCTAGATGTTTTAATCTGAATTTTTGACTGTGAAAGGGAGAAATCAGTTCGTGACACTTTTTATCAATAACCAATTTTTCAATTTTAAATATTTTACTGGATTTTCAGATATTTAAATATTTTCCTCTGAATGTATTTTTTTTTTCTGTGTTGGGAATAAATCGGTTTCTGATACTTTGAGTTAAGTTTTGGATTTTAGCTTTTGAGAGTTTTATTGCTTCACTGAATAACCCGATTGTTTTCTTTGCTGTTGATATAAAGTTCATGATACCTTGTGTCGAGTTCTGGATTTTCACTTTGAATGTTTCACTGTATATCTGAATATTTATTTTGCTGTGTTGGGAAGAAATCGTTTGTGATACTTTGTGTTGAATTTAAACTTCGGAGGGTTTTATTGCTTCACTAAATATCCAGATATTTTATTCTGAATATTTGTTTTACTCTGTTGGGATAAACGATTCGTATCATTTTACGTTGAGCTCTGGATTTTAAAATTTCATTATTTCACTGAATATTTATATTTTAATGTTTGTTTTCTGTTCTGTATGTTTTGATCTGATTATTTGTTTTGCTTTTTAGTTTTTGAATTAAACAAATAAATTTGCCAAGCTTTTTAGATTGCTTTGATTTGTATATAAATAATTACTGAAGTAGTGTGGTTGTACTTTTCTAGATTTTCTATTCCTACACTGTTAAGGGGGTATGGTACCGAAATTTCTTCAAAAATCCCAATTTTTTTTCTGATTTTAAAAAACATTTCATACATTCCTGAAGAGAATGATGTTTTTATCTTATTCCTCCGGTGATTAGTATGCCACAAAATTACCTGTGATTTAAACATCACTAATGGGTGTAACACCTTGAAGCGTCTGCTTAAAGTGCGTTTTTCGAGCACTAGTGTTTTTCACAGATGTTGCATACAAATCGATATATCTCCAGAACCATTAACAATTGGCTATTCAAATTTTTGGAGCATTTAATTTATATAGTTTTAAATATTTTGCCTTCACAGAATTTTATTTTTTTAATTCTGTTTTAAAATATAATTTTTAGCGTAAAAGATAACATAAAAAAAAGCAAAAATTTCAATATTTTAACTTTGAGAATTTTTTAAATTTTTTTTAGTTCACCTATCAAAATTCTGTGAAGACAAAATTTTCTTTATATAATTATGTATTACAGAAAGCTTTCACTTTGAAATTTTTTTTATTTTTTCTTGACTTATATCAAAATACGCAAACATCAATTATTATGGATTTTTCTTGGTTTTTAAATTTTTTTTAAATAACAAAACACAATATTTAAAAAAACATTTTCTCAAAGATATATAAATAGTATCTCATACACAAAATAAATTTTTGACGTAAAAATGTACATAAATAAAGTTTTTTTTATTTTCGGTACCGCACCCCCTTAAACTTTTGCTCCACCTTGCACCAAAAATTGGTTCCCATTTAGCTGCAACCAACATTTGGTGCTAAGTTTAACGATTTAATGGTGCTACCTCGGACCATAAGCACCATTAAATCATGAAACTAAACACAAAATATTGGTTGCAGCTAAATGGGAACCAGTTTTTGGTGCAAGGTGGAGCACAATTTTTAACAGTGTATGAATAAAAATTATACACAAATCCAATATTTTTCTTGAAATATTTATATAAAATAACTAAAATTACATATTACAATGCTTGTAGAATTCTATCTTTCTTAATTTTTTAATATGTAAAAAATATTCAATTACCCATATGTTTTAGTGGTATACTGTTAAATATTTTGTTCCACCTTGCACCAAAAATAGGTGACCCTTTAGATGCAACCAGCATTTGGTGCTTAGTTTTAAGATTTAATGGTGCTACTTCGGAACGCAAGCACCATTAAATCGTGAAACGAAGCACATATGTTGGTTGTAGCTAAATGGGAACAAATTTTTGGTGAAAGGGGGAACAAAATTGTTAATAGTGTATTTAAGTTCGTAGTCTCCAAATACAAATTTTTCTGCCTTTTTAATAAATGGAATTTTACAAGCTGCTGAAGGGTATTAACGGCCCAAATCCTTCCCCCTCTCTTCTCCTTCTTGATCAATGATTGATGTCAGAGTCCATTGAATTAGTAAAATCGGACAGTCTCCCTTTTAGACTGAGAGGCGACTGCAATTTTTGGACCCCATCGAACATCATTCTGATTTTTTTATAGAAATTAGAGAAAAGTGAGTAGATTACGAATCCACTGGTCTGTCGTGCCAAAAATGGCCGAAACAGGTCAAAAATCGACTTTTAATAAGTTGAACTAAATCCAATTCCAAATGAGCCATAACTTGCCAAATAATAAGCATTTTTTTTATTTGGTAACCCTCACTCTTTAATTATTAATTAAGAAGGTTGCAGACGGTTCAGATATCTGGTAACGGTCTACTTGCATCTATTAAAAGGGAGCCAAGTTGGCAATAAACATTACGTCATGGATGACTTAATTGATGTCGCCAATTTGGCTTACTTTTAAAAGATAAAAATTTTCCAAATCATAGATCAGAAATCGTTTGCGCTTTTTATCATTGAAAATCAAAATGCAGGGTTGCCTGACGAAAAATTTTGTTCTCTTTTTGGCAAGTTATGACATATTTGGCAATCGGATTTTAGTTCAACTCATTCCAAGTCGATTTTTGATCAGTTTCGGCCATTTTTGCCCCGGCAGACCAGTGGATTCCTAATCTACTCACTTTTCTCCAATCTGTTTAAAAAATTCAGAATGATGTTCGATGGGGTCTAAAAACTGCAGTCGCCTCTCGGACTATTTGTGTTGTGCGATGGGTTTAGATACTTGATACGGAAATTAGTTCTAATCAGTTGGTGAAACTATTATTATAACTATAACATATTGAAATACTATTAACCAGGTGTTGAACTATTAAAAGAAACGCACTATTCGGTTATTAATACGAATTTATTTGGGTTTCTTAATTCTTTAGGACTAGGTGGGTTTAAAACTGTCCCACCGTTTGCTTAGCTTTTTATGCATAGGTGGCTGTATTTTAAACCACCTCGAAAAGTTGAAGCTACTCATGTAGTCATACAGTTTAATATTTTATTTAATGATTTTCATTCAGTTTCAAATGCTATACACCAACGGTAAATGCGTAAATAAGTGGAAAAAAAATATACAAATCAAAATGCATCAGTAAGTTGTGTGTGATTAATGTTGGCGAACTGTGTGAAACAGTAAATTGTTGTCATTTGTAATGATATGGGATTCTTTTTTTTTTAAATATATTATGAGTGAATAAACTGCTTTATAATACCCCCCCCCCCCCCTCTAATTGATGTTTTACACTAATTTTGAAGCTGTGAAGTGGTAGTATTGTATGTATCCCACCATGCAAGTTATTAAAATATAAAATAAATTATAAATTATTTTAAATCATTTAATTTATAAGCTTATAAATTTAATATTTGCTGTTTATATAAATTAGTTTGCCCTTCTACTGTAATATCTGCAAAGTTCCACTGTTTAATTATAAAAAGTTGTTTTTCAATGAATATCATTTAAAGCCTTAGTTGCATAATGGGATTATATATGTGTTCGACCCTGCAAAAAAGACTTATTGAAATGTTATTTTTTTTCTTATTCTAAGTAATGTCTTATGTTAAATAATTTAAATGAATACCCTCCCTCCCCCCCCCCCACACATTTTTTTGAAAATAAAAAATTCTGTACAACTAGGGTTTTTATTTTCTTTAAAACCATGTGCCTCAAAAAGTTAACATTTATTTTCTTCTACACTTACAGCATAGATGTAATTACAGTGTATGCGTTTAGGACCGTCTGAAGTCTGTAGTAATGAACAAATTGCATTTTTTTTTTAGATACCACTTTATTTTTTAATAAACAATATATAAAATTCTCATATTTCATCTGCTTAGTGTGAAAAGATACTAACTTCAATGTTTCAAAGTTTTCAGATAGAAAGGGGGAAAAAAACACTCCTTCAGCATAAGCGCAGAGCCTTTTGCGTATTAGTTATTTACCCCATATTCATTTCAGGTACCAAGTTGCAGGTTTTTTTATTGATATCTTCTAGTCCGAGAGGCGACTGCAATTTTTGGACCCCATCGAACATCATTCTGAATTTTTTTATAGAAATTAGAGAAAAGTGAGTAGATTACGAATCCACTGGTCTGCCGTTGCAAAAATGGCCGAAACTGGTCGATAATCGACTTGGAATGAGTTGAACTAAAATCCGATTGTCAAATATACCATAACTTGCCAAAAATAGAACAAACTTATTCGTCTGGCAACCCATTTCATTTTGATTTTCAATGAGAAAAAGCGCAAATGATTTCTGATCTTTGGCTCGGAAAACTTATATCTTTTAAAAGTAAGCCAAATTGGCTTACTTATATCTTTTAAAAGTAAGCCAAATTGGCAACATCAGTTACGTCATAAGTGACGTAATATTTGTTGCCAACTTGGCTCCCTTTTAATGGATGCAAGTATCTTAATTGTATCGTCTGCAACCTTCTTAATTGAAAATTAAAGAGTGAGGGTTACCAAATAAAAAAAAAATGCTTATTATTTGGCAAGTTATGGCGCATTTGGCAATTGGATTTAGTTCAACTTATTAAAAGTCGATAATTGACCAGTTTCGGCCATTTTTGCCACGGCAGACCAGTGGATACGTAATCTACTCACTTTTCTCTAATTTCTATAAAAAATTCAGGATGATGTTCGATGGGGTCCAAAAATTGCAGTCGCCTCTTAGTCTATTCTTGATTCTAAGTATACTAAAAAGTGAGTTAAGATCAAAAGTGGAGTTGGTACCTTTTCACTCTAAGCCGATGATATTTCTCTCTAATTTTGCAATGTGACCTTATACAACATAATTGCAGTTTTGTTCGAGCTTTACGCACACTTGATCTCAAAATCAGTTAAAAGGTATATGATTGTTGGTCGTAAATATTCAGGCACAAATACTTGAAAGATTCGCGAAATTTCGATATACAATAAAAAAAAAGAAAGAAAAAAAAATTAAAAATCACAATGCTAGATACAGGCTTAATTTGATACGTTTAACTTATTTTCCTAATATTCTATTAATCGTACTTGAATTGCTCGTGATCCCCGATGTAGCAACTTAAATTCGCTAATTCAATGATCGGTAATCTTTTTAAGTGCAAAGCTAAAAAAAAAAAAAAAAAAGCTGAAAGTACTTAAGCGCCTTAACAATTTTGGAGGACATCAAGTTGCTGAAATGCGGTCTCAATTTAATTGGCAATTTGCTAAGAGATATTGCAGAACAATCTTTTGAAAGTAAGAACCCTCTGTTAAAAGCAAAAGTTAATTCAATGTAGTTTTAAATTCGTGGAATTTTCTATTATAAGAAATGGACTGAGGGCATTTTGGGAAACAATAGTTATTTTTTTTATATGAGATCTTTAAAATGGAAAATTAGCAGTGTTATAATTGGACCTGTGAAGAATCGGATACATTGGCACCATTTTTTATGACATAGAAGTCTTGTAAAATATCAAAGCTCTGAACACCTGGTTTTGAACCAGTAATTTATCTTTACTATTGTTTTATTAATTCACCACCGGATATCACTTTTGTAGTCAAAATACGTAGTACCTAGAGCATATAGTTTTTGAAATTTAAACTGAAAACCGTTTTGCAGATGATAATTTTTTCGTATGCGTCCGTACAAAAAATTTGCAATAAATTCGGAGGGAAAAAAATTCTTTCGTAAAACATTTTAGAACTGAAGCGAATTTATGATAGCTTATATTATATGGTGAATAGTATAATGAATAAATACTTATATAGTGAGAGTGTATATATAGTGCATATAGAATAGAGTGTATATAGAATAGTGCGTTGTATCGTTTATAAGAAGACGAATAATTATATTTGAGTATGTTATTACTCGTTTTTTAGACAATTAAGTTTAATTTTCAGTAACTTTTTTTTTCTCAATCTAACTACTAACATTTCTTTAATTATATCGCTTATATTGCGCTATATATTGTTTAATGTAAATTTGAATTCACAACGATGCACTATATTGTGAAAGCCAATGGGGTTAGGGATATATGGAAATGTATTTAGAGCGGTGATATACAAGAGGCGTTCGTAAATTTGTTTCAATCTAACGTTGCCTGTAGTAATCAACAGATGATCATAACATTTTAAATATGTAGGGAAGACTTGTGTACCTAGGGCTACAATGTACCTAAGGCCGCCCCACTTTTATTAATAATGTTAAGTTCTCAGTTTTTTTTACTCACTTGGGTAAGTGGCAACACCCAATTGCTCTTTTGGCAGCCATTTTGAAATTTTAGAGGAGAAAGCTGGGGCAATTTATAAGTGGAAAACGTTTTTATATGGTCTGCAGTAACATTTTGCAAAGCATGGTTTTTATTGTTTTACAAAGTTAAGTCAAATCCTTTTTTTGAATTCTAGTAAATAACTTTGTTGTAACATTAAGTTCTAAATGAGATGTTTAAAAAAGTCCTTTCTCCATGCGCATCTTTAGTAGAAGACATTTTATACGAAATTACCAAGTCGTGTACCTAGGGCCAAATAGTTGCTTATTGTGTTCAAATTGCCAAAACCAAAATCAGTAGGTGCTTCAAAGCGATAATGCATGCAGTTAATTTTTTAGGAATCAGTTTTTCAAGTTGTGAAAATACTGGTAAATCACTAATAATTTGACACATTGCAATTTATTATAGTTATTATATGATAAACCAATGACTGATAACAACTTAATATTGTTTCTTTTATAAAATTCCTATGTGTATGTTTGTTTTCTATTCATTATGGACTGAAACCTCACTTAAAGAGAATGGCCTTATGTACATCAGCTACTGATCCTAGGTACAACGAAGTCTCGTAACTAGGGTCATTTGTGAAATTTCCTTAAAAACTTTCTATTTGACTGAATCTAATATTTTAAGTATTTATATTAATCCCAATGGGAAGTAATTACTATAACGATGTATGCATATCAGTTTCATATTTTTAAACGGCTCAGTGACTCATTTTTTATGCATTGAAAAAAGGCGGCACTAGGTGCATAGGTCTTCCCTACTACTGAGATAATCGGGAATAACAGATGAACATAACTAACATCAATTCAAATTTTTAACGCAGATGGAAATGTGGCAGTTTAAGTATTTATATGGAATGTAACTTTATAGGCTGAATCTTATCCGGAAAGTGGTACATAAATTTTTAGGAAAAAAAACCAATCTAATAAAGTTTTGAATTCATGTCTAATTGTTGCATTGGAAGCGCAGTCGAAAAAATTTAAACAATTTAGTTTTATTTTTAAATCCTTTATATTTGATTTTGTTTGTGTCTTTGTTTGTGGTGGACAGTCTTTGGAGGTTGATTATCCTGTCAATCAATTGAGCTAAAACATGGCATATCAACTTGTTGCTGATGACAATATATTCTGTCAACTTTTTAGAGAAAAAAAAAGTTAGGCAGTGGGTACTGAATAGATGGCTTTCTATATAGTGGACAAACACTATGAGAACTCAACCTGAGCTCGAAATCATTGAAGTTGCAACTGCACGTAAAAGTTGACATTGCATATGAAGGATTTATAGAATAACCTTATTTTTATCATTAATTTTTTTTAGATATTACTTTTCGTGTTTCCAATAGCTCGTATTCAAAATTTTACTGCACTGTTAAAAAATTTGTGCCTCCTTGCACCAAAAATTGGTTCCCATTCAGCTGCAACCAACATTTGGTGTTTAGTTTCACGATTAAATGATGCAACCTTGGACCGTAAGCACCAATAAATCATGAAACTAAGCACCAAATGTTGGTTGCAGCTAAATGGTAACCAAATCTTGGTACATGGTGGAACAACATTTTTAACAGCGTGAGATCTGTTGATTACTACAAGTTACAGATGATTCTAAACAGGTAAACTTTATTTGCGAACGTCTTGTATTATTTGAGTTAGGGTAGGTCAAAGCTGTTTCGTTTCCAGTGGTTCATTTCCTATCAAAACAACTTCGCGATCAAATAGATAGCTTGAATGTTGCGGTGTCAAAAGTTTTATCTTTCGTTACCAGAAGGGGGAACTCTTGTTGAATCCATCTCCTCCCATGCATGTGCAAATATTCTCGAATCGGAACCTATTGGACCATCTCTGTTGGCATGTGAACCATAACACCTCCCTGCTGGATTATCTTTCGATCGCAGCTATTGCCGGACTTGATTCGTCAATAATTGAGGTGTTGGGATTTTCGCCTCCAAAATTTCGTTTGTTGTGAGTTAATAACGTCGTTGACCTTTGTAAATGAGTTGGAGAACAATGAACCTTATGGATCCTCCTTCATTTAGGCGAGTCGGTGAACTTTTTACCATCCTCCGTGGATTAAATCCCTCTTCAGAGTAAACATTCGCGGAAGCAAATATGAAATGATTTGCAACAATTGGATGGCGGAGAAAGGATTCGTAACCTTGAAGATGCAGGATTTCCTTTTGTGAATGGGGAGGAAGAGTGGAGTGAAGGTTCGAAACCAACTTGGTGGCTGGATTCGGAAAGATAGAGTAAGTTGGAAAAGTATTTCTGTTTTTGACAGGGTTCCAAGATTCCGGTTCTTAGGTTGACCATGGGTGAAATAGTGATTTTTTAAAAAAATTATTTATTATTCTGGTACTTGTTGAGAGTAGATCGGAAAGATAGAGTAAGTTGGAAAAGTATTTCTGTTTTTGACAGGGTTCCAAGATTCCGGTTCTTAGGTTGACCTTGGGTGAAATAGTGATTTTTTAAAAAAAATTATTTATTATTCTGGTACTTGTTGAGAGTAGATCGGAAAGATAGAGTAAGTTGTAAAAGTATTTCTGTTTTTGACAGGGTTCCAAGATTCCGGTTTTTAGGTTGACCATGGGTGAAATAGTGATTTTTTAAAAAAAAATTATTTATTATTCTGGTACTTGTTGAGAGTAGATCGGAAAGATAGAGTAAGTTTGGAAAGGTATTTCTGTTTTTGATAGGGTTCCTCATTTAAAGTTTTTAGATAGATCATAGGGGAAATGGTAAATGTCTAAAAGAAAATTTATATTTTGGTATTTATCACTGTTGAAAGTGGATACTCAAAGTTCATGAAAATATCGATATATTTCGATATTGAATATATTGAATACTTTTGATTAACCTTTTTCTGAATTATGTTTCAACAGTACTTACTGAAAATTAAAAAAAAAAAATTATCTTTGTCAAAAATCAAGGCACTGTACTTTTCGGAGAAAATATGAATCTTCAATTGTTTCCTTTTTATTGTAAAGCTATTTTATTTCATTGCAAAGTTGCTAAATGCTATAACCTTAATAGCACAAGTCTAATGCCCAATATCGGTTCGAAACTGGCCAATCAGGATGTAATCCGTAACAGACTGGCCGTTGTTACGGATCTTGACAAATCTCGCCAGTGCTGGGTAAAATATACTGGAAGTTTTGAAATGTCGAGGCAGAGTTTTAAAATTGAAATATAGTGTTATAAGAAAATACGGAAGAGTAAAACATATGTTTTGTGATGGTTTTGACATGTTTATTTTTTAAAAAATCGTAGAACGATGCTCTAAATGCAGCATGGACTGGCAAATCCTTCCAGGACTCCATTTTCCGACATTGGCTAATACCGCTGTGCTTCGTGGGAAGTGGCAAACGTATGTTAAGTTTTAGATAAATATTTCATCCGATCTTATCTGAAAAGTGTGGTATCAGGTGTACATTGCGGATGAAGACTGATGACCTTAAAACCTCAGATATCTCGTGCGGCCTAGATTTTGACAAAAAAAAAAAGTGAAACCATTTACCGATTGTACTAAACTCCTCATACTATGTGTTTTCAGTACTCCTACTCCCTTCCTGAACACCCTCAGTATAGAAGCAGGGGCATACTGGCAATCTGGCATACTGGCATACTGGTGCAATCACCTAGCCGGTCACTGCCTGTAAACAATGGGCCGGACCGGCAAGGAAATTTTCGTTATTTTTTTTTTCCCCAATATAAATAGTTGCCTTCCATAATATTTCTTTAAAAAACAACAGCAACAATGAATTCAATTCTCAATCACCCCACCAGAACAATTAACTGCTATTAAACTATTACTTTAGTGTGAGAGATATAGTTTGCATATTAAAAAATTGCTTAAAATTTCATATTATTTTAATTATATAGATTATGCTGTATGTAGAAAATTGCTGCACTAAGTTTTATACATTATCATATTACAACTCTTTACTTATTTTATAAATTTGAATGTTAAATATATATTATAATTTCCGATGTAATTTTTTGATAAACATACTAGTTATATGCCAGGACATTCTTTATTTATCAATTTAGATTTTTTTTTGGTTTAGTTTTAGCAACAAACTATCAATGGCTTATTGAAACTAATTTCTTTCAAAGGAAGACAAAGAAAATTTGACTTAAGCCAATTTTAAAAATAATCAATCATTAAAATAATTCATTTATTAAAACAATTCATTTATTAAAATAATTCAATTATTAAAATAATTCAATTATTAAAATGAATCAATTATTAAAATAATTGAATTATTGAAATTAGTTATCAAATAAAATTATCAAATTATCAAATAAAATTATCAAATTATCAAATTGAATTATTAAATATAAATATTTAAATAATACGATATATTAATTGTTAAAACTATTTTTAATTATTGAAATTTCTTATTAAATTAAATATTTAATTCATTAAATATTCAATTAAAATATATAGTTAAAACAATTCAATAAAATTCATTATTTAATTATTGAATTTTTTTAATTATTAGCAATAATTATTAAAATTTGATCAATGATAATATTAAAATTTTTGCCTCCATAAATTTAAAATCACCAGGCTGATTTTATGTCCCTCTAGTACGCCCTTGTAAAGAAGAATTTTGTGCCTACACCATCCCTCAACTTTGCAACTTGTTTGACTCAAGATACTCATGCAGATAACAACAACACAGTTACCAATTCGATAACAATCATCGCCCCAATAACCACGTCCGAGACCGATCAATTGATTTCCTGTTGACGCATATGCCGCCAACATATCTTCAAAACACAAACTCTTAACACATTTTACCTACTTTTTACTCTTGAGTTGTGATTTTTTTTATATCGTGTTTTTTACTCGGCATGTAGCGTCTACTTAGATTGTAATCTATGTGTACCTTTGACACCAGTAGCGTGGGGCTTGCATTTAGAGGAAACAGTGAATGAATGGTTGTTGATGACGTTACAGATTTGAGTGATAGTAAAATTTTTGACTGATTTTAAACTTTGGGTTTTATTTTTTTAAACCTCTTTCTAAATAATAAGGTGAGAGTGTTATTATCATAATTACTTGCTTGTAGAGTTAATTATTTTTTTAGTGATAGTTTAATGTTTGACGGATGATAAACTTTGGGTTTAATTTTTTTTAAACCTCTTTCTAAATAATAAGGTGAGGGTGTTATTATCATAATTACTTGCTTGTAGCGTTAATTATTTTTTGAGTGATAGTTTAATGTTTGACTGATGATAAACTTTGGGTTTAATTTTTTTAAACCTCTTTCTAAATAATAAGGTGAGGGTGTTACTATCATAATTACTTGCTTGGAGCGTTAATTATTTTTTGAGTGATAGTTGAATGTTTGACTGATGATAAACTTTGGGTTTAATTTTTTTAAACCTCTTTCTAAATAATAAGGTGAGAGTGTTACTATCATAATTACTTGCTTGGAGCGTTAATTATTTTTTGAGTGATAGTTGAATGTTTGACTGATGATAAACTTTTAGTAACAGTATTTTTGAGTGATGAAACTCATTCTGCACAATAAAACGTTGTTTTATAACACGTTTACTTTCATGCAGGGATATTTGAAATATCATAGATAACTGAGAGAAATAATATGCGACGACGTGTGGATAGTTAAGGAGGGTGACAAGTTTTGATTGTGCTTGAGTCATGCATATTTTGACTGATGATTAAGTTTTTGACTATGAATTTATTTATTCAAGAAAAGGTTTCTACTTTTTAAATATGTTTATTTTCATGCAGCACCAAATGAATTGGTCAAAAGAAATATTTAACCTTAAAAAAGTAGTGTTTTGTGAAAATGAAGCAATCACGATGTGTACGAAGTGTTACGAATCTAAGGATGTCATTGGTAGCATTTAATTTTTGAGAGATGATTAAATATTTGACTGATGGTAAAGTTTTGCCCTTACATTTTTGATTGATGATTATATATTTCCCTGATTATAACCGATATTTAATTTCTGTGTGATGATTCATTTGACTAAGAATAAACTTTTAACATTACATTTTTGAGTGATCAAAATCTTTTTCATATGTAAACTGTATATTTTTTATAGTGTTTATTTCACGTATTGTTCAGTAATTTAATTGTAACATCTGTGAAAATGTATCTTTTACACCAGTAGGTATTAGATGTTTTTTTTTTTTTTTTTGTTATTTTTTTTTTTCTTTCGAAGAGGAAACATCGTAATAATATACCATCCATGGTTGTCGTCCATAGAGCATTACATATTTGAGTGGTATACTGAGTTGGTTGGTTGTTTTCAGATTATCTGGCGCCGTCAGCAACACGAGGGCTATAATGCGCCAAAACATTCGTCATTAGACAAGCCAACATACATTTACAAACACCCATGCCTAACACGGGACTCGAACCCGCAACCTCGTGGTCTAGAAGCTAGCACGCTAACCACTATACCGTTTGGTCGGCAGTGGTACACTGAGAAATTGTTTTACTCAAGAATGAAACCATTTTATTATTTGTTCTTACTAAAGTAAAACTCTCTCAAAAACAAGAAATGACATACTTATAATAAAAATACTCTTCTTACATAAAAACGAGAAATCATACTATTATCAGTCAATTTCTAACATCAATAAAATAAAATGGTAATCACACCAACAAAAATGTCATCACAAAAATAAAAAATCACACCAACATCAATAACAATAGCATGAAACGTACATTTTCGATTCGATAATATTTTACTCGAAACTTTCTAAATATCCTTTTAAGAATTCTAATATTTACTCTTATTCGCGGTTACCTACGAATTTTATTTTTAGCTTTAATATTTAAAAATAATATTCTTAATCACTTTGAGAGTGAGTATAACCGAGCTTCGGTGATCTATACTAAACTTCAACTTAACTTGACATCACTAGACGGTAGATCGTCACAGTGCTCATAGGTATTTAATACATTTTGGCGGCGTAAAAGCATAATGTTCGTCAAACCACAACCCTGTAGAGAACAAAAGGCTCTGAGGTTTGGCGAGAATTATATCTTCACTCCGCCAAAATGGATTAACTGCCTATGAGCACGGTGAAGATCTATCGTCTAGTGAAGTCAAGTTAAATTGAAGTTTAGTATAGTCAGTGATAGCATGCTTGGCAGTAGAACAGAAGATTTGAGTGTTTTTTTTTTTTATTTTTTTTTTTATTACTTAATTTATAATGGATTATATTTTATTTTTGTTCTTTTTAACCTTACATTTATAATTGTAGTTTATTATAATGATTATAATTAATAGGTCTTACCAAATAGCCCGATTAGGTCAAACTGAACCCAATCCCATAATTCCTTTTCGGATTATTTCTCCTAATTTTGTTCTCCGATTTGATATGTCAATCTTAATCCATTAATTCCCATTGACTTGTATTTAGTTAAAGATTTATGTAAGCTCTTAATCTCTAGTTAATCTACTTTTTGGAAAAATCCAATGACATGAAATGAATGATATCGTTTTATTTTTTTAGGTTTTATATTTTGTTGTTTCGAAAGCCATTTGAATGCTGACCTTCGAACTGGAATTCATGGACGATTTCGGTAAGAACTTATTCTGTCAATTTTAACTTTTAATAAATGCATAATTCTGGTGAAAATATTTGTGAACTCGATGAGAAAAAGTGCTAAAAATAAAAATATTCACCAAAGTAAGCACTATATTTCAGATTGAAACTCGTATTTCAATAATGTGTGAACAAAATTCACTTACAGTCTGTAAATCTTCACTAATATTCATAAGTATTCACTGGCACTCATTAATGCGTTAAATGTTCACTAATATTTCGCATTGTTTATTAATGCACTTTAATATTCGTTTGTTAATGTGCACTTCAGTTGGTTAATGTGCATGTAAGTACGAACTTTCTTTTAAGTTAAATTTCTATTCTTGTTTCATATGAAGACAAACTATTAAAAAAAAAAAAAAAAAAAATAGAGTTCTCTATTAATTGAATTTTATGAAAGTATGCATATTTATAAGCACTATTTAAATTTAAATAAACTGTAATGTATATAACGTTGAATTATTACTGTAATGTATATAACGTTGAATTATTACTGTAATGTATATAACGTTGAATTATTACTGTAATGTATATAACGTTGAATTATTACTGTAATGTATATAACGTTGAATTATTACTTCACTTTATCTCTTACTTCCAAATAAAAACAACTAAGTAGCAGAATATTCATTAAAATAACAATAAATTTTGGATTCTTGTTCAATGTTAGTGTTAGGAAATATAAATTATCCCCCTCCCTTTTTTTCCCCCTCCACCTCTACCACTGGCTCATTAATGCTAATTGATATTTGTTTATGCTCACTAATATCCGTTAATATTCTCTGATGTTTCTAAAAACTGAATACACTGAAAAACTGATACATTATTATAATTCTTCAACGCTTACTATGGACATGTGTTCGATAAAGCCTTTATCGTGACCGGAACGTTTCACATTCTGTACATTGATGTCAGTTGTTAACTTAATGTTGAGTTTTCAGTTTTTATATTCAGTGTTGTATGCCTATTGTGTGACATTATTTTTGACAGTCTGCGTATGTCCTGCACTCTCACTGTAATTTTCTAGTCACACTATTGCTCAAGAATAAATTTCTGCCAGAAGTCTTGTAATATCGGTGTACTCTTTCAACCGAAAAAGTCAAACTTCCAATCTACCTCTTCAGATGCTTATGCACTAACATTCGAGCTTCAACTATTACATCATGCTGAAAGTCACTTAAATCCTTATACCTGGACATTCGAAGTAAGGAAACAGGCCTATCTTTCGAGCTTCAACTAATACACCACGCTGAAAGTTATTTAAAAAGTCTCACAGTCTTTAAATCCGTATACCCTGGACATTCTAAGAGAAGAAGAAGGTCTATCTTTCACACTATCTTTCATGCTCCAACTATTACATCACGCTGAAAGTCACTTAAATCCTTATACCTGGACATTCTAAGCAAGGAAACAGGCCTATCTTTCGAGCTTCAAACACTACACCACAAGTGAAATTTACTTAAATCCTTATACTTGGACATTCTAAGTAAGGAAACAGGTCTATCTTTCGAGCTCCGACTACTAAACCACGCTGAAAGTCACTTAAACCCTTATACCCTGGACATTCTAAAAAGATAGAGGAAGAAGGTCTATCTTTCAAACTCCAACTATTACACCACGCTGAAAGTCACTTAAATCTTTATATCTGGACATTTTAAGTAAAGAAATAGGTCTCGAAGTTTCCAGAGATATCTACTTTTCAAGTGCAATGGTTGATGCAAACGAGGACGTACGCATGTGGTATGGAATATTTATTTGCATAATTTCGTCTGTACCAGTTTTTCTGGTATTTCATTGCATATTTACACTCAATTTTCAAGCTTGAAGGTAAAAATTCGCATCCATCAAATTTCCTATTCATGGTAAATTATAGCTTGCGAGAAATTTAATGCATTTTCTTTTCAGACTCTGACTCGAGACAGACACTGACTTTCAAGGCAAACGAAATCCACTAAGCCCAACCTACACCTTACAAATCAGATACCTTATTAATAAAAACAAATCAAAAACAAGTCGCTACAAAGAGAGCGATACTCAGCACTTAGACATTGAAGATAAAATCTTTGTTCACTAATTCCCTATTTCTTGGCCGATTATGACTCATTTTTAATATCTCCTCTGAGTGAAACTGATATCTATTTGCAAC
Source organism: Linyphia triangularis (assembly GCA_963978545.1). NCBI lineage: Eukaryota > Metazoa > Arthropoda > Arachnida > Araneae > Linyphiidae > Linyphia > Linyphia triangularis. The sequence goes on from OZ021733.1 coordinate 5,203,220, forward strand.
TGAGTATCTCTTGCATATTTTTTTTGCCGTACTTAACAGTCGCGTTTCCCCGCAGTACATTAAGGCGTCTTAAGTCTTCCATATCATTCTTTTTCTATCCCCACACAGTCCCTACAAAGAATTAACGCCCTAAGTAGTACAGATTGCACGTTCCCTTTGGTAGTAAGCGCTTTACCAAATGCTGTCGGGGCAATTGTTGAGATGTCCTTTCTTTTTATTCTTAATGACGATTTGTTTTCGCTTTCATTTCTCTCAGCATAAGTAGCTATATATTTCGTTGAAGGAAAAAATAGAATGGCTGGAGCTATTAGGGGGAAGGGGATAAGAAACGAAGACTGTTGGGGAAAAACGGTTCAAGTCCACATTTTATGAAAATAGAGCTAAGAGTACTTAAGTTGGCAAGTTAGCGATACTAACCGATGCTTTGTCGTTAAGAGATAAGAAAGATACAGTTTCGGAGATAATTCACAGAAAAAACTTAACTTTTTAACGTGATTCTATGCGTTTGCAAACCTTAAAAATATGTCTTTTAAATTCCCATCTTATTGACTGAAACCATTGTTCCTGCTGGTCTTCAAATGTAATTGCCTCCACAAATTTTGAGACGCTGTGAAATCTTCTTAGTAAATTAAAAATGATGGAGATTTAATAGAAAAGCCTATTTAGTTCGATCGCCATGTTATTTAAATACTTTCGGTTTTTACCGAGTCTTATACTTTGAGATGGGAGTACTTTTTTTTTTAAACCGAAGTAAAGTAGTCTGGTCATATTTCGTACCTTAATACTCCTTTATTTGATCACTCTTTAAAACAATTTGCGTAATACAAAAACACTTTTTCTGATGTGAAATTATTTTTATTCATTTAAGAATTTCAAACATACAGATTATTCAGATTAATAATCTTAATTTTTAATTTAAAAGATAAACTTTGGCATTTGTAAGCTTGTATTCTAATAGTGTTGTAATAAACTTATGTTTTGCTATTATATAGTTTATAACAATAGAAAAAAAGAAAAAAAGCCAAATAAATTAGCAAATGAAAGTTAAGTGGATGAAGGGGATGTGTAACAAAGCATAACTATTTGATATTGGCTTTTAGGTTTGTATTTTTATATTCTTTTGCATGCAACTAACACGCCTTATCCAACTTAGTCTAATACATAGCATCTTCATCCATTATGAAAACTCACACCTCCCCCTTCATCCACTTTGCCCTTCAATTAGTTGAGAGAGTAATTGGAATGCTTATAAATTTAAAGTACTTTTTTACTAATTTCATCAGTACTTTCGGGTTCGCTGAATTTTACATTACCTGAAAACCATTTTCAAAAGAATTACAAATTTTAAATACTGAAATGGTGACCTAGTCTTACAATATCTTAAATCCAAGATTCAATTTTTTTAACTGTTATATGCTAAAAGCATAAATTATATGACATATTAATTCTGGTATGTTTATTGGAATTTGGTATTGGTTTATTGGAATGCTCATAAATTTTAATTTACCTTTTTATTAATTTAATCAGCACGTTTGCTGAATTTTACATTATCAGAAAACCATTTTCAAAAGAATTACAAATTTTAAAAGCTGATATAGTGACATAGTCTTACAATTTCTCAAAGCCAAGATTCAATTTTTTAACCATTATATGTTAAAAGCATAAATTATATGACATATTAATTCTGGTATGTTTATCAGTATGTTTGACCTCGATTGGAATTATATTTAATAATGATCATACTGACAAACTATAAAAAAGAAATTATTTGCAAATCGTGACTATTCTTTTCAGAGTTTTTATTAAGCTGTAAATAAAATCGAATGGAATTCGATTTCGATTCAATTCAATTCGATTCGATTCAATTCGATTCGATTCGATTCGATTCAATTCGATTCGATTCGATTCAATGTATTTCATTATATTTTATGAATCAGATTTACAAAATATAATGCTTGTAACACTACGAAATGCACAATAAAAGGAGAAAAATATATTCAAATACGATATATGGTTGATGATTTTTGAATTTTCTGAAGAAAGAGCTGTACGAGGAGACACACTGCACCGTAGCGATAACATTTGAAATTACAACTCGTAATTTAGAACTCGGTTGGATGACGAGGTGTTGACATTAAACTAGCATCTTTCTCACTCCACGTCAATAAATGGAGGGACTGTTAAGGCAACAATTTCAAAAATTTCGATTTTTGTATTTTAGAGGGAAAATATAGCCTGAAATTCTAGCTTTCAGTAGATACCTTACTTTTGCTGATCCGAGAAGAATTAAGAATATTATTTGAGTTTTTGTAAGTTCGCATATTGGAAATCGCCTGTTTTTCCTTTTCTTAAATTGCATTTTTCTCTTCATGTGTATTTTAAGATTTTTAGGGTATTCGATTTGTTCCTTGCGATTCAAAAGTTGATGTATTTTTTTATAAATTTGGAGATATTGTTTACTATACTATTTTGAACACAATTGTGCATGGATTTTGGAATCTGGTATTTTTTTATTGTTTTACAGCAATTTTCGTAATGCTTCTATTTAAAAAGTTTAAATTTTTTGCCGTTGTACCATAGTTTTACTTTTAAATAATTAACCAACGAGTCAAATTCAAAATCCATGCACAATTATGTCAATATATATATTCGATTAGCTTGTACAAAAAAATTGGGACAGATTGAAAAAAATTTGAATCGCAAGGAGCGATTTTAAAATTACGGAAAAAACGCTAAATTTTTCAATAAAAATTTAATTTCTTGAAAAAAAAAATCAGTATAAATTTTTGAAATTTTGGGTTGTGTTTTATCTAATTGCTATTGAACTGCAAAAAAAATTTCATGAATTTTGGACAAAAATTGAAGAATTTTTATTTTTGACTTAACAGTCCCCTTATAGCCCCAAAGGAATTAACATACAGCAGCCACCATCACTTCCACACGGCAGTGTTATGCAGCACGTCTTCTGGTCATGGGTTGGTTGGTTGTATTCAGATTATCTGGCGCCGTCAGCAACACGAGGGCTATATTGCGCCGAAACATTTCGTCATTAGACAAGCCAACATACATTTACAAACACCCATGCCTAACACTGGACTCGAACCCTCAACCTCGCGGTCTAGAAGCTAGTATGCTAACCACTATACCGTTTGGTCGGCCTTCTGGTCATGGGAGAAAACACCTTAGCTAACTGAACTGCTAGGGTCTGTCAAATACGATATAGGACAGAGTAAAACAATATACAACCAGCGAACCATAACAGGAATTAGTAATATTTGCACACAACAAAACTATAAGTATTGCAGGAATTAATTTTCCCCTATAGTAGTCGGTCTACATTTTGCGTATTGCATTTCGTGCATATTGCGTTCCCATTTCGTGCATTGCATGCGTACAACTGTTATCAAGAGACAACTATACCTGATAAAAATAATAAACATCATTTCAAACTTTCGACATTTGATAGAAATGTGATACTTTAAGAACTTTTATAGAAGTTAAGCTTTACAGGCTCAACCTTACCTTGAAACCAGTTTTACCTTTACCTTACCAGTTTTGAACCATAAAAAAACAACCCAATAAAGTCTTCATTATATCTTCTATAATTGTTGTCTTTGAAGTGTTATTGGAGATATCTTCAACTATTTTATGCCTTTTTTTTTTCTTCATTTTATTTTTTAATTTATAAAATTTTTGCCATTATTAGTACGTAAAAAAAATACAAAGACCTGACGTTAACAGAGTCTAAACAGAAAAAAAAATATAATAATTTCGATAGCTATGTATGTAGTAAGCGGCTTTTCTGTTCTTGTTTATCAAAAGCTCCATAGCGAAGTATATTATCTAAGACTCTCTACCCTTTCCATTTGAATTAAACGAATGCAGAATCTCCAAACATGAAAGCATTACCAAATAACTATCCCTATCGCACGCGTCTTTGTTGATATTTCTCCACACACATCGATATCCCAATACAAAACTGTGTTTTTGTGACCAATAACAAAAAAAAACACATTTCCATAACCGCGTGTCCATTGCCCTCCCCCAACAATATTAACGTTTCACACACACATTTTCTCCTTCACAATAAATCGCTTTGTTTGTTACTCCAACCCGAAAACTTTCTCCATACACCGCTTCCCCCCTCCCTCAAACGCTTCACGTCCCCCCATTGGCCATCCCTCCACCCTAGAGGCGTGTCTCTTCCCTCCCATTGGCTCCCCGTTCCCACCGGTAGGCGTGGCTTTCTTCGGCGGCAAGCGGTGGGACTGTCCGCCTCAGACAACGGTCCGCTTTCGGAGCCCTTAGCCGCACACTCTTCGCTCTCGTTCCGCGTGTGTCGTCCCAAACTGGCCGTAAAGCTGTGGCCGAACTTCGAAGACGTGCAAAGCCGGGGGGGCAGCGGGGACAACTTCGGCCCCGCTCTCACCGGCTTTCTCTCGTATCGGTCTGGGCATCAACTTTGCGGGAGTCCGCCGACCTCAGTGGCCGCTTTCCAGCCGTCGGGATCTTCTTGCGCCCCGTTTGCGGCCGCAGGTCAGAGCAACCCCGGCATGGCCTATCTCAAGTCGGCGCCCTACTCCGTCAACGGCATCGGCCTACCTTCGCCCGGGGTAGATCTCCTACACCCCACAGTCGGATATCCCGGTAAGCCGATTTGCTTTTTCTACTCCCCTTCCCCCCTCTTTCCCCCGGATTAGCGGCTGCCGGACACTCATAAAGCCGATTAGCAACAGCGTAAGCCCGACAATTATACCCCACCCCCCTTCTTAAGATTGAGAGTAGCCCTGTTTTTTAAATCCTCCCTAATCCCGAATTCTTCGTGGTACCCCAGAATTCTTATAAAGAAAACCCAAACTTGTTTTGATTCAGTGTAGTAGGTGGTTCTTCAGTCGACTCAGGATACCTATGGATGTATATTTTTATGTTTTTAAGTGTTCATTTACTAAGTTATAAGTATACAACTTTTTATATAAGATTTAAGTAATCGATAATACGTTTACTACTAATAAGAATACAACAATGTGTTCAATTTTCCCTACTATATTATATTCTGTTTTGAATTCCTTTGTGATCCCAAACGCCAGTAACACAAATTGTTATGATAAAGAAAACTAAACATCTACAATCACTTATTCCATAAGCACAGGATAACTAATTATATGGATGGATATATATAGCCTACTGTTTTGAAAGCTCTTCATTAAGATTTAAGTATGTAGAAATAACGTTATTTTTAAAAATGTAATTTCTTAACTTTTTGCTCTGCATTATCCCCAATCATTAACACTCCTACATCCATTTTGAAATGATGCACATTATATTAAAGAAACTCTACATTTCTTTTCCTCAGTGCATCAATTTGACGTCACAATTTCTTAGAAGTTTATGAGGTAACGCAAAATAAATAACTTTTTTTGCTGTGGTATACTATTGATAATGAATTGTTTTATTGGACATGTGTATTATTTAAAAGCAATTTTCTTGGCTGACACATTATAAATTGTTTTGTTTCTAATTAAAATGAATAAAAGTATTAGATAAGTGCATTGCTTAAAAGTATTTTTCTTCACTTTTCTGCAAGTAGAAATCAAAAAATAACACTGCCTATATTCACTTCTTCATGACCATGATGCAAATTTTCATAAAGAAAAATTATCTTTCCTTAATACAGCTATAAAGTTTGACCCATTTAACATTCATGCTATCATAGTACTGTTCTGAATCTTAAATTTTTTTTTTGAGGTATGGGTCTGTGTGTGTTCATATAATTTAGGCATTACGATAAGGTTTATGTATAATATAACACCTATTTATGTATAATTAACTTACTATTTAATTTTTATTTCATGGTGAATTATGACACGAACTATTGATGAATAAGATTTGGTGAACTTTTTCTCCAATGAGATTCAAGAATTATTTTATCTTAAATTCATTAATAATATCCCTTAAAATCTCCCTTTCCATTTGAATGCCCGTTTTTAGTTACTTATCTTTAAAAAATTCACTTTTGTCTAAACTAACTTTTAAACTCTTAAATTAACTTAAATGGTTAACTTGTTTAAACTCATCTTCAAATACCACCATTAACTAAATAGTTAACTTGTCAAAACTCACCTTCAAAATCCAACCTTCAATCAAAGGTTAACTTTTTCGAAACTCACTTTTAAACTCTTAAATTAACTTAAATGGTTAACTTGTTTAAACTCATCTTCAAATACCACCATTAACTAAATAGTTAACTTGTCAAAACTCACCTTCAAAATCCAACCTTCAATCAAAGGTTAACTTTTTCGAAACTCACTTTTAAACTCTTAAATTAACTTAAATGGTTAACTTGTTTAAACTCATCTTCAAATACCACCATTAACTAAATAGTTAACTTGTCAAAACTCACCTTCAAAATCCAACCTTCAATCAAAGGTCAACTTTTCCAAACTCACTTTAAAAACATTAAACTTAGCTTCATGGTTAACTTGCCTAAATCTGTCCATCATCAAACGCGCAGTTTTAAAAAAGAAAAACTCATCTTCACCTCAATACCTCATCATTCTTTCCATAGACATAAAAGAAACATTGATGAGTTTAATCTTAAAATTAAATAATTTGTTCTTCGTTAAGATTCCGGTATTCGAGCATAAATCTTTAAACTCTTCTTTTACTATGGAATATCACCAATCCCTTCCCTAGAATTTAGTATTTGGCTTGGTATGAATATTTTAAGCGATGAAAAAAAATATTGCTCTTTGGATATTTATAGACAAAGAAATGTATTAAGGCATATGATTGCATTAGCTTGAAGCATAACTCACTCCAATTATCCATCAATTCTAAATTACCATGATCGAAAAACTAGTAGCAAAATATACAGTTTTTAGCATTTTATTCATAGAGATTTGTAAGTTAATATACCTGTTCTGAAATCTGTACCTCACATCCAAACGAGCTTAATTTTTTTATTTTATTGCAGATTATGTCGTAAAAATTAACGCTTTCTATCAAACTATAGCATTATAGTTAATCTAAAAAATTTATAAAGCATTATGCAAGAGATCGTTATATAATTGTTATATTTATATTTTTAAATTTATAGAACAATTTGTAATTAAAGTTTACGAATCAGCTTTTTATTTTATTGCAGATTATGTCGTAAAAATTAACGCTTTCTATCAAACTATAGCATTATAATTAATATAAAAAATTTATAAAGCATTATGCAAGAGATCGTTATATAATTGTTATATTTATATTTTTAAATTTATAGAACAATTTGTAATTAAAGTTTACGAATCAGCTTTTTATTTTATTGCAGATTATGTCGTAAAAATTAACGCTTTCTATCAAACTATAGCATTATAACTAATCTAAAAAATTTATAAAGCATTATGCAAGAGATCGTTATATAACTATTATATATATATATTTTTAAATTTATAGAACTATTTGTAATTAAAGTTTACGAATCAGCTTTTTCAGTTCATAATTAAGAGATCGTTAAATTAAGTCCAACATTAAAAAAGAAGAAAAGATTAAGTTAAGTGAAATTTTAAATGACTTTTTTAAAGCTATTTCATTTAGGTGTTTCAAAACTTCTTACAATTGATAAAATCAAATGTGTTTTAAACAAGCTATTGCTTGAATGGGAAAGTTTGTTCAGCAAAGTTCTGTGTATTAGGTTTCAATGTTTCATATTTATTGTGATTTCTAACTTAAAAAATTCCTTATGCTCAATTATTCAAACTTAAATACTTTATTGTTAAATATTGGTGAGTATATTAATTATAAAATTAAACCTCTTCACGTTAATATTTACAGACCTAAATTTACAGTTTCATTAAAAAAAAGTTTATTTATGTTGCGATATGAAGCTATACATTTTACTTTTTAACAATTATTTGAATCAATCTTTCAAATTAAAATTACTAATGGTACTTTTAATAAAAATTGGCATTCCATCGTATATCCAAACAAAAGTAAAGTTTCAAGGTCAAAAGGTTTTCACTCATTTAATCATTTCCCTTTTCATTGTAACATTGATACTTTATAGTATTCTATTTTGAAAAACACAAATAACAACAATTCTTTTATGGAAATTTTATTATTTCAAAATGTTTATGTCGTATACGTTTTTATTCTAATGACCAAAACACTAAGAATCAATTTAGTTGCTAGTGTATCTCATACATCGAAAGATGTCACAAAACAACAGTTAACGTTTTTTGTATGATTTATGATAATTTTTCTCATATTGGTTTGTTGGCAAAAATTGCTTACGACATTTTCCTTAAAGTCAGAAGCTATTCAAAGTGTATATGCCTCTTCGGTGGCAACCATAATCTCATACATCGAAAGATGTCACAAAACAACAGTTAAAGTTTTTTGTATGGATAATGATAATTCTTTTCATATTGGTTTGTTGGCAAAAATTGCTTACGACATTTTCCTTAAAGTCAGAAGCTATTCAAAGTGTATATGCCTCTTCGGTGGCAACCATAATCTCATACATCGAAAGATGTCACAAAACAACAGTTAAAGTTTTTTGTATGGATAATGATAATTCTTTTCATATTGGTTTGTTGGCAAAAATTGCTTACGACATTTTCCTTAAAGTCAGAAGCTATTCAAAGTGTTATATGCCTCTTTGGTGGCAACCATAATCTCATACATCAAAATATCTTTCGATTATATAGTTAAAGATTACTCATTATTTGTAAATATTTGGATATTTATTATTCTTTTCACATTCGTTTGTTAACAAAAATTGTTAACGACATTTCCCGTAATGTCGGAAGCCTGTTTAAGTGTCTGGCATCTTGGACCTCAGCCATGATTTCGTTTAGTTTACGGTGACGTTTAAGACAAACGCGCCCACCCATAGTGCCAAGCCATCAAATGTCGTACAAAGTTTATTGCTCTTTTGAATAAAGGACTAGAAGTTTTTTCTCTTCTAAATAGAAAATACTTTTAAAAGATATGGAAGTGCTTTCTACCCAAAAAAGATCTACCCCAAGTTCTACCCAAAAAAGATCCAGATGCTTGCTTTAAGTTAAGTATTTTTTTTCCATTCAAAAACGAGTAAAGACTTATTTCGAATACAAATTATTTGTCATAAAAACGCAATATATTATTCAATTTTTAATAGCATAAACATTTATAAAAATTGCATCATGCACTTACTTTTTTAGTTCTAAAATATTTTACGCAAGTATTTCATAATTAAAAAAAAAAATTATCGTTTTTTTTTTTTTTCGAAATTTTTTAAAGAACGCATACAAAAAAAAAAAAAAAAAAAAAAAAAAAATGAACGTAATTAACGATTATAAATAAAAGTTATCGACCCAACTCAAAGAAAAATCAAATACTTTAATAAAATCTCCAATCAATAATCAAGGAAAATCCTATCTTTACTAACTTAAAATTTGAAAGATTGGTAACGCCAAAGAGCACCTTCAATTATTTCATCCAAACATCAATACTCAAATAAAAATTGAATTTAAAAATCAAGCAAAAAGACTATAAACAAAAGTTATTGACACAACTAAAAACAAAATCTGATAGACAATTCTTGCAAATTTGAAGGACAGGTTTCATCAAAGAGCACCTTCTATTATTTCTTCTAGACAATAATACCTGAATCAAAATTGAATTTAGAAGTTTAACACTTAGATACGGTCACAACTCAGATAGCAAAATCAGTTACGCATTATTACTTTTGCATTGAACTCCCATCCTTAAATTTCGTAGTTCACACGCTTCCAATCCTCACCAAAAAAAAATTTGAAGGACAGGTTACGTCAACGAGCACCTCCCATTATTTCTTCCAAACATAAATACCCGAATCAAAATTGAATTTATAATTTTAGCACTAAAGATATTGACACAATTCAAACCACAAAATTCGATAGCCACCCCCACCCGCGGATAATAATTCCAATCACTTAAAGATTGAACTCCCAGCTTCGACTTCTCAGTTCATTCCCAATCCTGGCGAAATGTGAAGGACAGGTTACGTCAACACTCCTATCTTTTTGGCGGGAGTTTGAGTGCATTTTTCCCGGTTGGCAAACAGCACTGGCGGGAGTTGAAGGGCCATTGAGGCGCGTGTCGTCGAGGCTTGCTCTAGAGCCTCAGAACGAGTTTGAAGGGAGGCCCCCGACAGATAACTGCACTGCCGACGAGATACTATCGGCTGATTGCGCGGTGATGACCCGTCACCGCTGGGCCGACGAGAAATGCATACATGGGATGGGGCAATGCTTTCTGCTTTGGCGAAATAACTTGGTCAGTCAGATGGAAGGCGAGGGGAAAGTGTGATTGTTTTAGGTTTTTGTTGTAGATTACTGATTGAAATGGGAGATTCGTCTGTAATGTAGTTTATGTTTTGTATTGAAATTGTTAATAACTTGAGTAGTCGTATGAAACGGAGAATAAGAAAAGAGAAAATATTGTTTTTGTAGTCGATTTCTGATTGAAATAGGATACTCCCTTTTAAATAGTTTGTGTTTATGAGCTGTAATTGTTAATAACTTTATTAGTCGTATTATTCGGAGACTAGGGAATAAGATAATTATATTGTTTTAAGTTTTTGTAGTAGATTGCTGAATGAAATGGGATATTCGTCTCTAGAATAGTTCGTGTGTTAGTGCTGAAATTGACAATACCTTTAGTAGTTGGGCGAATCAGTCTTAAGAAAGAGAAAATGGTATTGTTTTATGTTTTTGTTGTAGATTACTGTATCTATATGGTGAATTCCCCTGTAAAACAGTTCTGGTTTTGCAATTATTAATAACATGGTTGGTTGATTTTGATTTTCTGGCTCAAGGGCAACACTTTAATGACATGGGTAGGAGGTTGAAGTAATTGAAGATCAAAGAAAGAAAAACATAGGACTGTTTTAAATGTTTGTAGTAAAGATTGCTGATTGGAATGGGATATTTGCATATTAATTAATTGGATTACTATTGTAATTATTGTTGACAACTTGGATTGTTGAGCAACTGGAAATCCAAGAAAATTTGATTGGTTTAGTTAAATTTATTGTGGATTCAGAGAAAATATTTTAGTATTTATGTTGCATTTGTATAGTTAACGAATTGGGTGATAATGGTAGAAATGAAAGATCAGGGAAATATTAAAGTTATATTATTCCTTTTCATTTCAGTAATAGATTGGTGAAACAAATATGAGATTCGCATTAAAAACGAATTATGTTTATTATTATTTTTATTGTTAATAACTTGGATATTTGTACGAAAAGAAGAACTAGGTAAAGGTTCAAAAAGTATTATCGTTATATGTTTTTGTTGTATATTGATGCTTTAAATGGTCAATCAACATTTAAATACTTCATGTTAATTGTGTCTTGTTATTGTTAACAACTTGGGTAGATGCACAAATAGAAGTCATTGACAAATGTGAATGTTTTTTATATTTTCATTGTGAATTCTTATTTCGTAGAAAAATTTTATGCTGTTTTAAGCTCTCGTAAATAATTTTGTGTTTATATGTTACCACGATTGTTAATTTTTGATGAACTGAAGAAATAGGAAAAGAGGATAGTTTATGTCAGAAAATAGTAAATATATATATAAAAAATATTGAATTTTATGAGTTTATTTTTGTACTAAAAAGTAATGGTTATAAATATGAATTGTTTTATAGATTATGAACGTATGAAAATTACTTCATTCCATGAAAAACAATTCATTTGTAAAATAATCAGATATTCTGTGAACAAAGCAATGATATATGTGAGAATTTTATGATTGACTTTAAATAATTTATTTATTCAATGAAAGCAAAACGCAGCATTTTCACAAGAAACAGGCAAACATTTTGTTTACCGAAGAGAATGTATGATCAGCTATTAGATAACTTTTAATAATATACTTTACCTACCAAAACAAAAAGAGAACCGTTCTAAGAAAATGTCGAAGACAATTTACTTTTCCACCATAAAAACTAAAACGAAATAACCATATTAAAACACTTAAATGATAAATTTGAGTACGATCTACTGTTAGAATATTATTATAAATTTACTTTATCCTATAAAAAGAAAATATTTGTAAAGCTAACAGAAAATAATTTTATACTATAATATATAAGACAATTTGAAATCAGCTTATGATTGAGTTAGGACTTTATTTTACTTTTCATTTCATTCTTTTCATCTTTTCATTCAGTTTGATTTTTTTTTTAAGGATAGTAACCTATTACTATTTTTTTTATGCCACTTTATGGATATTGTATGCCGCAACATATTTCTAAGAAATCTTTGACATAATATACAAGTAATGTATGTTATGATTGAATCTAAATAAGTTACGTTTTAAAAGTTAACATTAAAATAAAACTTTTATTTATATAACGTAATAGTGAAGAAATATTATTTGATGTCTTTAACTACAAAAAGAAAAGGAATGTTATGTTTATATTTAAAGAAAGAACTCAAATAATTTTATTCAATAAGATAACTTTTGTTTAGAGTAAGTATTTCTTAAAATATACAATCTTTGTATCAATACATCGTTGTAAATCTTAAAAAATAAATTTTTCTTAATAGTTTACTATTGTTTTAAAAATATTTTAAGAGCATTTGTGTGGTGAACTTAATTCAATGAAAGAGTGTTTTATAACTTTTAAGAGTATTTTAAAATGTTCTTAGTGTGATGCTAAATTTCAAATTTTATTGCGTTCTTCAAATTCATACTTACACTCTTTTTAAAATACACTCTTTTATACAATTATAAAATATATAAAATATTATAAAGTACACTCTTTTTAAAAACAAGTCTTCACCTTTAAGACTTGCAGAAAATATAAAAATAATAAAGTAATGTAAAAATTGAATATGCTGAATGAAAATATAAATATTAACAATGTATTGAATTTAATACAATCCAGCTTGAACAAAAATTGTAAGAATTTGGTATTGGTGTGTTTATGACCTTGAACTACAAAGATAGCACTAATCATGAAATTTCTAGGAAAATTGCTTTAATCATTCTCACTCACTATATTATAACTCGTATTAATGATAAAATTCAGGTATATGATATTCTTTCAACTTTCATCACTTTGTATTTTATAATTTTATTGAAGAACGAATTTTTATCGAATAGACATTTTAAGTGTCATCATTTTGAATTTTATAGATTGAATGGGTGGTGACGTTTATTGGAAAAATAAGAAGCATCATCACCTTATCACCTTGGCATTCATATATTATACAATTTATAACCTTTTTAGGAAAAATTTTGCAAGCATCATTAGTCTTGAAATTGGTAAATTAAATAAAGGATGATTTTTTATAATTTTTTTTTCAAGCGTCATTAGTCTTGAAATTCATAGATGACATTGTGAGATTTCTTCAAAAAAATATCACTGCCTTGATATTCATAAAATAAAGAAATGGTTACTTTTATAGAAATAATACTGAACACAACTCCATAAAATGCTCATTAGAATTAAATAATTTTTTTACCAACATCTGAGCCTCTCTCAAACATTACAACTCGCACTGATTTTCCCAACAAAACCAAACCTGAATCAACCACAGCTTAAACTCAACAAAATCTTCTTAAATTCTCTGTCAACCTCTTCTAACCCAACCCCTTGTGTCCAATCAGAGGTGGCTTGATCGGTACCCGATCGTTTACAAGTGGCGTTTCTCCTTTTCAGTGGCGGTCACTGAAGACAGCATTCATCCGGTTTAAATGCGGATTGGCCCTAATCTCATTAAAGGCAGAGCGCCAATTCTATTTCAAAAATATGTATTTATAATACCCACTTCAAACTATTTGGCATTCATTACGGATCCATAGCGCTTGGGAGCTGTAAGCTGCCTGAGCAGAGATTAAAGAAATTTGGCTTTTTTTCCCCAATGCGCAGCTTGCATTTTTGCTTTACCGGTCGCCTCTTTCAAACGTATTAAAAGTAGTCAGTTTTTTCCAGCTATTATCGGCGTCAACAGCTATTGCGTTGGATTATTACGGAGTTATCCAGATTGGACTTATCCTGTTGTAAAGAGATTGCTGTTAAAAGTGATTTGATTGAAACAAGTCTGGGTCTTTTTATTGCTTTCTTAATTAGTAATAATGTGTCCAAGGGTTTGGAATTGCATTTTTGAACGCTTTCTTCTTATTTTTCAGATTTTAGTATCTGGGAGGTTTTTTTTTTTTATTTAAATGAAGGAAAAATTATGTGGTATTGAAGTTGAGAACTTAATCCTATACTTGTTCAGTTTTTTATTGTTATACATAATTTAGCTATTTTCTTGACAGTTTAAAATATTTTTTGATAGAATAATTTAGCTGTTTTTTGTTATTTATAATTTAGCTAATTTAATATTTTTGTTATTCATACTTAAGATATTTTTTGCTATGTACGACTTAGTTATTACTTGTTATATACAATTTAGCTATTTTATCTTGATAAAACTTTGTTATTTTTTGTTACATGTAATTTAGTTGTTTCTCCTTAATTGCAATTTGGTTATTTCTTTCTATGTGTAATTTAGCTATTTCGTATTGCATATAATTTAAATCTTTCTTGTTTTCTACTATGCATAGTTCAGCCATTTTTTGTTTTTGATATAGATTAGCTTTTTTTTTGTTTCTGTTATGTACAAGTTACTTTTTTGTTTTCTTGTTATGTATAAATCAATTTGTTGTAGTAAGTAAAATCGCTTACATTCATAATATACAACAGATAAACATGGTAACTGAAGAATCATAGATACGTAATTTTTTTAAACATGGTTTCCAAATACAGATAGGACAAACGAAACAATTAAAACAAATACACACAGTTTCATTCATAATTATACATTATAATAAGACGCAAAACTATACAAGCAAGTTTGAAATTTCAAAATTTGTACTTCCTCAAAACAAAACGACGAAGTTTAACCTTACAACGAAAATACATATTTACGAAAATGTGCTTAGATTTCCTTGTGTTATTGATGTCCTTTTCCGCCCCGTTAAGGATATACATCCCAGCAACAGCTTAATAGAGATGTAATTTATATTTAAAAAAGATATTTTTTTCAAAATCTAAATATCATAAATTAAATAATTCAAAATAACTGTGGGAATCCCATATGATATTACTTGCAACATTTGATAAGATACAATATCAAGTTAGAAACGCCAAAATGTGCATTTCCTCAAAACAACATATGTGAAGTGTATCCATACCAAGGCGATATTCATTGTTGAAAATGTACAGCCGCGTCCTACAGCGCTGCGGTTTGCACCGCTTAGTTTATATTTAAAAAATGCATCTTTTGAAAATGTAAATATCATATACCAGATAATATTACTTGCATCTTTTGATAAGATACAATATCAAGTTAGAAACGCCAATATGTACATTTCCCCAAAACAACATACGTGAAGTGTATCCACACCAGGGCGATAGTCATTGTTGAAAATGTACAGCCGCGTTCTACAGTGCTGCGGTTTGCTCCGCTTAGTTTATATTTGAAAAATTCATCTTTTGAAAATATAAATATCATATCCCAGATGATATTACTTGCATCTTTTGATAAGATACAATATCAAGTTAGAAACTCCAATATGTACATTTCCTCAAAACAACATACGCGAAGTGTATCCGCACCAGGGCCATACTCACTGTTGAAAATGTACAGCCGCGTTCTACAGTCCCGCTGTTTGCCTCGCTCTTCGGCGGCCTAGCTCCGACATTTTCCGGCATCGCGGCTCTTGCTTTCAAGAGCGCTCCTTGAAAAGGCATGCGGGAAAAAGATCTCTTGACAGCGGGGGGCAACTCCTACTTTCTACGGCAGAAGAATACAAGAGTTCGCGGTGGATATTTTTTTTTTGCCCCCTTCAAAGCTTTGCGCCTTTGGGTTGATTCTTGCGAGGGCTTTAGTTGGCGTGGGTAGTATCAGGGGGAAGCTATGGATTGTGACTATGGATTGGGATTGTGGATTCCGTTGTTGAGATGCTTTGAAATTTAACTTGAAAAATGTGTTGTCAATTCTCGTTTGGGGAATTGCTTTGTGTTTATAGTTTGATGTTTGGTGTTTTTTTCCGGATGTAGCCTTTTTTTTTTTTTTTTTTTTAATTTTGAGAAATGGGCTGGATGTATAATCAAGTGCTTTTTACTTAAATATGACTGACTCTTGAATATTTTAAAGGGCTTTTTGACTTTCAAAAACATGCTTAGCTCTTTTTTGAAGGCATATATCCACCATATGTTTATTTTAAATATTGCAATGTGATAATTATCTTTGTATTTAAAATAAATATTGTGCACTTAATACTAATGCTATAAAAACTTACTCTTTGCCCATGTTCAGATGGGCAATATTTATAAAACATTTTAAGTTATAATACAAATGAAGTTTCTTGTTTCTAATGGCGGATTGATACCATACTTTTTTAAATACAACAATTTAACTATAGTTTATATTTCATTTGTTATAATATACTTGAGTGTTTGCCACTTAAAGTTGAACAAATACAGGGTGTTCACAAATTAGTCGGGCAATGGAGTTCAAAGACATCTGAATAACTCTTAATAACTAGGCCTTTTAAACCATACTTTACCCCCAATTAATTTATGTTCATCATGTCATTCTATATGCAAAAAAATAGTTTATTATGCCTTGTTATTAAGAGTTATACAGATCTGTTTGAACTCCATTGCCCAACTCTAATTTGTGGACACCCTGCATAACGTATGCACAATAAAACTCTTAGAAATGTATACGAAATAATTAAATTGAATTTTTGTTTTAATAAACTGTCTCCGAAAGGTTTTTTTTTCTTTTAAATGAAAATGTCGGTTTAGTAGTTTACACATAAGAAAACCAACACATGACTATTTTAGATTATATATTAAGCATATTCGAATGCTTTATACTGGACTGGATTCTATAAATGGTGGTTCATTTGTTATTGATATAATTTGAAAGTTTTCCAAGATGGATTGAATTCAATCGATGGTATTTTGTTTTTCTCTACTAATAATAAGTGAACTTTTATGATAAAACATCATTTGGATGTAATATACTGAATTATTTCCATTGCAGTATGTTTCCGATCAATAAATTAACTTATACAAAGAAACAACATTTTCAAAATGTTGAATGCAAGACTCTCAATTCTTACAGTACAGTAGGTTTCCCACCAATATAATAACATAAAGAAACAACATTTATAAAAACAACAGTTGAATGCAAGACTCTCAATTCTTACAGTACAGTAGGTTTCCCACCAATATAATAACATAAAGAAACAACATTTATAAAAACAACAGTTGAATGCAAGACTCTCAATTCTTACAGTACAGTAGGTTTCCCACCAATATAATAACATAAAGAAGCAACATTTATAAAAACAACATTTGAATGCAAGACTCTCAATTCTTACAGTACAGTAGGTTTCCCACCAATATAATAACATAAAGAAGCAACATTTATAAAAACAACATTTGAATGCAAGACTCTCAATTCTTACAGTACAGTAAGTTTCCCACCAATATAATAACATAAAGAAACAACATTTATAAAAACAACAGTTGAATGCAAGACTCTCAATTTTTACAGTACAGTAAGTTAGTTTTCTATCAATAGATGAACATAAATGAAGAAATAACATTTACAAGTAGTTAAATGTCGGTGAACAAAATTCTACTAGGCCGTATGTTTTCGATCAAAAACCACATTTACAAACAAAAATTAATTCTAAAATACAAAATTCCTTACAGCGTAGTATGTTTTCCACCAATAAATGAACATATACGGCAAAACAACATTTACAGTTTAATACAATTTACCCAAATTCTTACAAGGAAGTATACTTCCCACCAACAAATGAACATATACAGGGAAACAACATTTACAATCAACAATTCCATGTAAAACATTCCCATGTAAAACATTCCCATGTTTTCTTCTAGTATAGGGTAGTACGCTTTCCACCAATACAGGGATACATATAAAGAAATTACATTTATATACATTCTCATATGCAAAGGTCCCAAATTCTTATAGCCGACTAAAAGGTATAGTGGTTAGCGTGCTAGCTTCTAGACCGCGAGGTTGAAGGTTCGAGTCCCGTGTTAGGCATGGGTGTTTGTAAATGTATGTTGGCTTGTCTAATGACGAATGTTTCGGTGAATTATAGCCCTCGTGATGCTAACGGCGCCAGATAATCTGAAAACAACCAACTCAAATTCTTATAAAGCAATATATTTTGCCAGTTAAATATAAAAAATGAAACAGTATTCACTAGTAACGCAATGATAAATGTTTTCTTTTTAAGTGTATGAATGTCGACCAGAAAGGCAAACCAATACTATAAACATCAATTTTCCAAAAAATTATACTTTCTAATACTTATCTACCATTGAATAACCATTCAAATTAAATATTAACAGAATCCGATTAAGATGATTAATCAATGGTCATTTTTTTTGTAAATGAAATTTTTTATTTGTGTCCTAATACAGCTACATTTTCGGTGTTTCTCCTTGTAGTGTCAAAATAAATAACATCGACAGCAATTTAAAATTTACATTAAGGGCTTCATAATAAGAAAATCTGAGTACAAAATTAATTTTGACCTTGTTGATTTATATTTTTCTTGTTTATATGACCTAGTAGTTTTGATAACATCAATAATGAGTTTCGTTTAAATTATAGTATTACTATATGAATTCTAGTTAACATATGATACTAAAATTATTTTGTAATTTTTATATCTTTCAAGGCAAAACTGCGCAGTTCTGAACATAGGTTTCCAAGTGCGTAGCCAGGGAAGGGGATATATTCTCCACCCCCTCCCCGAAATCCAAAAATACCTTTTAACTTTTAAAAATTTGAGATATTTTGTTGCAAGTAAAAATTTTACTTCAGAAAAAGCAGTGTCAAATTAAAAAATTGTATATATTTTCGGGAGGGAGTGGGGGATATATCCTCTTCCCGAATATATGTTTTGGCTTTTAAGAAATAGGGTTTGCAAGTAATTGTGATTGTAAATAAAAGTTTTACCTTAGAAAAGCAGTAGCAAATTAAAAATATATATTATGAATGAGGCTAGCTTATTCAAGCAGCAATGAACCTCTTTTTTTGGGGGGGGAGGGGGGGGGGCAGGGATTTATCGCAGATATAGCTAGGGAGAGATATATCCTCTCCTTGAAAATACATTTAAAATTTTAGGAAATTAGGGATGTCTTGTGGCAAGTAAAAGTTTTCCCTCAGAAAATAAAATTAAAGTAAATAAAATTTAGATTGTTTTTCTACTAAGAAATTATAAGTCGGTCACTAGCCCCGTATATTTAATTAGTTAACTAATTAATTACTTAATAAAGGGTATTTATTTTAAGAGTATTTTCAACAATTATTTTATAGATCATTATTATAAATGCTTTCTGAATATGGGTGCGCATATCCCCCGAAAAAATATCCTGGCTACGCCCCTGTATATTTCTACAATTTTTTTCGTTAATAATTTATTAAAAGTGTAATTGCACAGACAATTCAACAGTTAAAAATGTACCATAATGTATTTTTCAGCATTCGTGGGAAATTAATGAATTATATAGAATCAAATATTGAATCGGCTCGTTATGAAAACACTTTATTTTTAACTTATAAGCAACTTATATAATTAAAAATTATATAAAATGGTGTCTTAAAATAATTTCAATTTTATATTTTATTGATAATCAGTAACTTTTACATTAATTAAATGTCTTAATTGTATTAAATGAATTAGTAAAATGAATTTATTAAATTGATTATAAAAAGTAAATTGTCATCAAGTTATGAAATATTTAGAATTTTTTAATATCTTATTGCTCGCATCCTAAAGTTCAAATTAATGAGGCATATCTACACTTTCTAATTGCAAATATTTCCCATTCTGCTGCATTCAACAGTTCATTTTAAAAAGGGAAAATAAGAATATAATAAAAAGAAATTTTTATTATGATACTAAAAGATTTTAAAAATATACTGTTGTTTTATCAACAAACAAAACAATTTTTTGCCAAGATATACACTTATAATTTGAGTATTTTTTCCATACTTTAAACAAAAATCTTATAAAATTATGATTTCCCAAAAAATAAACAGGAAAATGAAACTGGATATTTCTTATTATCTTCTTCCGAAACTATTCCGTCTTAATTTCTTTTGATACGTTCCCGTCTCCCGAATGATTCTACTCCACACTTTTTAGTTCATAAAATATTTCCAAAAATATTCCCGCTTTCGAGAAGAAAGATTTTATTTGTTTTAAAAGAAGATTGTGGTATTTCTCGTTAAAAAATTCTCTGAATATTCTTGTTTATAAGTACCCTTATTTGTGTACTCGTTTCAAACTCCTTGCTTATTTATAGAACACTAAAAACAAAAGTTTGATGTTTTTTTGGTAGAATATCTGAAGTATGAAGAAGGGAAATTTTCTTTCAAAAGTAATAGAAATCTTTCAAAAATGACGCTAAAATACATTAAACTTTAGAATAAAATACATTTTTTAACTGAGTCCATGTGTTTTATATTTGTAATTAAGAATAATAATAACTTTTTTTCTAAAATAAAATTTTTATGCAATAGATAAACGAAAATTTATGATTTCAACCATTCTAATAGCTTCTTAATGCACTAATACTTCTACGTGTAAACTTTCTAAATAATGGAAAAACATTCAGAGACTTATAACTGATAGTTACTATAATATGTGGTATATAGTTCACTGTTAAAAATTTTGTTCCACCTTGCACCAAAAATTGGTTCCCATTTAGCTGCCACCAACATTTGGTGCTTAGTTTCACGATTTAATGGCGCAACCTCGGACCGTAAGCACCATTAAATCGCGAAACTAAGCACCAAATGTTGGTGGCAGCTAAATGGGAACCAAATTTTGGTGCATGGTGGACAATTTTTTTTAACAGTGTTGTGGAGAGTAAATTATTGATAACTGTACAAAAGTATTGTAATTTGTACCATATACAGACCTAACAATATGGATAAAAATTATTATAGAAAAGACTTCATAGATAGATACATTTTACTAGGTAAATAAATGAAATTTTTTTTTTTTATAATCAATAAAAAATGCTGTATTATATTATTATTTACGATAATGCAAGGCGTACGCGATGTAGTTTTTATTTTTGTAGCAATACTTATTTTAATATTTAACGAATCGATTCGTGTAAAACATTATTGGAAAATTTTATTTGTAGATATAAGCAATTGTAATGTAAATATTCAAACTTTTTCAGCAAGTCTAAACAATGTTTGCTCTCTTTTTTACAGCAAAACCCAAACAGTGTTTAAACTATTTTTTCAGGAAGATAGTAAACGTTTACACTCTTTTTTCGGCAAGAGTTAAATAACGTTTGCACTCTTTTTTCAGAAAGAGTCTAAATAACGTTTACACACTTTTTTCAGCAAGAGAGCAAGAGTTTAAATAACGTTTACTGACTATTTTTTCAGGAAGATAGTAAACGTTTACACTCTTTTTTCGGCAAGAGTTAAATAACGTTTGCACTCTTTTATCAGAAAGAGTCTAAATAACGTTTACACTCTTTTTTCAGCAAAAGAGAGCAAGAGTTTAAATAACGTTTACACTTCTTTTTGCAAGAGTCTAAATAACTTTTCGATTCTTTTTCAGCAAGAGTCTAAACAACGTTTAGACTCTTGTTGAAAAGGTTTTCATACACTTTTAATAAACATGCTTAGATTGTTATATACCATCTGTATTTCTTCTTCTGTAAAGTTTCCTTGAATTTCGATCGAAAGGACCGATATGTTCTTCTAGTGATCATGCAACAAAAGAGTGTGTAGATTCCGTGTTTGGGGGCGAGCCAATCCCGGCGCTGCGGTAGGTGCTGCTTCTTTCAAAGGATTGGAGTCGGAAAGAGGTGGCTTAATTTAATCCTTTTATAATCAGATTGCGGATCTTATGGCTGTAATTTATATCGCGGGTCAAACTGCCATAGGATCCGAAAGCGATTACCACTCGACTCGAAAAGCAGAGGATTAGGCGGAGCTGCTTTTTTACGGGATTTAGTGGTTACCACACTTCTGGTTACACGTGCTTTTGTTTTGCTTCGGTGATGCTCCAAACTTTTGCTTTCGTTTAAAGCTTAGTGTACTAGTACAAATTTTGAAGGCTTTGTGTACTAGTACAAATTTTGTATCCTGACGCTTACTTTTTAGGATGTGTTGTTTAATATTTCACATTGAGAATTTTACCATTGACTAACTAACTATAACTGTACATTTTAATAATTTGCCTTTTCAAAGACATCACTGGAACGTCTTCGTCATTTACATAAAATTTGTTTTGTTACTAGTTTTTTTTGTATAGTTATGTATGACTGAACGAGCGTTTTCGTTTAATGCAAAGTCTGTCAGTTAAACTTTAAAAATTGTCATAACGCTGCATGCCTCAGTTTCTTGGTATTCAATTTCATTATTTGAGTGTTAGAATTGTGATTCTGATGACACGATATAGAAGAGTATATTAAAGGGATATAGTTGCCCATGCAAGTGGGTAATTAAAGCTATTACATCTGTTTTCTCATTTTTAACACATGTACCATGCTCCTATAACTGTTACAGCTTCTCCCGTAAGCGGGGTTAGTTGCAACATTTTTCTTGCGTTGAAAAAGCATTTTTCATGAAAATTTTACTCGTTGAAAATTATATTAAAATATATCAGTATATAAAAAAAAGAAATCTCCTTTCTCTTAGTACCAAAATCAGCTGTTTAGCTGCTATAGTTAAATACGTAAAAGATGCTACTTCTAGACCAGGTCTTTCCACCTTGCACCAAAAATTGGTTCCCATTTAGCTGCAACCAACATTTGGTGCTTAGTTTCACGATTTAATGGTGCTACGTCGAACCGTAAACACCATTAAATCGTGAAACTAAGCTCCAAGTATTGGTTGCAGCTAAATGGGAACCAATTTTGGTGTAAGGTGGAACAAAATTTTTAACAGTGTATGTAAAGAAATATATATTTATAGTTTACTTTCCAATTACATTCCTAGGAAATATTTCATTATTTTGGCACTAGTATTATATATAAAAATTTTTACTTTTTGCTTTTTTGTTTTATTTTGGAAAATATCAATGAAAGGAACATTCTTATTCGTTAATTGTGAGTGAAAATTTTGAAACATTTTGCGTATTTTTTATTTTTTTTAAATTGATTTTATTTTTCAAACTATATTTTTATTTCTAAACGATTATGAGTAATATATTTTAATGTATTCTAATATTCTAACTATTTGTTACCACATTTTTATTTTGAAACATATCAGAATTTTGAAAGGTAATAAACTAGCTATAACTATTATGCATGCAGGAGATATATATATATACTCAAATGGGAAGGTAAATCAGTACCTAAAACTTTGTGAAACTTGCTTTGTTGTTTCATATCTACTTTTAAAAGACTTTGTTGTTTTTTAAAGCTGATTATTTTTATTTCATGTTTCGATACATTTTGTAGCATTTGGATTTATTTATTTGTTTCATGCATCACATAATTCCAAAGTAATATAAAACTTACTGCTTGCTGAATTTCTGAGTTATTTGAATTTTTAATGCTGTTAACAAGCTTTCTATTGTAAGCATTATATTATGTTATGACGTTTATTACTATTGTAATAAACATCTTTCTTTAATATGTCCTATTTAGGTAGGATACTTTTATATACTTGGGAACTAATGTCTGACTACAGTACATTTTGATAAATATTTTTTGAAGTACTGTTCATCACATTTCGGAATACACATTGCCAAATACGTGGAATAAGTAACACACTCAGACAAAAGGACATTTGCTTTTGCAAGGAAATTTTACTTTTAGTAGGTAGCAAAAAATTTGAAATGAAATAAAAATAAAATGGACAATCCGTCATGTGGGTGTCCAAATGAACCGAAGCCTCAAAAGAGGCGTTTCTGATAAAGCAAACTGGCATTACTGTCACCAAGCGTTAATTTTAGAACCCCCGACGCCTCCAAATCAGATGGTAAGAAGTCAAAAATATTAACTGAAGACGTGCAAGTTAGGCTTATCGCTTAGGAGTATTTAAATATTTTATAAGTCAAGGTTATATTTTTGATATCTTACCATCTGTATTGCAGGGTCATTGGCAACTTTATTATTCATTTCATTTTAAATTTATTTCTAATTGATAATAGCATTGCCTTACTTTTAAACTGCCCTAAATATAGTATTTAACAATTTTATTTTATTTTATACTATTTCTATATTTATATTCTACAAGAGCATAATATTGATTTAGATATTTATTAACTTTAATATGATTTTTTTTAGTAAATTGGATAACAACTTTTACATTTGATTCTTTTACATTATATTCAAGCGACTTTGTTGCCCATTCAGTATTGGGGTTAGTGCATCAGACTACCACTCTAATGGATCGCGGTTCGAATCCGGGGTAAGCCATGGATGTATGACGTGGATAAACTACACTGTTAAATATTTTGTTCCACCTTGCACCAAAAGTTGGTTCCCATTTACCTGCCACCAACATTTGGTGCTTAATTTCGTGATTTAATGGTGCTTAAGGTCCGAGTTTGGATCATTAAATCGTGAAACTAAGCACCAAATGTTGGTTGCAGCTAAATGAGAACCATTTTTTGGTGCTAGGTGGATATAAATTTTTAACTTATAAGTTAGGGGCAACGATGGCCGTCTCAATAGGTGCCCCTTCACAAGTGGCCATCGCTACCGTCCTTGTAGTGGCCAAGTGTCTGCCAGCACATTGCTAGTGACTATGAGTACTTAGGTCAGTCAATGGGAAAAAAATAGTCAACCGACTTTTACATTTAAATATCTTTGACTTTGAAGAATGTAAATGTAGGCAATTAAAAAAACATGTGTTTATTATAAAAAAATTTATATTAAAAAAAGTATAATTGTGGATAATTTGCACTTATTCGTACATAATAAAAAAAGATTTACGTCAAACTTAAATATTTGAAGCTAAAATTTTGTTATAGTTGATACAGTTTTAAATAGTTTGAAGACAGTACAATTTATAGTTGACAGACTGTTCAAATACTGTCCAGAATGTGACTATTTCAAATGAAATCGATAAATTCTATCCTTATAATAAAATTTTTGTACAAAATTTTACCATATTACTTTATTTATATTTTTCTAAAGTGAGTTAAAAAAAGTTACGTAAATATTTTCTCAAGCTTTTAATTCATATACAAAATGTAAAGAGAGGCTAAATATACAATAATTTTTCACCTCTCACAGTACATTATTTTCGTCAAAATAGTTGTACTCGGGCGAATTTGGAAGTTGTTTCTTCCTAACAACCATTCTCTTGTTTCGTAACTTATTTTCGCAATCGCTTTGACGCGTGACCTCATCAGTTACAGTTAAAGCGTTTAGCTCCGAACTCAATAAATAAGCATTAATAGTCTTTTTAAGTATCTTTTCGACTGAAAATAACAAAACACCTTCGTTAATTTGAAATGTTTTTTAATAGACCTTAAGTGAATTCTGAACGGAAATCGAGTTAAAAACTGACTTTGGAAGGTCACTTGTTTGTAAAAGCGTGTCGAGCTTAGTTTTGAATTTCAAATAGATGCTAAAAATTTGTATATTTTAAAAAGTGATTTTATAAAAGAATGGTAATAATTTATAAATTTAGCACATACAATTAAACAACTAAAAATATACTTAAATATATTCTTCAGTATTCGTCTTAAGTTAATGAATTTTAAAGAATTAAACATGGAATCGGTTCGTTATGAAAATCCATAGTTTTGAACTTATGAGTAAGTTATGTAATTAAAAATTAAATAAAACGTTTTCTTAAAATAACTTAAATTTTATCTTTTAATGATAACCGGAATTTTGCACTTAAAAAATTTCAGTACAAAATACCGGTTATCATTAAAAGATAAAATTTAAATTATTTTAAAAAAATGTTTTACAAAATTTTTAATTATATATCTTACTCATAAGTTCAAAACTTCGGATTTTCATAACGAACCGATTCCATGTAGGGAATTCTAAAGAATGAAATGGAAATTAACATACTTTGATTGTTTGAAAAGTTCACATTCATTTAAATTACTTTTATATTTCAATGGTTTCTAAGAGTAAAATTGTAGGTAATTCTTAAAAATGTGCTGCGTAGTTTTTATTGTAATTTTTTTTATTAAGTTCGTGTCCATAGCTAATAATTCTAAATGAAACTATTAATAAAGTATTTTGGGAAAGAATGGAAATTATAAAAAAATTTAGAATGATAGTAAACACTTAATAAAACAAACTGCTATAAATTCAGGCAACTTTTGTAAATTTACATTTAGAACAAACACTTTATTGTCAAAATGAATAAAAACAGAATCTGTGACTATTTCAATGCTTTGAATTTAAAATAAACTATATAATAATAAGTAAATTTAATTTTTTTTCTAAAATCCCTTATAATACCTCTTTGATGTATTCTTGAGTTGAATTATATGGGTAGATATTAGCTCAAACATATTTTTTTTTTGTCTTTGGCACTAGATTTAGTACATATTGAACATACAGACCATCAATTAACTTAATTCTAGCATAAAATCACCCTGATAAGGCCAATTACATTTTCATTGTTATTTAAATTATTATTATTTGCAATAAAATCTTGAAAAGAATTAAGTAGATAAAACGTCAATTATGAAATTATAAAAACCAAATTAAAAAAATGATCCGTCAAACTCACAATTTGAATTTAACGATAACAAGTTTTTAAATTTGTATGAATTAGCATTAAAATGTCAGAAACTTAATAGTTATCTGAATAATTTTTTAAAAATGTAATAAAACTGACGGTTGTTCTTCCATTTAATACGAAATGTTGGTAGATTTACATGAATTAATATTTAATACATAATTTGTATTATTGAATAATATTTATATGTAATATTTATATATATTTGAATAATAATATTTGTATTATTGAATAATAATATTTGTATTATTGAATAATAATATTTGTATTATTGAATAATAATATTTGTATTATTGAATAATAATATTTGTATTATTGAATAATAATATTTGTATTATTGAATAATAATATTTGTATTATTGAATAATAATATTTGTATTATTGAATAATATTTAATACATAATTTGTAATTTGAATTAATACATAATGTGTATGAATTAGCATTAAAATGTCAGAAACTTAATAGTCATATGAATAATTTTTAAAATTTTAAAAATATAATAAAACTGACGGTTGTTCTTCCATTTAATACGAAATGTTGGTAGATTTACATTGAAAGACCACTGGGAAGGCATTTATCTCTCATCACAGAGTATTTAGTAATGTTTATAGCCCTCGTGTAGTTTTTATGCCTAAAATCTCCAAAATAACTGTCATGGATGTTTACCAGATGGCCAGACCACTTGAACAGAGCTTCACTGCCTTGCCTTGTGCACTGTTAAAAAAATTTGTCCACCATGCACCAAAATTTGGTTCCCATTTAGCTGCCACCAACATTTGGTGCTTAGTTTCACGATTTAATGGTGCTTACGGTCCGAGGTTGCACCATTAAATCGTGAAACTAAGCACCACATGTTGGTGGCAGCTAAATGGGAACCAATTTTTGGTGCAAGGTGGACCAAAATTTTTAACAGTGTGGCAGAGGGTGAGGGAATCACCATCGGGTCCTATGAGAGGAAAGACGCATGCCTTAGAGCTGCGACGTTGTATTAGCCTACTGGCTTAAGAAATGTTTAGACACAGGCCTAACATTTTGTAAAATTCGAAGGAATTGTAAAAAAACATTGTTTGTTGTTATAGCAACGTGTTTTAACTTAAGATTAAGACAAAGTCAAAATCCTTCATAATAACCAACCAAAATTCACCATATTTAGAAATTAGACTGTGTCTGCAAATCAGCCGGCACTCTGACAAACACTTGATCTGAAACCATATTTCGATTATGCAAATCGAGTGATTGATCGAGTTGATTTTCAAATAATCGCTCCTAAACACATCGAATGTTAGGAGCGTCCAGCTATTGACTTTCTTATCACCTTTGATTCGTCGTTGCCTTCAGATTCCGCCAATCCCAACGCACACACGACCATCGATTTTTCTGTTCTTTCGGAAAGAAACGTGTTGGCTATTGGGTATGTGCTGAAGGTGCAGTTCTTGATAACAACGACCAAGAATATCTTCGAGGCGTTGTTAATTAAGAATAATTTTGAGGGTTATGAAACTCGTAATTATTTTTGTTATATTGATAAGTATTATTTTGTTGAAATGACTTAGAATTATCGGAAGAATCTTGAAAATAATTTTTATTTAGACCTCCCCATCCCCTCTCCTTTTCTTACCTTTATACTAAATTAATGGTGATTTGAGACATAACATATACTATGACGATGTATAAATATTAACTATACTAAAAAGCCTTACATTATATTCATGATATTTTTAAATTATTATATATCCTATATTTATGGTGATTTGAGACATAAAATATACTATGACGATGTATAAATATTAACTATACTAAAAAGCCTTACATTATATTCATGATATTTTTAAATTATTATATATCCTATATTTATGGTGATTTGAGACATAAAATATATTATGACGATGCATAAATATTAACTATACTAAAAAGCCTTACATTATATTCATGATCTTTTTACATTATTATATATCCTATATTTATGGTGATTTGAGACATAAAATATATTATGACGATACATAAATATTAACTATACTAAGAAACCTTACATTACATTATTGTTTTTTTTTATAGTTCTTATATTTATGGTGATTTTAGTTATAAAAAATATTATGACGATACATAAATATTAATTATACTAAGATACCTTACAATATATTGTTTTTCTTTACATTATTATAATTCCTATATTTACGGTGATTTGACTCATAAAATATATTAATATGACAAAACATTAAATATTGAACTGTATCAAAAAATATGTTATATTAATTGGTTTTTATATTATTATAGTTCCTAATTTTCTTTTTGATATTTTACATTTTATTCAAAGGTATTTTATGTCCCAGAGATTTTTTCTTTACTTCATACCATGTGTGTGTTTAAAATTTCATAATATTATAATTTTGGTTATGAATACATATTTCAAAGTATAATTAAATTAAATTATTTTTTATACAACGAATAATAATTTATTTTTTTTGATATTCGTTAATAATTCACGAGTTTATTTGATTTTAGAAGCGGAATGTTGCTATATATTATAATACTTACTATAAATAGAATAACAGTATTTTCTTTTAAAGTTAAACAAATTTCAATTGTTGGGGAATTTAGAATTTAAAAGAGCAAAAAGTTAGATTAGTTTGAAGAAAAAAAAAAGTTATATAAGTTCAAGCGATAAGCGCAATATTTAATTTTCATACATTTGTAATTAAATCTAGTAGAAATATACAAAACATTTTCCATAGCTAAAACTGACATTTTCCTTCTTTATCAACTCAAATATATTTTGTTTTGATAATTTTGTAATCGCGTAAATCGAGTTTTCTTTTTTGTGATCAAAACTCTTTTCTTTCACTCTGTCGTAATGCTATAAATACTACAATTATAAATACTTTTTTTCTGAAGCGGTATTTCTTAACTAGCATAGATTATGTCAATCCTGTCAATAAACATTTGAGAATTCTGTCTAGAGAAGTAGGGATTAGTACATTCTGACATGTTTTTATTTTATACCATTCTGTGTTAAGAATGTAATTGAAATAATTATTAGTGTGACCGATTAAGTTTTTTTTTACTTACCTTTTATCATCGTCATATTAGAAAAGTATGACTTTGGTGTTTTTTATTTAAAGAAAAAAGTATTTTTTGTTGCGTTAATTAGTATTATTAGTACTTCATATAAAGGGGAAAAACTCCTAACAAATATGGAATGGTATAGTGGTTAGCGTGCTAACTTCTATACCACGAGGTTGAGGGTTCGAGTCCCGTGTAGGCATGGGTGTTTGTAAATGTATGTTGGCTTGTCAAATGACGAATGTTTCGGTGAATTATAGCCCTCGTGTTGCTGACGGCGCCAGATAATCTGAAAACAACCAACAACCAACCAACCTAAAAAATATGGCCTTGAAATGGATAATACACCCTATGTTAAGCTAAAAGATTTGTGGAAGATATTTAAAAAAAAATCTTTGTTTGTAATGTTATAGCTGTATTGATAAACACTATTTGTTCTGGTTTTATTAGAAATTCACAAATTGTGTCTCTTGACCGTAATTGTATATGCGGATGAGCAACACCGGCCGTTTGTTTACAAATCGGAATCAATGATTTTTGAACGGTTGAATTGAAGCGAATTTTTGTTGTACTTTCGCAACGTTATGAAAAATAGGATACAGCGTGTTCATTAAGTAAATAAGAGCTTAGATTGAAGTATTGAAATCCAAAATGCTGAAAGATATCGTAGAAGTGGTCTAGCTTGTATTGGGGAATGTTGCTGTTGAAGAACACGATACAGTTTCTATGCAGATAGTTTGTAGTTTATTCTTTCTGTGGAGTCCACATCTGGGGAAAAGCAAAAAAAAAAAAAAATCCTTTGGAAAATACACGAAATGTGCAAATGAGTACAGTTCAATCAATCTTTTTGATCTTCTATTAATTATACTAATTTTATTATGATAATATGTATTCTGGAGACATCTATTCTTTTAGTGAAAGAAGCGAACCAATGAGCAACCCTCGGAGATTGGCAAGCAGAGGAGGGCGAAGTGGGGGGGGGGGGTCACCAGATCTTAAATGTGCCCTTACACTCTTTTTTAAAGTAAAACGCGTTCTTGTATTTTGACCCTCTTTATGCCCTTACCCTTTTTTTTTAAACAATTTTACTTAAGTTAAAATGAGCTGGTAAATGTTTAATTTTGTAGCCTACAATTTGTTTACAGTAACGTATACAGTAAACGTGTACAGTTTAAAAAGTAAAAACTGTTTGTTTTACGCGTAGAGCACCTTTCTTTTAAATGTGGTCTGGTCTCAGTCTGATCCGAAATATGCGTTAATCTTGGTAACGATTTGAGCAATAGTGTAAAAGAAAAGTCAGTAGAAAAGGGGAATCCTTCCTAAAAGGATTATAGACAGGAAAGGATGTTAAGAACAGCTGTTCAGGAACAAAGATTCGGGATTATCTATAAGTTATCCCCGGTATTTGGAAACGAAAGTAGGCTGTCAAGCCCAGAAAGAAAGTGATACTCCATTTAGTGGTTGTTGTTTTTGTTAAGTTGATTTACCTTTTCTGTCATGTTTACTATTGTTAGTTTGTATTCATTATTTTTTATTGAAAAATCAGACTATCTGTTTATCTTTAATCGGCCTTTTTCTACAATAAATATAATTATTTACATTTTATTTCTGATTGGGGATATCTTTTTTAATAAATAACAACAATCAACATCTAAATTGTTGACATTCAATATCAATCACATTGCGCTTGAAGCGTTTCTGAAGCATGATTATCGATGTTGGAAGTCGATGCCGGAAAATAGTTTAGTTACATTTCAAACCATCTCCATTTGAGACAAAAACAAATAAATTAGTTAAACTTTTTGGGAGTTTTTATAATACGGCATGTATTTTAAAGCTGTTTAATAAACATGTTTCCGTGTGAAATTTGTTCATAGTTTCATGTGTTTCAGTGATACCAATGATGTGCCAACATTTTACCACAAAGATTTATACACTTATATCCCCTTTTCACTACCTCGTGTTGCTGACGGCGCCAGATAAATCTGAAAACAACCAACCCCTTTTGACTAAGTTGGATAAAAACAAGTTACTAGACGTCAAAGAAGACATACTTAATTTTTCAGAAGAAAAATATATTTAGGCACAATTGTATATTGCGCCCTCAGTACCAAAAGTTGCTTGCAAACAACTTTTTTACTAGTTTGCAAGACAAATCTTAACTTGTTCCTCTTAAATTTCCCCAAGGATGCGTTTTCCTCTGAATTTCATGCTATCTGTACTCCAGACGCAGTCATAAAATGTGTCTAAATTTTTCTAGCATCCAAAAAAAAAAAAAAATCCGAATCTTATAATGTGAGAAACATAAACTTCTAATATTTCCAAAAAAATATTTACTACGAAAAATTTTTGTTCGCAAAAAAAAGCGAATCACATTTTTTCCAGTTTTGAAGAAAGAAAATAGTCCTTCTTGGGTGGGGTTCCTAATGACTTTTTTCCAAATAAAATCATCTGAAGTCCCTCTGCGATTTTATATCAGAACACAATCCCAACCCCCCCCCCACCCCCAATCTAAATAATTGATTTTTTGTTGTGAATCACTCTTAATATCATGATCAGGTTCAAAGATTCAATCTGTCTTATTTAGTTCTAATATTTTAATAAAAAAGCTCACTTGCTAACCTGGAAAAAAAATCAATACTTTTGTCATTGTGCTTGGTTTAAGGACTTTAGCCTCTTAACCTTGTACGCAATTTCAGATTATTTCAGTGAAATCAGTGTATCGGCTTTTTTAGATTTTCTGGACTGTTTTGCCATAAGACTGTCTTTTTTTGTGATGATGTACAAAGCAGTCTCTTGATTTGATTTCCGTATTTTCTGCACGTTTGAGAAGGGGAAAGGCATCGGGATAGTATTGCACGCGTTCTTGTAACGGTGAAAAATAAAGTTGCGTGTGAGTCTTTTATTAAAAAAAAAAAAAAAAAAAAAAAAAAAGCAGGTTAAAGACTGGGTGAAAAAAGAAAGAAAAAAAAAAAAAAAGACTCGCTCGTACTCTTACTGCTGATTGGAGAGATTTTTTGGTGTGAATCACTCTTAATATCAATGATCAGATTCAAAGATTCAATCTGTCTCATTTAGTTCTAATATTTTAATAAAAAAAGCTCACTTGCTAACCTGGAAAAAAAATCAATACTTTTGTCACTGTGCTTGGTTTAAGGACTTTAGCCTCTTAACCTTGTACGCAATTTCAGATTATTTCAGTGAAATCAGTGTATCGGCTTTTTTAGATTTTCTGGACTGTTTTGCCATAAGACTGTCTTTTTTTGTGATGATGTACAAAGCAGTCTCTTGATTTGATTTCCGTATTTTCTGCACGTTTGAGAAGGGGAAAGGCATCGGGATAGTATTGCACGCGTTCTTGTAACGGTGAAAAATAAAATTGCGTGTGAGTCTTTTATTTAAAAAAAAAAAAAAAAAAAAAAAAAAGCAGGTAAAAGACTGGGTGAAAAAAAAAGAAGAAAAAAAAGACTCGCTCGTACTCTTATTGCTGATTGGAGAGTTTTCCCCTATTTTTAAAGCGTAGCGCGCAAGCAAAAATATTTCTAGAGAGTAAAAAGCAAGCGAGGAGAGGGGGAAGGAGTTAGGGGGTAAAAATGCAATTCAGGAGCTGCATGGAACAAAGCGAAGTCTCCTGCTTCAGGGAAAGGTCCGGAAAGAGAAAAAAATGGGGAAAATGGGAAAAAGAAGCGAAAAAACTGGGAAAAAGGGCGCGCCAAAAGAAAAGAGTACGAAAAGAATTTGATGGGGGGAAATGGAAGGGGGGAGAGATTCATAGAGTGCAAAAGCAAAGGGGACGAAAAAAAAAGAGTAGCTGCTTTAATTAAACAGCGGAAAAGCCTTAAAAAGTGTCGAAAGCTAAGTGGAGACGAGTTGGTTATGGTGAATTCGAAAAGGGGTGTTTTCCTTGCGAAAAAAGTTAATTGAAACACACTGGGGGGAAAGAGATTAATCTGAAAATTATGTCTAAATCCGATAATGTTTTTTTTATTAAATGCAGACATTTCAAAAAATTTGCATTAAAAACTGTTTTGAGGGGGTAGAAAAAAATATTCTTTTCGTGGAGAAAGCGGTAAAAGCTTTTTCGAAGCAGTTAAACGAAATCGGTTATTCAAAGAATATCTGGAACTACCCCCCCCCCCTCCCTCATACTTTTTAAAAATAATTCCATCGTTGTGGTCAGGACTTTGAAGATAAAGACTGGACGTTAACAAGTGCCTCGTCGAATCAAGATCAATTTAAAAGTACGGCACTATTTTATGTTCTCTAATTTTAAGAAATGACTAAAGAGCAATTTCTAATATGTGCCGCTCTAGTAGCATGAAGGTTTTCTTTTCACATGCTGTTTTGTAATGCAATTGCTGCTACTATATTTTTATAAAAGTAGTGGGACAATGCGCAGCAGGTATATTTAAGATTGCATAGAGGAATTACTGTTTTAGAAGTTTTCTTAACGTGCTTAAATTACTGTCTTCTCTTTTCTATAAGATTAATGTTGAAATAGAATGTATACTTTAAAAACTTTCCACATTTTTTGATTATTTATGATATTTTAACTTTGGTTTTGCACACCAATAACACAATGTGCTGTTGTAAATAAACTATTTGTCACAAGCCGATTGTTTTATTCTTTAAATTGGTACATCATTTCTCATTTTTGGTTAAAAAGGGACCGTCAAAAAAAGCATAGAAATAATATACACGATTCATAATTACTGTTTTATTCCGTAGTTATACTTAAGGTGTTTTATATCTGCGCCATATATCTTTTTCAAATAGTCTCATTGTGCCACTACGGGATTTCATATTACATACCATGGGATTTCAAATTACATACCATATTTATCATGCTTTTTTCTCACTTATGAAAATAATATTCTAAAATTAATTTTTATTCAAAAGTGGATATTTTTGTTTTGATATTTTTGAATAATATTCACTTCCTGAAGTGGTACTATGTTCTATAAAGAGTCAAGTTTAAGGATGCTATGTTGCACATTGCAACTAATGTTATATATGCATGCATCCTTGTTACATTAACTGCGTCTATTGTTACATTAACTGCGTCTATTGTTACATTAACTGCGTCTATTGTTACATTAACTGCGTCTATTGTTACATTAACTGCGTCTATTGTTACATTAACTGCGTCTATTGTTACATTAACTGCGTCTATTGTTACATTAACTGCGTCTATTGTTACATTAACTGCGTCTATTGTTACATTAACTGCGTCTATTGTTACATTAACTGCGTCTATTGTTACATTAACTGCGTCTATTGTTACATTAACTGCGTCTATTGTTGCATTAACTGCGTCTATTGTTACATTAACTGCGTCTATTGTTACATTAACTGCGTCTATTGTTACATTAACTTCGTCTATTGTTACATTAACTGCGTCTATTGTTACATTAACTGCGTCTATTGTTACATTAACTGCGTCTATTGTTACATTAACTGCGTCTATTGTTTCATTAACTGCGTCTATTGTTACATTAACTGCGTCTATTGTTACATTAACTGCGTCTATTGTTACATTAACTGCGTCTATTGTTACATTAACTGCGTCTATTGTTAAAACTGTAATGATATAAAGTGATATTTTATTTTGTGGTACACATACTAAATTTCGCAGATAACAGTGAAAAAAACCTCAGTGTTCGATGTCTACTATTGATGATTTTAATTTTCATCATTTGTATTGTACAAGGAATAGAGGATTACTTCTAAACTGTACATTTTCGCCAAGAATAATTGAAATTTATTCATACTTTAGCAGAACTTAATTTTATTCTTACTTTCAACAGAACTGAATTTTACTCTAATTCTTAACAGAACTTAATAATTTTGTTCTTACTTTTAACTGAATAGCATTTTCTTACTTTTAACAGTATAGTAAAATAAATTTTGAATAACGATTTACTCATGAATCATTACATTCAATACAAATATGTATTAATTATATGTCAAACTTCAGTTTTACTTTGGAGCTAAGGGGTCTTGTTTTGTTGTTTACATTTCATTGGAACATTGTGGATAAACACTTTTAAAAAAGGCATTTAAATTATTTTGTTGAACATAGTAAACAAAGCAGCTCCGTTTCAAAAAGTTTAAGATTTTTAAAACATAATATAATAAAATAAATTTTGACCAATGAATAGCCTCTTCATTGTGACATACTTGTGGACATTAAAATACGTATTAATTATATGTTAAACTTCAGTTTTACTTTGGAGATAAGGGGTCTTGTTTTGTTGTTTACATTTCATTGGAACATTGTGGATAAACACTTTTAAAAGAGGCATTTAAATTATTTTGTTGAACATAGTAAACAAAGCAGCTCCGTTTCAAAAAGTTTAAGATTTTTAGAACATAATATAGTAAAATAAATTTTGACCAATGAATAGCCTCTTCATTGTGACATACTTGTGGACATTAAAATACGTATTAATTATATGTTAAACTTCAGTTTTACTTTGGAGATAAGGGGTCTTGTTTTGTGGTTTACATTTCATTGGAACATTGTGGATAAACACTTTTAAAAGAGGCATTTAAATTATTTTGTTGAACATAGTAAACAAAGCAGCTCCGTTTCAAAAAGTTTAAGATTTTTAAAACATAATATAGTAAAATAAATTTTGACCAATGAATAGCCTCTTCATTGTGACATACTTGTGGACATTAAAATACGTATTAATTATATGTTAAACTTCAGTTTTACTTTGGAGCGAAAGGGACTTGCTTTGTTGTATAGGTTCTATTAGAACATTGTTGATACCAGGTTGTCCAACTTGATGGCCTTGGGGTTAGCGCTCTGTCCTCGCATGCCAAAGGTGACGGGTTCGAATCCTGTGCTAGGCATGGATGTGTGTTGCGGTTCGGAATCCCCGTTAAGCTGTAGGTCCCGGCCTGATTAGCCGTTATTGTGCACAAAAATATGTCGTTTAGAGTACAAACACACCAAACAAACATTACGAATACAAATACAAATTTTAAGACCAACAACAGGCTCAAGGCCCAACAGGGTTGGTCGAGTAAATATATATATACACGTATATAGAAATAGAAAATAATTTGCATACGATAGTTACACGATCATACATACAATATAGCTTAGTTACAGGATCATGCACACAATATACAATAGTTACAGGATTATACAATACAATATACATAATACAATACAATATACATAATACTATACAATGTACATAATACAATACAATGTACATAATACAATGCAATATACAAAGTTGACACAACGTTTGACAATCATACTGGAAAAATGCAATATATAATGCAAGCAATATATACAAGCTGACACAATATACAATAGTTACAGGATTATACAATACAATATACATAATACAATAAAATATACATTGTTGTAAATATTTCTTAAAGAAAAGTTTATTTAAAAGACATTTAAATAATTTTTTAGACGTAATGAATAAAGTTGCTTGTTTGTAAAAATTAATTATTTGACAAACATACTTGGTTAATTAAGTTTTATTATTTAAAATCATTTTAATTTTGCTGCCCAGTGACACAAAAAAGAGAAAAGAATAAAAAGAGGGACATTACACGAAGAGCAATGCAAACAAACACTACCGTCGACTATTCCATGAGCAATCCCATGCATTCCCAATCCATTCCATGAGCAGAAAAGTTTATTTAAAAGACATTTAAATTATTTTGTTAGACGTAATGAATAAAGTTGCTTGTTTGTAAAAATTAATTATTTGACAAACGTACTTGGTTAATTAAGTTTTATTATTTAAAATCATTTTAATTTTGCTGCACAGTGACAAAAAAAAAAAGAAAAGAATAAAAAGAGGGACATTACACGAAGAGCAATGCAAGCAAACACTACCGTCGACTATTCCATGAGCAATCCCATGCATTCCCAATCCATTCCATGAGCAGAAAAGTTTATTTAAAAGACATTTAAATTATTTTGTTAGACGTAATGAATAAAGTTGCTTGTTTGTAAAAATTAATTATTTGACAAACGTACTTGGTTAATTAAGTTTTATTATTTAAAATCATTTTAATTTTGCTGCACAGTGACAAAAAAAAAAGAAAAGAATAAAAAGAGGGACATTACACGAAGAGCAATGCAAGCAAACACTACCGTCGACTATTCCATGAGCAATCCCATGCATTCCCAATCCATTCCATGAGCAGAAAAGTTTATTTAAAAGACATTTAAATTATTTTGTTAGACGTAATGAATAAAGTTGCTTGTTTGTAAAAATTAATTATTTGACAAACGTACTTGGTTAATTAAGTTTTATTATTTAAAATCATTTTAATTTTGCCGCACAGTGACAAAAAAAAAACGAGGGACACTACACGAAGAGCAATGCAAGCAAACACTACCGTCGGCCATTCCATGAGCAATCCCGGCTAGCCAATCCCATAATGGAATTCCCCCTCCCTAACAGTTGACTCCGAGTGGCTTTTGGGGTTGGAAACAGGGGTCTTCGGCACTTAACGCGTAAATCCGGACCCCATGTTGACCGAAAGGATCTTCCCACTGCCAAGTTGTCATTAAAAATTCCTACACCCGTTTTTCCGACTAGAACGGCACGTAGGGCTCGGATACATATTTATTGATTCAGAGAACTGGGGAGCACGTCAAGAAGTAATGTGTTTGCCATTACGCATTGCTACATTCATTTCATTCATTTTCCACGTATTGTGGGGAGAGATGCAGAATGGGGATGGCCACGTGGTTGGAATGGAAATGGGATTTTTATTGTATGGATTAACATTGCGTTCAAACTGTTGTACATAAAAGTTTTATAATAGTTAAGATTAAGGAAAGTTTAATTTTTTTATGAATGTATAAAAAGACTATTTCTGTGTATCTGACTTAAAAGGAGTTGAAATATTCTGAAATTTTGTCAGATTTCTGTATTTGTGATAATGTTAGAAACTTCAGTATAAAAACCTGTAAATAAATATTTTTCCTAGTTATTTCCTTGTGATAGATTTATTACAGAAAAAAAATGCTTAAACATTTTAAGTGGAAGTGGTTTTATAAAAAAAATTTCGGATTTTTATTGTATGGATTAACATTGCGTTCAAACTGTTGTACATAAAAGTTTTATAATAGTTAAGATTAAGTTAAGGAAAGTTTAATTTTTTTTTATGAATGTATAAAAAGACTATTTCTGAGTATCTGACTTACAAGAAGTTGAAATATTCCGAAATTTTGTCAGATTTCTGTATAAGTGATAATGTTAGAAACTTCAGTATAAAAGCCTGTAAATAAATATTATTCCTATTTATTTCCTTGTGATAGATTTATTACAGAAAAAAAAATGCTTAAGCATTTTAAATGGAAGTGGAGGTATACATTTTTTTTTAAGGTAGAGGGCGATATTTTATTCGTAAGCGATCCTCAGATCGTTTATTGCATTTCAACTTTTATGTAAAATTTCTGCAAAATCTATTTTGTATGAAGCATAATTATAAAAACTATAAAATTAAAGAGAAATAGCATTATTTACATGTATATTCATAGAAGTTTATCACAAGTACGAAAATCGGAAAAATCTCATTAAATGATAGTTTTATGGAAATCTGATGAACGGAAAACGCACAGCACCAAAAACACGTTATATTGAATATATTTTCCGTTTAGTTATTGCTTGGAATTCAAGTGTTTGTGCTTAAATTAATATTAAATTTAAATAAATGTATCCCATTGTTATATAACATGATCCAAAAAGTTTGGTACTGAGATTGTTTCTTTAACTGTTAGAAATAGGCCATCGGGATAAATTGCAGAAATACTTACAATAAAGTAAGGAAACATAAAATCATAATTTATTAAGGTAATTTAATACAAAAAGAGATTGTTGCGTGTTAAGAGTATAATATTTATTTTCATTTAAGAATAAAAATGAACTATGATATTGCTGACTGAACTATTTTGAAAATATGATGCATAAAAATCAAAAACATTTCTCATAAAATTGTAGTTAACTTTTTTATATTCTATATTTAAAACTTAATTAAACAATTATTAATTTTAAGAGTCTTGATACACAATCTGGCATGTGAGGTCAGAGCTCTAACTTCACAGCCATCAGATGAGAACCCACTGTTGATGGAGTAAAGCCACTTTGGCACAAGCATTCAAACTAGTTCATTATTTAATTGATAATTTATAACTAATAGAAAATGAATTTTTAATGGTTCACACGGACAGAGATGAAGTGATATAAGAGCTTTATTTTCCTATGAGGCTAATGGAACTCTCATAATGCGAAAAATTAAGAAAAATAGAAAAAAAATTAATAGTAACACTCTCGTGTTTTGTAGGTGCTTCCGTTGTTAATTAATAATTTGTAACTAATAGAAAATGAACTTTTAATGGTTCACACGGACAGAGATGAAGTGATATAAGAGCTTTATTTTCCTATGAGGCTAATGGAACTCTCATAATGCGAAAAATTAAGAAAAATAGAAAAAAAATTAATAGTAACACTCTCGTGTTTTGTAGGTGCTTCCGTTGTTAATTAATAATTTGTAACTAATAGAAAATGAACTTTTAATGGTTCACACGGACAGAGATGAAGTGATATAAGAGCTTTGTTTTCATGTGACGCTAATGGAACTCTCATAATGCGAAAAATTAAGAAAAATAGAAAAAAATTAATAGTAACACTCTCGTGTTTTGTAGGGGCTTCCGTTGTTAATTAATAATTTGTAACTAATAGAAAATGAACTTTTAATGGTTCACACGGACAGAGATTAAGTGATATAAGAGCTTTGTTTTCATGTGACGCTAATGGAACTCTCATAATGCGAAAAATTAAGAAAAATAGAAAAAAATTAATAGTAACACTCTCGTGTTTTGTAGGGGCTTCCGTTGTTAATTGATAATTTATAACTAATAGAAAATGAACTTTTAATGGTTCACACGGACAGAGATGAAGTGATATAAGAGCTTAGTTTTCCTATGACGCTAATGGAACTCTCATAATGCGAAAAATTAAGAAAAATAGAAAAAAAAAATTAATAATAACACTCTCGTGTTTTGTAGGTGCTTCCGTTGTTAACCCTTTGCACTCGAGGCCTTTTTCGCGAGGAGGGACCAGCAACTAGAAGCATTTTTGGTTCGGTTGGCGTTTATGGATTTGCTTCATAGAAACTAAACACAGTCATTGGCCTTGCATCAAATTTCCGCATCAAACCTAGTGGTCCTCTGGTGTTTCGGCATCCAATCATGTGGCTCCTGAGAGTCGCCGCTCGAGTGCAAAGGGTTAAATAGTAATGACAACCCTTTATAGTTATTTTTCTTGCCATGGGTGGAACCTTAAAGGGAGTTTCAGTTTTTCTTGCAAGCGAGTTTCAGTTTGCAAGAAAGGTGATAAACATATCTTTATATTCAGGGAGTTCGTAATTAAAGCTACCCTGATTAGAGTTATTTGAAGTCAGTATTATTAGATAAGTCTTCATCAAGTTTATATGCGTAATACAGATCATGGAAATATTTAAATGGTAAGGTTATAGATTAATAAGGACAAAAGCTATCTAATAAAGTTTTAAAAATCTGTCTTATAACTGTGATTTGTGAAGAACCATTTGCAAGAAGAAAATAATAATAATAATAATAAAAAAACAATTTTGTAAATTTATTTCATTGATATTTTTTTTTAATATAACTTTTTATTGCATTGTGCAGATGAATTACATAAAGAATGTAATGAAATATTTTCCTATTCTCTCTCTAGTACGTATATTAAATTTTGTAAAAATCTGTTGATTACTGCAAGCTCCAGCCGTGGGCGCCTGGTTGGTTGTTTTCAGATTATCTGGCCCCGTCAGCAACACGAGAGATATAATCCACCGAAACATTCGTCATTAGACAAGCCAACATACATTTACAAACACCCATGCCGTACACGGGACTCGAACCCGCAACCTCGCGGTATAGAAGAAGCATGCTAACCACTATACCGTTTGCGCCTGGAGGATTATTTGTAGGAGCATGGAGATCACATACATGGGGAGTTGGGAGAGTGCAAAGCGACAAAAGTTTTGTTGAAAACTTGATTGTTCAAAAATTATCAATGGATTTCTTAGGGAAATATTAATATTCATGCATTAATTTTCTGTTTACGTGAATAATTTAAAACTTGTATTATACTACTTTGCTCTTGAGAAGTTTACCACTTTTTTCACTTTTTTTTAAATTTTCAAAGGACAGGGGTATGTAAATGCTTACCCTTAACCCCTGGGAGGCGCCAACGGCTCCAGTTGATTAAAAACAGGTCAACTTTATTTACGAACACCCTACAAATGTTCCATTTCCCCTGCCGTGTATGGATCCCAAAAATAAGCCAAAATGTAACGAAAACAATTGAGCGTTTTGCAAGTGCTTCAGTTACCAAAGAAAACTGCTTATGGCGAAAAGGCACTTCTAATGTGTACACACTTTTCTACAGATAATTTTTTGCCCTGCTGTTTGAACGATTCGAAGCCGCCCAGGTAGTCTTTACCTGCTAGGGCTTCTCCCCTAATGACACACGTCAGACGTTCGTTTCGAATGCACATGCAGGGCTTTTCGTTTTGCGGATGACTGTCATAGAAGACTGTAAAGAAAGATATAGAATGACGACAAACTTTTCAGCGTCCATTTCGAAAAGCATTTGAAGATGAATGCTATTTTCGATGATCGCGATCCTTAAACGATGGATAATTTGGTTGAGTTAGGAGCAATTGAGCCTGGAAGCTTTATAACTGAGGATATTTTAGGAATGCAATTTGAGAACATACCTCTTATGCAAGATTTTATTATAACTTTATAACTGAGATTCAGTTTTTAACTAAGGATATTTTGCCAACCTCATAAGCAAGATTAAGGATATTTTAGGAATGGAATTTGATAACATACCTCTTATGAAAAATTTTATTAGAACTTTATAACTGATTCAGCTTTTTAACTAAGGATATTTTGCCAACCTCATAAGCAAGATTTTGTCATAGCTAGTTCAGTTTTGCAAATGAGGATATTTTAGGATTGGTATTTGTGAGAAGTTTTTTGCTTGGTCGAATCTCATTCATCACTTCATACGCAAGATTTTGTCATGACTTTATTTAGCGATATAACTGAGGATATTTTGCACACCTCATACGCAAGACTTTATCATAACTTTATAACTGATTCAGTTTAAAAACTGAGGATATTTTAAGACTGGAAATTGTAAGCAGTTTTGTGCTTGAATGAAGTTGTGTCCACCTCAAATATTTTTTAAAAAAGATGGCGTGATTAGAACAAACAGAGCGGGTATATTACAAATAACTTCTCTGGGAGTTCTTTTTGTTTTTCTTTGTAGGTAAATGATTCCAAATGGCATCATTCAAATTTCATTGCCTTT
This sequence comes from Linyphia triangularis, assembly GCA_963978545.1. Classification (NCBI taxonomy): domain Eukaryota; kingdom Metazoa; phylum Arthropoda; class Arachnida; order Araneae; family Linyphiidae; genus Linyphia; species Linyphia triangularis. The sequence continues at coordinate 5,246,448 of OZ021733.1, forward strand.
TCTTATTTTTGTTAAACTTCAAATATGAAGACTAAAGTAGAAGAACAGTTTAAGTTATCTTTCTGTGGAAATTGAGTAAAGTATCTGTTCGTACAATAGCGGTATTAACAGATGGTTGACCACTAAGGCAGAGATCGATATAATTCAGATGCTAATTCACAGAAAAAACTAAATGCTTTATGGTACTTTTAAACATTTTCTAACTTTAAATTAAGTTTTCCCAAAATTACTTCGAAGTAACTTCTACCGTCATATCCTTGATCTTCATATAATTTTAAAACTTTATCGAGAACAAATAAAGACTAAGCTTCCTTTCAATGGTTAATTTGTAAAGTAATCGCTTCAGAATTAGCCTGCATCTAAATAGTCTCGGGGCCGAAGTATTAAGGGGGCAAACTCTCATTTGTATATCATCTGGGAGAAAACTCGAGAAACTACGAGTCATTCCAGCAAGTGAACTTGTCTTCAAGAACCAACATCCATACTGGTTTGTGAAAGCTTAGTTGAGTTTTTGAATCATAGATAACTAGATACCAGTGTCCCATATATCTTACTGGCAAGTACTCAATATTCACATATTTTATTCTCAGTCTCTATACAAATTACTTTTTGAGATTTTCAAAAGTAGGATTTTAATGGCACCAGTAGGTAGTTGTCACTTGAATTTTTTTTTTTTATAAATAATTTCACATGTTACGAGACATAAATTAAATGACCAATGAAATTTTTTAGTCGTTACACACATTTTTTAACTATTCCACTTTCCTTTTACATTTTACGAATTGCTTTAAATTTTATTTTTGTTAAGTATTTGCTTTCAGAATTTTAGTTTTTAAAATAAATTTTTAAATTTTAATTTTAATTCATAAAAACAACTTTTACGAAATTAAAAAAAAAAAAAAAAAAAAAAAAAAAAAAAACCTTCCTATTATTTTAACTACATTCAAATTACATGAACAGCTAAGCTTTAAGTACGTATTTTCTTAATCGATCCTTTAGAAATTAAAACTTGTGAAAGAGTTATACCAATATAACTGTTTTTTTTACTGTAATTTTACATAAATGTTACTAAAAACAATAAAATACTATACAAATAATTTCTTTACAGTTTAATGTGAAATATATTCTTTAAGCACTTTAAGTACTTTTATATAATACTCAGAGCAGAAAAGAATGTATTTTTCGGATTACCTTAAGATCTTGCTTTTCAAGGTATATCTTTCTTTTGTTTTTCAATCCTTTATATTAGCTTCGATTTTGTGCGTGTGTCGATGGCGGACAAATCTGCGGAGGCCAAATTAACCCCCTTGCTGTCATCTAATCGGGCTAAAACTTGGCAGATAGATTTGATGTCAATGACAATGCATTCTAGTAAATTTTGGGGCTGCATCTGTCACTAAAAGGCCACTTTTACGGAATGCTAATAAACCAACTTACCGTCATCCAATCGCTCTAAAATAGTACTTAACCGATCATTGAAGAAACTCTTTCTTATTGTCAAAATTGTTTTAATAAATAATAAAATTGTTTTAATCAGAATAAATAAAAGATATTTGGATGTGAGTGCATAATTTCCCTTTCATTTTTAATAAATGAATTTTGAAACGTAGTTTGCCGCACATTTTGATGATAGAAATGTTTTTGATATTTAAAATTAGATGCAAACACCAAGCATACACTGTTTACGGAATCGGCGCTGTGTTAATGAATATAAAAATTGGCAATGCATATGAAGGATTTATATTAAAAACTTTGTTTTTATAGGTTACATTATTTAACCCTTTAAACGCCTCTATACTTTTATACGGTAAACACAATAAATTACCGCCGACCAAACGGTATAGTGGTTAACGTGCTAGCTTCTAGACCGTGAGGTTGCGGGTTCGAGTCCCGTGTTAGGCATTGGTATTGGTAAATGTATGTTGGCTTGTCTAATGACGAAAATTTCGGTGCATTATAGCCATCGTGTTGCTGACGGCACCAGATAATCTGAAAACAACCAACCAATAAATTACCAATTGGGATAACGCTTATTTTTATTTTAATACAAGCGGTCATCATTGAATTATATAGCTTTACCGAATTTGCTATTACTTAAAATGTTTTAATTTTATTTAAAATAAATTTCTTACAATAACTGTGTGACGCAATTGCTCTACAGTTCAAAAAGAAACAAAGAAAGAACTTTACAGCAAATACAGAAAAAAAAAATATTAAAAATTTAAAGAAAGTGACAGAAATTTAACGAAGTAAAATTAAAGAAACCAGGCAATAATTGCAATTATCAAACAAAAATAATCCCAAAACTATCGGCGCACATTACTGAAAAGAAAATGTAATTAATGCTACAAAGACTATTCATCTGAATGTTTTACTGAATTGTTTGAGTTTCATAAAAATATCTGCATATATTTATATAAATACAATTAAAACTTTAGAATATTATTATGCATTTTTCTTAGTCTCTCTTTGGTATTCAACTTAGTTAAAATATGATATATTATATAAGAATAATTAGTTCATTTAGGTAAAAATCCTGTAACAAACTTATTAAAATAAGAGAATTATTTGTAAAAAAATTGTTATAAAATTGAGTTACATTTCATAATACGAATAATATTAATATTACAAACATTTACAAAATTTAATTGGGTGACTCATTAATTGGATGAAAATATAATTTAGTGACTTTTTCATAATTTTTTTAGGAATTTCTGTTTTTATGTTTTTAATAAATATACGTGTAAGAACTATACACATAAGATTTATTTCAATGTTCATTATTTCCCGACGAATAAAATATTTTTAAATGAAAAATATCTTTATTTTTCCTGAGCAGTTATGACTAAGCATTAAAAAATCAGATTACTTTTGGATGGTTAGCTTATTATAATTGCAGCGCTGAATTTCTGTTGCTTTAACACTCGAATATCTTCTTTTAATTAAGCTCTAACTGTACTGAGTTAAGTAATTTGTACAATGAATTATTTGATAAAATTATAAAAAAAAAGTTCGGTTTTTTATCTTTATAAAATGTCATTCTGATAAATAATCTGTTTTTTGGTGTCGAAGAAAAATATATTGTGGATTTATAAAATATATCAGTTGTATCGTAATATATATTTATATCAGCATTCTTGAAAAATGTTTTCTTTTTATAATTTTGGTTACTGAAAAAGCGATAAGAAAGAGATTTACAATCAAGCATTGTTTCTAAGGGAGATCCGTACCCCAAGTATCGACAAAAAAAAAATAAAAAAAAATAATAATAATAATAAAAAAAAAATTATTGCTTAAAATTGAGTTATATATAATCAAGAAGACATGGAAAAAATTTCAGAGTACTAGGGAACTGCAAACATTTGATTTTTATACTTTTACATACCGATCTATCATGATGTTGTAAGCAAGATTTTATTTGTAACTTCGTTTTCGCCGAAATCCAGATTCGGCAATTTTGACTGTGTTTAAAATGCTAAGGCTTTGAGAAAAATTTACTTTGATCTAAACTGTTTATATTTTTGAAATCTTGAATCACAGTTTTAAAAATGTAGGGAGAGTTTTTTTGCTATATTGTATTACGAATTAAAAAGATAGGAATTTTTTGTGATAATTTAGAAATTTCTTGTGGTTGGTTGTATTCAGATTATATGGCACCGTCAGCAACACGAGGGCTATAATGCGCCGAAACATTCGTCATTAGACAAGCCAACATACATTTACAATCACCCATGCCTAACACGGGACTCGAACCCGCAACCTCGCGGTCTGAGAAATTTCTTGTGAAAAACACAAAATATATTTTTGAAACTGCCTGTCAAACAAATTGAAAAAAATCACTCGCTACATCTTTAGAGAATACTTCAATATAGTTAATTAGTTTGGAAATTAAAAAAAGTATTAAAAATTGAAGGAGGAGTAGTCTTTTAAAAAAGGCTTATATTTCGGTCAAAAAAAAAAAAAAAAAAAAAAAAAAAACTCAAAACACAAATATAAAAAAAAAAAAAATTGAATTAAAAAACCACAAATTTTTGTCAATAATTATTTAAAAATACATCTTTTACTTATATAAAAAAAAATTGATTCCACTAAATTCATTAGTAAAAATTTTAGGTTTTTGCTTACGGGTCTCTCTTAACACTATCCAATTTATGGATAATATATATTTAATATGTAGTGGATAACATATTATCCATAAATCTTTAATATTGATAATAATTAGTTTAAACTCCATCTGAGCACCATGCAACCCACTAAACATAACTCATAATTATTTCTACATATGATAACACAATAGATGTGACCCTATTTTTTTGCAAAGTTTATAAAACCAAGTGTTTTTAAAATAAGGAATACTGAAAGTACTATTCATAAATGTCCCTTATTGTGTTAAAGTAACTATTTTGTATAGAGAATTCTTCAACTATTGCTACAATAATTCTTTCATTCCCAATATTTTATAGAGAGATTATGTAATAATATTTTTATGGGAGACTACTTAAATAACGTACATAGAAAATAGTTAATCAAAAGTTTAATATTTCTGTGACACAGTAAATAAGTAAGTTAATTAATAAATAAAATTATATCTCTTTTATACAGATATGAAATTATAGATGATATCTCAATAATTTCACTAAATAAAGAATCTTATCAAAGTGAGGGTTTATTTTTGGTTTAAATAGTTAAATTATTTAAATTCAAATTATATATGTTTAGATTACTTTTGATAAGTTTAATTATTATTAAAAATTAATTTAAGTAAATTAATAAAATGTATAATACTAATTACCCTTGATTATTAAGCTCATTCATTCAGTACTCGTTAATAAAAAGAAAGTTTATGAAGTATCTTTCGAGTTTGATTTTTGAGATTACATATTTATTACATCGTTTTAAAAGTTATCTAATTTATATTGAAACTAATTTACTCCAGAAATAGAGATATTTTTATATTTAATGCCCCGTATCATCAAATTAAAAAGAATGTGCTGTTAGTTTGCGTTCTTTGAAAAACAAAGCCATAATATGAGATTAAATTTATGCATACAAATTGTATCGAATTAGGTATTAATAAATTTTTAAATTCATACTGGAAAAACATATGTAAGTCTGATTTTGCATCTGTTTAATTGTAGGGCAATTATTTTATATAAATATATGTTTAAACCTTGTACTTATGGGCAGTACAAATGTAGTTCTGATCTACTCAAAATGATTCCCTCATCCTCCTAATTTTAAGTTACCTTAATATTAATTAATTTAAAGTAAACTCAATATCGTATACAAAATTATGTAAGATTGCAGCTAAAATATTTAATGCAAAAAACAACTTTTTAGCATACTTTTATGAACTTCACAAATTCAAAACTTAATTTAGTTCGCACAAGTTCAACAAAATAATTAGCACTTGTTAATATTAAAAAAAAAAAAAAAAATCCCACTTGTTCAATACAAACATACCTTATTAATACTTTTCCTGCACAGTCTAAAGTACAGGACATTCGTAACTGAAATTCACCTGTTTAGAGTACTTTGGAGCCAGTTATAATCAATAGATCTTGATACAAAGTTGCATACACCCTACTGAGTTTCTTGAAAAAAAAAAGTGTGTAGGAAAAATTAACATCAGTTCCAATTTTCAATACTAAATGTAAATATGGCACTGCGAGGATTTACATATAAACTAACTTTACAGGCTGGACCTTATCATGGAAGTTGTAAAGAAAGTTTTCGAACCAAAATAAAATAGTCAAATAAACTTTTGAATAAATGTTTTATACTTGTTGGTTTCTGACGCGCTATTTGCGAAAATTTTAACTATTTTATAATAATTTAAATTTGTATAGTTTTATTTTTACCTAGATCCTTTTCTTATGATTTTACTATATACACAAAATTTTATGAAGATAAGATTGATCATTTATATTTAACTTCAATATAAGTCTTTGCAAAGCCATATTTTTGTTTGGTGTCAATACGTTGAACTAAAGTTAATTTTCTCTTCAAATATAATTTTTCCATTAGCTTAACAGGCATGCAAAAATGTATGATCTGTTGATTACTACATGCTCCAGAAGACTCTGGACATGTGAATTGCGAACACCCTGTACTTAGTGAAGTATTCTCGACCCATTTGAATTCCAAATCTAAGCAATAGTTGAAGCATTCGTCATTGTGCATGTTACCTGTTAGTTGCGCAGAGTGCTTGATGATTTTGAAATTCAGATCCAAACAAAGCCTTTATCCTTGTTTTTAGGGCAATTGTGTAGGGAGCTGAGTGACAAAAATATCGTTCGCGATAGCGTTTGGCCGAAAAGTTGTAAATACTTCATGTGGACGAAAGATCAGGCGCCCTGTTCGGTCAACTATGGAGGACAGTTCCACTCAGGTCAGTGACCACATTTTCCTCCTGAGTCTCACACTAACACACATTAATCGCAACCTTTCATTTTGCATGCAACTACCATTAATATCTTGTTTCTTTCTTGTCATATTGCATTTATAACAAATCATGTGCAGAGCAGCTCATCCAGAACAGTTTGGAACGACAACCTTAGAAATTGTGCAAATGTCTCCTTGTATGCAAGATTCCTATATTCAAGCTTTGAAATCGTACCGATGTTCAATATACACATAGTGCCTTATTTGGATTTTTATGGGCCCTTGGAAAATAGGAATCATGTTTCTTATCATATTGCAATCTCATCAAGCGTTGTAACATTAGAAATTATGCAAATGCATCCTTATGCACGTTATCCTTATGCTAAATGCATAAGGATGCAAATGCATCCTTATACCGAAATGTATCCTTATGCAATTCTCCAATATACTATCTTCTTGATGAAATCGTACAGATGTTTGATATGCATCCCCTGAAATCGTGCCGATGTTCAATACACACAGTGCCTTATTTGGGTTTTTATGGCCCCTTGGAAAATAGGAATCGTGTTTCTTGTCCTATTGCAATCTCATCAAGAACAGATTGGATTTCCACTTAAGTTGTAACATTAGAAATTGTGCAAATGCATCCTTATGCACGGTCTTGTATGCACTTCTCCAATATACTATGTTCTTGATGAAATCTTACCGATGATCTACATGCATCCTTTGAAATCGTAACGATGTTCAATACACACAGTAGTCGTGTTTGGGTTTTTATGGGCCCTTGGAAAATAAGAATCATGTTTCCTGTCATATTGCAATCTCATCAAGAACAGATTGGATCGCCACTTATGTTGTAACATTATAAATTATGCAAATGCATCCTTATCCACGGTCTTGTATGCACTTCTTCAATATACTATGTTCTTGATGAAATCGTACCAATGTTTTGTATGCATCCTTTGAAATCGTACTGATGTTCTATATGCATGCTTTGAAATCGTACCGATGATCAATATACATAGTGTCCTATTTGGGTATTTATGGGCTTTGGGAAAATGTGAATCAAGTTTACTCCACATCTAAAATCTTTTTATCAAACATTTGCAGTAGGTATATGCATCCTCAAATATACTCCTTTTTGTCGTGTTATATACCACTTTCTTATCAACTATTTGCGTATTATATACTATTGTGTATGAGGTCAAGTTTGGAGGCAGAATGTATTTTTGTAAACAGTATCCGATATTCCTCAAATGATATTACTTAATTAAAATGAAAAAAAATCTAACTCATTTTTGTAATCCAAAATTCATATGAATTATCTTATTAGTATTTTAAATGATCATACTATAAATTAAATTTTTTTTTTATCGAATAAGTGGTCCCTGGGCAGGTGCCCCCTCTACCTATGAAGACACTTACCTCTTAATATAATATTTGGAATCTTACCAATGCCTAATATCTTGAGTTGAAATCATTCGAATATCTAACCGAATAACCATTTAAAGGTATCAGCTATCCATTCCTGATAATTGCGTGTGTCCATCCGTTGAAATCATACCAATTTTCAATTGAATACTAATCAAAAGCATCCATTATATATGATCGGAATTTATCCACATATTTATCCTTTGTATTGTGAATTTATTTGAAATTATATTTTTCTGAATTATTTTCTAAGATTTTCAATTCGTGCAAATTAATCCTATAACCATTAAAAACTGTTGAATATCCCAAGTAATTGTGTAAAAGTATTCGACTTACATAATCAGAAATTATACAACAGCTTTAGAAGTTGTGTAGAAGTGATTATCCGTATCTTGAAATAGGAACAACCAACCCAAATTTTTAATGTATTATACCAACGTTGGTAAGGTATGTTTCAAGGTTTTCAATGTCAGATCAATCGAAGTTATAGAGGCCTTATTTACTGAATTATTAAAAATCTGGTAAATTATTTAGCACAAACGTAAATATTATTTACGTTTTCTCCTGACTCGTTCCTCAAAACTAAAGCTATTAATATCAGTGTTCTTTTTCGAAGTACTTCCAAAGACAATACCTTCATAAATTATACCAGTGTTTGATATATCTTATTGATAGTTCAAAACCCTTAAAAACTGTAAAAAAAGTTCACCATACACTAAGAAAAAGTTATATTCTAGAATAAAAACATTCGCCTACTCGTTTGAAGTGAAGTGAAATTTTCCCAAAACATGTCACGACATAATTAAAAAAAAATGCTCTTCTTACTTATTCTTAAGAAAAATCACGTCATTATATTTCTAATATTATATGCAATAAATATAGTATCATAAACTCAAATTTTCAGTTCAATAATATTTTGTTGGTTGTATTGGAGATTTTCTGGCGCTAAAGCTACACAATCTAAAACATTTATCTTAAAATTATAGTAAATATTTATTTTGCAATAAATATTTTATATTTTTATCTATATTTTATTAAATTTACAGTATATAAAACATATTTTACAAGCAGCATTTTGTCAGGGGAAGTTATCCTTTAGAACTTTTTTCGAAATCGTATATGGGAAAAAAAAATGTTAATCGCTTTTAATCCAAAAGACAACGTTTTGAGTCAACATAAGTGAGTTTTTGGTGGTCGGTTGCATAAGACGATAAGCTGCTGATCAGTAAGTCTCTTGTTAAAAGTTGTGAAAATTGTTTCGACCCATGCGCAGTCTGGGTATTTTAGATTGCTTAGGGGAATTACATTATTGGGAGTTCTTTACAATGGGACATTTTATTCTATTTCAAAGAGATATAATGAAAATTGATTTGGAAAGCAGAACTCTGCTCGGAACGGCTCACGTAGCTGGTTTGTCTGGTGATAAATCGTATCTCGTACAGCTATCATAGAGCATCCAATGGAACTTTTTTAACATTTTAGCTCGATTTATAAACAAATTATGAAAGGAATTGCTTAAAGCGGAGAGCTACATCTTTAAAGAGTATTTATTTATTTATTTATTTATTTATTTATTTATTTATTTATTTATTTATTTATTTATTTATTTATTTATTTATTTATTTATTTATTTATTTATTTATTTATTTATTTATTTATTTATTTATTTATTTATTTATTTATTTATTTATTTATTTATTTATTTATTTATTTATTTATTTATTTATTTATTTATTTATTTATTTATTTATTTATTTATTTATTTATTTATTTATTTATTTATTTATTCATTTATTTATTTATTTATTGTAGTTCAAAGTACAAAGAGAGAGGAGGGATCATTTCATACTCTTTGCATAGAGTTCCTTCTCACACAGTACCAAAATAAAAATAAAAATATTTGTACTTATAAATAACACAATGTGCAATTGTAAATAAGAAGCAAAGTCTTATCCGATACATTTGAATTTAATTTATTATTTTTGTAAAGAAATAAAGTGATAAAAATGGATCGTCGGAAAAAAAACACCTTTCAGAAAAAATATTTTAGGTATTCGACTTACATTTGAGCAATTTAGCAACAATACGTGGAAGCATAGACTTATATGACGATAAGATGCAATTTTTTAAACTGCCAATAGTGCATTTTCAATTCGTGAATAATTTGTGAATTATGTCACATTTTCGGATATAAATCTAAACTTTCACTTAACTTGTCTTTAGAATGCAGCAAGATAGCACCGGCAAAATGTTGAGCACAAAAAGCTTCGATGGCATTTCCATCAGAATTAACAACATTTGTTGAAAGGCATTTGAGAAAGGTAATGTGATGAGATTTGGATTCTTTTTGTCATCAGAATGTTGTTTATGATAATCCCTTTATAGCACGACTCTTTTAGTCGCAATCCGTTTTTAAATGAATAGTGATTAAAAGAAATATTGAAAAATTATTGAAGATTGTCATTTAATTCGACTTAAATAACTAAAGAGGCTAATTATATACTATGTGAGGTTTTATATTTTTTACTTTTAGAGTTGAAGATAAGAGACAGATCGTTTAACATTTTTTTATCGTTAATAGACCTCAAGAAAAATTATATTAATAAGCTTAAAAAGTCATTGAATTCAAGAAAATCTAGTTTATATTGATAATTATTTTCATTAAATAGTAATGGAAAAGACTTAATAAGATAAGTCAACGTGAAGCTTCAATGGATTTACTTTTTATTTTTAGCCTTGAAGATAAGAACAGACCGCATTACATTTTTTTATCATTAATAGAGATTAGAAAAAAATTATATTAATAAGCTTAAAAAGTCATTGAATTAAAGAAAATTTAGCTTATATCGATTATTTTTTTCCTTGAATAGTATTGGAAAATCATATAATAAAATAAGTCAACATGACGTGTCTATGAAACTAAATTAAAGAAAATGGCGATCAAATTTTATATGCGTATAGCTGACATCATTGGAAAATGATCTCAAAAAGCTAAATTATAAAAATATTAATATAATATATAAAATAGTTTTAAGTTTTGCAAATGACGCTTCAAGTACAAAAATTAAATGACGGATTTATTGGATTTATTTTTTGGTGTAAAACGTAATTCAAGTCATTTCCGATAAGGGTCAGCGTGTAAAGTTAACCTACATATAAGCCATACTTCATCTGGCTGTGAAAAATTAATCTATGTTGAAAAATTTCAGTTACCCATATGTTAACAATTGTAGTTTCGATTTTTAATTTTTTTTTTATTATTATTTCCACTAGTTTTAAAAACGTTCAGGGTCTGAACAGCATAATTCTAAATGAATTGACCTGAGATGTTCAACTTTTCTATATGAGTACGTTGTGGATATGGGACCCGTTAAGAAGACTTTCGCCAAAATAACGCATGCTCATAAAGTACCTGTCATTGAAAAATTAATGTTTTTCTTCAATTAAAAAAAAACAAAAAAAAACAGGTTCACACAATTTTTATCAAAATTGCTGTGGTATTGCCTTTTAAGGGGACATAGGACACTTTTGCCAAAATTCTTTAGTTTTGCCAAGAATTAAATAAAATTTGGCATAAACATAGAAGATGTGACTTTAAACAAAACAACACAATTTGAGCAGATAATATAAAATAGATAGCAAATTATTGAGAAAAATGCATTAAAATAACATGAAATTTTAATTTTTTTCAAAATGCTCCTCGCGACACAATATTTTGACGAACATGAAAGAAAAATTTGAAGTTGTTTATCAATATATTATAAACATTTTCAAACATGCTTTTATCTTTAGGTGCAATAGTTGAACAGAAATAAAATTTCAAACTTGGCGCCAGTGATTTCTCATTAAAAAATACACATACTTCAAATTCCCAACATGAAAAAAAATATAAAAAATTATGTGACATAAAAAAGCATGTGTAAATTTCTTTATAGTACATTGAAAATTATTAATACAAAAAAATTAGGTGGATTTATCAAAAAATGAATCGCAAGGAGCTTTTCGAACATAAGTAAAATGGGAAAAAGCAAAGCTGAGAAAAACGCATTTTTAGCCTTTGCCAACAAGTGTGCGATGCGTTAAAATAGTTAGTTAAAATAAAGATTTTACCACTTAAAATCATCGGATTTCAAAAATTCAAACGCGAAATTAAAGCTAGTGGCATAAGCAATTTTTATAGAATGAAAACAAAAAATGTCATTTTTGGTGATTTCAGTGTCCCATGTCCCCTTAAGGTGTTATAAGCATACCCACCTATGAAATTCACGTAAAATTTTTATAAAGGTGTAAGGAGTTAAAAAACAAAGGCCTTTATATAGAGTTCTATTCCCTTGAGAAATGTCCTATTAACAACTGTTCCTCCTTCATTTCACTTACCCGAAAGGAATAATATAATAATTATAACCGAAATCATCAAAACATTTTTCAATTTGGTGATTTTTTTTTTTTTTGTCAAGGTAAAATTATTCCCAAATATACCCAAACTCGTCAAGTTGACGTACACCTTTAACTTTTATTCTGTAATTGAAAGTTGTTGCATATATATATCAGAAAAATGGATGTTAAATATATATATTCCGTAATGGTCTGGTAAATTTATGTAAATATGTTTACTGGTTGCTAACTGGTGCAGATTACCTAGGGCAATCCCTATTTTTTATCCCGCCAAACGTTTGAGGGAAATATACGTAGAAAATCTTATGCTTTTTGACAATAATTTGGTAGGTTGGTGAATTACTTTTTCAGTTGACAATTCGTAGAACATAGAGCCGGGCATACAAAGAAACGACCATTAGGCTCCTTGGTCAGAAAATTACCTAAAAGTTTTGAGTTCCCATAGATATACAGGGTGCTTATAATTAAAGTTCAACTTTCAAAAAGCTATAAAACCCCACTAGTCAGAATGACCTGAAATCTGTACATCCTCAGAGAAGGGGGAGATCGTATGGCATAAGCAAGAAGATGAAAAAGAAAAAAAAAAAAGAAGAAAAAAAAATTCGAGCAATTCTTTTTCTTGTGCCGTTACCACTTTCTCCCTTCTTGGCATTTATTCAGGTCAAGTTTTAAGTCATTCAAATGGGTGATTATTTTTTACAACTTTTTGAAAGTTGAACTTTAATTATAATTTCCTAGGGGTGATTATAATTAGAGTTCAACTTTCAAAAGCTGTAAAACACCACTCATCAGAATGACCTGAAGTCTGTATATGCACAAAGAAGGGGAAATGGTATGGCATAAGAAAGAAGGAAGGGAAGAAAAAAAAATGTTAAGCAATTCTTTTTCGTATGCCTTTATCTCTTTTTCCCTTCTTGGTATTTATTCAGGTCAAGTTTTAGGTTACTCATACGAGTGATTATTTTTTACAACTTTTTGAATGTTGAACTTTAATTATAATTTCCCAGGGGTGACTATAATTAAAGTTCAACTTTCAAAAGCATGATTTTAAAACATAGCATTTGTTTTATACCAAATCATATCTTCCAAATAGCAATGAAATGGTATAAGAAAAAATAAGTTCGAAATCGTTTTATTTTTCATGCGGTATTCTTTCTTCTTTCTTCGAGTATATACAGGTCAAATTTCAGGTCATTCTGACCAGTGTTTTTTAAGTTTTTTGAAAGTTGAACTTTAATTATAAACAACCAGTATATAGAGATATTTCATCAGGTTTCTTGTTTTGATAATTAGAGGAAAGCATTTATCTTAATATCTACTTGTATTGCGATAAGACTCGTATTCTAGGACACCGATAACTAAGGAAATTAGATTTAGTCTATTTGTTACAGGCCTCCGAAGACATGTTAACGTGCAAAAAATGCGTTTTCCCTGATGAATGACTGAACCTAAGTGGAAAGTACTAACTTTCATCTCTGGGCATCTTAACGATTTTACATCCGAATAAAGAATCGCTAGAAGTTTTTTGTTCGGCAGAGTGACTCTTCAAAGAGCAGTTAGCGATTTTGCGAAGAAAAGGGTTCGGCGCTGTTAAGCCCTTCTAATGACCTTTCATTCATTTTCTACATTCATTTTTGCAGCACAAGGGAGGGAGCGGCCCTTGTAAATGTACGTGTACTGAACCCAAACTGCGTGAGAAGGAACTTCTTTTTAAAACGTGGTGGAGCGTTTGTTTTCTTTTAAAACTTTTTTAGAATGTTGTTGCAAGATTGATTTTCGGTTTTTTACTACCACATAAACCTAATGCAAATCCTCGAATACATAGTGTCGACCAAAATATTGCTTTAAACTATGCATCAATTTACCTTCTACCCTACATTAATGTAGTAAGAATCGCTTGCAAAAGGCTGTAAAACTACAAATACTACCGACACCAGCGATATGACAAATGAAAGGTTTCGTTGAGACCCAATATAAGAAATTCAACCGGAAATTTCGACCGAAAGAGGGCTTCCGACCGGAAAAATGTAACTATATGTCCTACAAATATAGATATTGATATTCGGCGACGAGTTTTATAAACAAATTTGCTAGAATTGTGACATTTTTTTCCCTTCTTCTCTTAAAAAAAAAAAAAATCAGTTAGGGTTTTGTTAGCTCATCTTATCAACTTTAAAGTGTTGAGTTTTAAATCATTAAATTTCACTAAATTTAACGCGTTCGGTATATGAACCTCGTGTACCTTAATAAAAATGACTAAACAAGCGGTTTATCAATAACAGTAATAGTGCCTGTCCCAATCTAACTTGTTTATCAAACAAGGAATAAACAACAAAAATACTTTAAATTTTAACACTATGTCATGGTAATTCAGTTTTCAATTCGAAACTAGAATTTAAATCACGATAGATTTTTTTTTTTTGTCCGATAAACGGTGACACTGAACGAAAAAAAAATCGTAGAATTAATTTTGACATGTTAAAAATGAAAAAGTTTCCATTTTCCCAATGTGTTTGGGAAAAGGTATTGCATCTTATGGAGTAGAATAAGACTGGTTCTTAGCAGTTTGACACTTTAACACTTATTTGTGTTGCTTCCTCGTTCGTTGTGAACGACACTTGGTAATAAATGACTTTAAATAGGTGACCGAACGCTTATCCTAAAACGTTTGCCGGAATTTTGTGAAATAATTAAGTCCTTTTTTTCGCTTCTAGAAGGCTTAGCTTCAGCTAGTTTTCTTCTGATAAATATCATCAAATGATGCAAAACAACCAATAAATTGATTCTCTGAAGAAACTAACTAGGAGCGAATACTCATACACTTAGTATTAGAGGTCGGCGATATATCGATACGACTATATTTTTAACGATATTTTTAAAAATATATCGATAGGTAAAATATCGATACAAGTCACCGATATATTGATATTTTCAAACATTTTTAGTTTTTTTTTATGATTGTTTTGCAATTCCATTTGTTTTTTCAATTTTCTATATTCCCTTTTCAAAAACTTCAAAAATAAAGTTTGGACTTGGCTGAGAGACAGTTAAAATGGCACCCTCACCAAAAATAAAACATAATGCAATGGAAATATAAGATCATTTATTAGTAGTTATTAACCTAATGCAGTTTCTGTTGCCAACGTGTGTCTGGAATTTGCATCTAATTTTAAATATTAAAAGCAACTCTATCAGCAAAATATGCTGTAAATTACATTTCAAAATTTCTTCTTAAAAATATAAATGTGAATTTATGCATTGACATCCAAATGTATTTTATTTATTCTGATTGATAATATAATTTATTTATAAAAACAATTTTTATAATTTATTTAATAAAACAATTTTCATAATTTATTTATAAAAACAATTTTGGCATGAATTCATGAAAAGTAGAAATTTGCCCCGAAAAACTTTGGAAAAAAAATCATGTATCGATATATCGATATTTTATCGATATTTTTTTCTATGCAAAGATGTAGTATCGATATTTATTTTGATCGATATTTCCGACCTCTACTTAGTATAGCAAACTCTGGGTGCGTGAATATATGTCTTAGAATATCGATAGCTCAAAAATATTCTCAGCCTTCCAGTAGTACTAACGAGTAGGTCTATATACCTCCATATTTTTAGGTACACCTTCTTCTCAATGAGTTGCGTAATACCTCAACCATACTGCATGAAAAACGTCAACACGCCAATAATTTAATACGTAAACAAAATTTTTTTGTTCGACGCCCATAACACGGAAAACACTTTTACGATCTTTCTAATCCATCTTTGGATCTTTTTCTATACGAGATCCAAAAAATGACTCTGCCTGACCTTTCAGATCGAAAGCACCGGTTAAGGGATTAGGCCGCTCTTTCTCCATCGGCCGAAATGGTTCGAAATGTGCTGAGGAAAGTAAAAAAAAAGTGACAGGGAAACCCCACAACCACCGATTTCAGGTGTGCTTTTGTTGTCCTGCTTGCCAGAAAGAGGCCCGTGATGACCCCACACCTCAGCAGTTTCCTCAGCCGAGGTTTGTGTTTCCTGACACAATGCATAAACTCACTTTATCAGGCTTTTCGCCGCATTCTTGCGCATTGCAAACAGATCTCGCGTGGGGACATATGTCGATGTCACCTGAGCGAACAGGGGGTACTGTAAACACTGCGATTACGATGTCAATAGATGTACGTCTGCGCAAAGTCTCGAATAAATGTGCTTGTTTATTTCTTTGGGACATACGTCTATTACAGTAAATGAAATATTACAAAGCTTAATATTATTGCGTGATAAATGGCGTAAGATTATTAACCCCTTGGGTACGGATTTATTTGGGAAAATTCTTGCTTTTTGAACGGTTGGTTCAAATAAAGAAACTTTAAAGGAATACAGCCAAACAAATTATTTTTTTAAAGTATAGGTAAACCAACCGATGTTTGACTTAACCAATCATGGCTCTTGTGACATTAAAATCTATCCAATCAAACTAGTTTGAATGACGAATTAGGTTCATCATTATTAACAGGCAAAACAAGTGCATGACGAATCTCAGCCGTCAAATGTACCCAAGGGGTTAATAAGTTCATCGCTTAAATGATAAAAGATAGGGCACGTGCGATGAATCCCACACCGAGAGAACTTGTCGCCGTTTTGTCTACACTATTAAAAAATTTGGATCCACCTTGCGCCAAAAATTGGTTCCCATTTAGCTGCAACCAACATTTGGTGCTAAGTTTCACGATTTAATGGTGCTACCTCGGACCGTAAGAACCATTAAATCGTGAAACTTAGCACCAAAAGTTGATTGCAGCTAAATTGAAACCAATTTTTGGTGCAAGGTGGAACAAAATTTTTAACAGTGTATAGTTTTTTAATTAAAAGTATATTAAAACCAAACTAATTGTCTTTGAAACTAATCTTTACCAATTTTTTATAACCACTTGTAAGTTTGAAAAATAGAAGGTGATGTTCTATTGGTAAAAGTTATTGAAAGCTCACTACACGTTAGTTATTTTTTAATCTTCTAGTTTGTAGCTTTTATATGGTCAAAAACATATTTTAATTAAATAAATATTTTACC
The DNA here is from genome assembly GCA_963978545.1 of Linyphia triangularis. NCBI lineage: Eukaryota > Metazoa > Arthropoda > Arachnida > Araneae > Linyphiidae > Linyphia > Linyphia triangularis. The sequence goes on from OZ021733.1 coordinate 5,263,732, forward strand.
CTAAGCTCAAAATTAAAATTATAAAATTAGCAAAAATTATATTTTACTTTTTAATTTAGATCGTCCTACCCAGCTTCCACGTTATTCAAGTTGTATTTTAAGATATAATATTTAACACGTTGATTGCAATATGAGTTGCATTCAACTCACACCACTGGTTCAATCTTTTCTCCAATCAACGCGTCGATGAGTGCTGTGGTTGGGTGGTTTGATAATTTTGTCGCAAGGGCAACACGTGGTTCATACTGCGCCAAAGAAATTAGTGAACATCAATTTAAAATTTAAGAAACAAAGTATCGGACAAATTAGTATAAAAGTCAAAGTTGAAATATTTTAGAGGATGGAAGCATTCCACAAAAAATGACTCGCGGTCCGTCAGACCGCATACAGCAGTTAAAGGTTCAATCAAATTGGCTCTTTAGACAGCAATCATGCCAAAATTCCGTGGCAGTCAACGTGTTGATGGATAATGTAAAATTATATTTCAATAGATTTCGACAGTCATCGAAGCGATTCGATGTTTGTTTTCCCTTCGTAGTACGGGACAATAAAAATATATGTTTAACAAAAAAGTCAATCCCAAGGCTTGTGATCTATATACTATTAACACATTGTTGACCGACAATTTTACTGAGAATTTATTTCATGCCACCGGCTATTATTTCGTAATTGGCCAGGCTTGGGACACCGAAATTTTGGGAGTCCCAAAATTTTCAAAGTTGTTGTAGTTAAATCGAACACTGGCTTCTTTTTAACATTTTTAATTACGTTTTGAACAAAATAAAAAATAAACTTTAACTGATTTTAAGTAGAAGTCGTTAAACAACTAAATCTCGGGGAAAAAAGAGTACAATTAAGGTGAATTACATTTTGGTTGATTTTTTTGTTTTGTGATTTTGGACTTCAGGAAATGGTTATCAATAAACTTACAGACTAAAGACGAAAATCTCGTGGCCGGTCGGTAACGTTTGGCCATGAAAACACGAGTTAACTCTTAACCGGTTAACAATGTGTTAATTGCAGTTATAAACCATCTTAAATATTATTTCTGGATGGTGTTTTTAATCCTTTTTCTTCCTTTATACAAAACCAAAATTGATAAATAATATAGAGTAAATTAAAGGTCTCAATTTTTGCTTTTGATAGTTTATTTACAATTGCATATCGTGTTATTTGCATAAAAATAACATGAATTTTGTTTAAAAATAGCACCTAAATTGATATATGATATAGTAAATTAAAGATCACAATTTCGTTTTTGATAGTTTATTTACAATTGCATATCGTGCTATTTGTTTAAAAATCGTAGTTAAAAAATCGGAAATAAATCTAAAAATTTCAGAAGTTGTGATAGTATACAGTAGATGTCTGCGCTAAAGAGAAAATCACATTCGAACCACGTTGAAGAAACCTAAAGAATCTTTTATCTATCAGCAGTAAAATAATGCATCTAACTCTGATGCATTATGGAAAAAGTAATTTTCTAGGTAATCTTAAATGCGCTGATTGCCACTCGTATTACATATATTTGTCCATTCCAAAATACTGCGACCAAACGGTATAGTGATTAGCGTGCTAGCTTCTAGACCGCGAGGTTGCGGGTTCGAGTCCCGTATTAGGCATGGGTGTTTGTAAATGTATGTTGGCTTGTCTAATGACGAATGTTTCGGCGCATTATAGCCCTCGTGTTGCTGACGGCGCCAGATAATCTGAATACAACCAACCAACCAATCCATTCCAAAATATTATATTCTGTTTATAATCTTCTCTGAAATATAAAATGCTCAATATAATTCTGGCTATGGTCAATATGATATTAAACAATTTTCTTTTGTAGTGTAAGGCTAAAAATATTTTTGTTAAGACTTATGTTTGCTTATTTTGCATGATTTTTTATGAGTATTTTTAATAATGTAAATTATGCTTATATTACATTAACTTGGGGCTACAATTTATGCTTATAATTCTTACAATTTTTTAGTTATTAACGTATTTAAATTAATATAACGGTTCATTAATTAACTTCAAATGTAAAAAAAGTTATTCCAATGATTTCAAAGGTTTGAAACAACTTTATTCAGTCATTGTTCTACTCGTCGAGTTACAAAATTGATTATATATTATGCATTGTTTTTTTTTTTTTTGCGAACTCGCGTTTATTGTTCATTTTAAAACAACTCGACGAAGATAAATTGGCTCAAAATGAAGTAAATCATATTTTTTTTTTACGCAACATTACAATATGATGAGAAATTCAACGACAAAAGAAGTTCTAAGAAGAGTTCTACCCATCGAGTGAAATCCACGACTAAGGATAGAATAGGAGCCTCTAAAAGAGAAAATGGGTTAATTTTGGTAATAATCGACCTTTACGGCACCAAAAAAATCTAATTAAACTTCAAACGTGAAACAAAACACCTTCAAAACTAAGAAAGCGTCTTCTAAAGCTTGGAAGAGGCTGATAGCGTCGGATTACCAGGACGGCAATTCCGAATAAAAAACTCAAAAGTTTCATTTTTCATCGTCCTTTTATATCGCTTTTACATAATAAGTCACCCGCAAAATGAACCAAGTCGGGTTTATTTTCTATTAACCCTCTTTTTTTTCTTCTTGAACTGCTGCAAGTATTTTATTGGTGAGTCGGTTTACCTTTATGAAGCCTAAATATTTTCACTAGGAGAGTCGGTTTATGACTTTGAAAATAAATGTTTTTAGTTGCGAGTCGGTTTTCTTTTATATAGACTAAATATTTTTGTTAATGAGTTATTTTACTTTAATGAATATTTGTACTCGTCGACTTACTTTACGTTTGCGAAATCTAAATATTTTTACTCACTAAGTCATTTTGTTTTTAAAGTCTTGATATTTTTACTCAGCAATTCACTCTACGTTTTTAAAATCTAAATATTTTGATTCAACATGCCAGTTTATGGTTAAAAAGTAAACATTTTTATTTAATGAGTCATAAACTGGCTTGTTAAATCCATGTTTTTATTTAATTAGTCAATCTAAATATTTTTACTAAGTCATTTTGTTTTTAAAGTCTAAATTCTTTTTACTCAGAAAGTCACTTTACTTTTTTAAAATCTAAATATTTTGATTTAACAAGCCAGTATATGGTTATAAAGTAAACATTTTTATTTAATGAGTCTTATGAACTGGCTTGTTAAATCGAAATATTTAGATTTTTGAAAAGTAAAGTGACTTGTTTTCTTATGAAGTTTATGTTTTAATTGGCGTTATTGTTTAAAGTAATATTTTTTAATGAATCACTTTACTTTGATAAAGTCTAAATACTTGTACTCGCCAGGTCACTTTACGTTAGTAAAGTCTAAATGTTTTTTCTTAACGAGTTGGTTATGAATTAACGAGATGGTCATAAAGGAAAACTTTTTATTTGATGAATCCATTTGTTTTAAATGGTGTTTCTGTTTGGATTCAAGTTCTTTTAATAATATTTCTACTTGGTGTAATTTAATAGATGTAAGTAATAGTTTTTTCTTTTTTCTTGGTGAACTATTTCTTACGTTTCTGAAGTTAAATATTTTAACTTTATTTAATTTATTAGTTTATACTTATGGCATTTATATTTTTATAAAGTATTAATCATTTATAATTATAATATAATTAAAAAAAAAAAATTATAAATTTAACAGCGGTGTACTTTGTATATAATTTTTTTTACTTACGAGTCGTTTTTCTTTTATGTAGGCTAAATATTTTTGTCAATGAGTTATTTTATTTTGATGCTTTTTGCATTCTAACCAACAGGCTTCACTCAAAAATTGTGACATTAACTTACACGTTTTAATTTAATAAAAATCTAAAGAAATATTGATGAAACACCTACAATATGCTCTTAATGACAAATAATTATTTCAATAAATTATTATTCAATTCAAAATGTTATACATATACAAAAAACTATACAATAAACTTACCATTTAATTATGATTATTTTGTGCAAATACTTCTAAATTTAGCACAATTATTACTATTATACACACTATTAACACAATTTTAATTCTTGAGGTTATAATGTTGCTTGCAATTAAAATAGCCCTTTGAATTATAAAATTGACAAAGATTTGGCTAATGATTTAAGACTTGATTTACAAAGATTTTGAGGAGAACATGCACATTATCTTAGCTAACAAGGACTCATCACACAAGGACTCATCACACAAGGTTGAATTACATTCCTTGTGCATTATTATTTTTTTCTCTCCCCCCCCCCCCCCCTTGAAACAATGGCAGCAAGTTACAAGGTCTGATCAAACCATCAAGTTATACTCCATTCCTTCTACATTAGTTTGTTAGTGCATTTATTCTTCTCAAGATGAATTATCAAAAGAATGTCAGCAATTGACTCAAACAAGTTAGATTCTAATTCGTCCACATTCATTTTTAGTGTTCCAATACCAAAAATCAAAAACTTCAATGTCTCTGTCAACCGACACAGTTAAAGTCTACCGAAACAAGTTTAAGATTTAATAGTCCGAGAGGCGACTGCAATTTTTGGACCCGATCGAACATCATTCTGAATTTTTTATAAAAATTGGAGAAAAGTGAGTAGATTACGAATCCACTGGTCTGCCGTGGCAAAAATGGCCGAAACTGATCAAAAATCGACTTAGAATGAGTTGAACTAAAATCCGATTGCTAAATATGTCATAACTTGCCAAAAAGAGAAGAAAAAAAATTCGTCTGGCAACCCAATGCATTTTGGTTTTCAATGAGAAAAAGCGCAAACAATTTCTGATCTCTGGCTCGGAAAACTTGTATCTTTTAAAAGTAAGCCAAATTGGCGACATCAGTTACGTAATGTTTATTGCCAATTTGGCTCATTTGTGAAAGATGCAAGTAAGCCATAGCCACACATCCGAATCGTCTGCAACCTTCTTAATTGAAAATTAAAGAGTGAGGGTTACCAAATAAAAAAAAAATACTCATTATTAGGCAAGTTATGGGGCATTTGGCAATTGGATTTAGTTCAACTTATTAAAAGTCGATTTTTGACCAGTTTCGGCCATTTGGCCAGACCAGTGGATTCGTAATCTACTCACTTTTCTCCAATTTCTATAAAAAAAATCAGAATGATGTTTGATGGGGTACAAAAATTACAGTCGCCTCTCAGTCTATAAGGAAATTTTTTTGCACAAGCTATACTAGAAGACAACATACTCTAAGCTCACTGAATACGCTGTAGGATGTATCCTTCCGCCGAAAAGATATAGTTCAAAGCAAATCACAACTTATATGATAATATTGTTAACCTGCACACATACTTGATATTAAACTTAAATATTAGTTGATAAAAAAAGAAAATAAGTGCCTTTAAGTTTGAATTTTAATTAATATTTTACTTTTCTAACAACGGATATTACAAGAGTTTTAACGAATCGACCACACATCGTTCTGATCAGCCAATCAGGGCGTAGTAAAACCGGTTCACTCATCGTTGAAGGGTGTTCAGTGTGCTCAGGGTATGTTGTCTTCTAGATTACAGAGTATGTTGTAGTATTACACGGTATGTTGTAGTATTACAGGGTATGTTGTAGTATTACAGGGTATGTTGTCTTAAAGAATTTTCAATAATTCTTTAATTGATTACAGTGCCTTTAATTTTGAAAAAATAACATTTTATTATTTATGAACGTGATCTATAAATGATAGGATTAATGTATACATTTATAAATAAAATCTACAAATGAGAGGGTTTTAAAAATATCGATCAGTGGAGCTTGTTAATCTTTTAGCAAAATGTATAGTTATATATAGTAAAATGCAATCCTCCTCCTAATTCTGAAACCCGTAGTAGATTTTTTTTTTTTTAATTCAGAAAGTATATGGTTATAGATAGTTTCAAGGAAAATCCATATTACTCCGTAAAATATTTTCGATTCAAAGATATACATTTAATAGTTTTAAATACTTGAGTTAATTTATAACTAGTAGACATCTTAAAAATTTGCTGTGTAGTGATCATACAGTGCCGTCCTTCCATATTTTTATTAAGTTTTCCAAAATAAATATTTTAAACTTCAAATATGTTTTAAAAACTACTTTGCGAATCTAAGCTAGTGTCAGTGAATTTGACTAGGATTTTTATTTGATGATTTCAACTAACGAGGACTGATCTCACCAGGTTACATTCTATTATCTCAACGTTCATTTTCGTGTAAATTTCCTTCCCAAAAGAGTTTTCGAAACAACAGCAACAACTGACGAGGAGTTATCAGGTTGCTTTCCGTCCTTTTCAACGTTACTATTTCTGATGCCTGAAGAATTTTCAAACCAACAGCAACAACTGATGAGGACTTCTCATGTTGCATCCTATTCTCTTCAAGATTCATTTTCCTGTATTTCTTCATCTCTGATGAATTTTCAAAACAATGTCAGCAACTGACAAGGACTGATCAAACCAGGATGCATCCTATCCTCTTCAACGTTCATTTCCTTGTATCTCTTCATCCCCGAATAGTTTTCAAAACAACGACAACTGACAATAACTGATCAAAGCAGGTTGCATCCCATCCTCTTCAACTTTCATTTCCTTGTACCTCTTCATCCCCGAATAGTTTTCAAAACAACGACAACTGACAATAACTGATCAAACCAGGTTGCATCCTATCCTCTTCAACGTTCATTTCCTTGTATCTCTTCATCCCCGAATAGTTTTCAAAACAACGACAACTGACAATAACTGATCAAAGCAGGTTGCATCCCATCCTCTTCAACTTTCATTTCCTTGTACCTCTTCATCCCCGAATAGTTTTCAAAACAACGACAACTGACAATAACTGATCAAACCAGGTTGCATCCTATCCTCTTCAACGTTCATTTCCTTGTATCTCTTCATCCCCGAATAGTTTTCAAAACAATGACAACTGACGAGGACTGATCAAACCAGGTTGCATCCTATCCTCTTCAACGTTCATTTCTTTGTATATCTTCATCCCCGAATAGTTTTCAAAACAACGACAACTGACGAGGACTGATCGAACCAGGTTGCATCCTATCCTCTTCAACGTTTATTTCCTTGTATCTCTTCATCCCCGAATAGTTATCAAAACAACGACAACTGACGAGGACTGATCAAACCAGGCTGCATTCCACCCCCGATAATTTTTTTTTTTTGTATTTCTCTGTTCCATCAGTGGTAGGTAGGTGGCGTGAGAAAGCATTAACAGAGCATTCGATGTGAAAGCCACATCGAAATCGCTGGGGTCCCTTAATCCCCGAAGAGGAGATCGACCCCCTCCCCCCCCCACACACACTCCTTCCCAAATCCTCCGGCCTTGACTTGTTCGAAAAGCACCTGGTTTTAATCGGCCCATTGAAACGGATTCGGCAGTCCCTGAAGTGGACTGGAGAATAGACATTGCCAATATCACATACATCTAGTCCAACCCCTAGTGCTTGTTTTCTGTAAATATGTTTTCTAGTTGGTATCATTATATTACTCTCATATGTGAGTCAAACCCTAGTTCTTGTTCCTTGGATAAATATATATTTCAGTTCAAGTCATAATACTTTTTTTATGAGCTATTGAAAGAAATTTGAATTTTTCCAGCAATTGGTTCTAAGGAACATCGTGCTCTACACTCTACAAATCACATGCCTTATGAAAAAGGGTTAAATTTAAAAATTGCAATTTTTAACAAGAATACTTTTTTTCGGTATTTCGGTTATTGTGTTCAAAAATAAACAAAGAGATTAATGAAATAGACTTACAATATTACTTCTTGTTAACCAAGATTTGGTTTTCCAATATTACATTGATACAATGTTCATCATTCTCATTGTTCTCTATTAATAATTTCCGGGTAGCTCAAAAGTGGTTTCTGATGTACAAGCAGAAGAAACTAAATGAATTGCTTCTCCATCTTGTGTTATTTAATAGGCTGCCCTTAGTTACTTGCAGACCCTAACTAGTTTGGACGAAGAAACTGTCTCAAAAGCTTGCAGACATTGGTTTGAAGGCGTGGGTAATAGATCCTTTGCATTGCCCGTTGACAACTTTGTTTAACCCTCCAATGCTTCCATCTGGTATCAATGTAGAAAGGGATGGTAGACCTTTTAGTATATATATCTATGTGTTGATTGTTTATCCCTTTTCTTCTTCAAGTCAATAATAAAGCATGCACTATTTAGAAGTTGCAGTTAGTAGAGTCAGTCATTTTCCATGACATTATAGTGAAATATCAAAACATCATACACAAAGAGGACTTTTAAAATATGTGATCTCATGAACATAGGCGAGATTCTAAGCGAACTTGATCGGTATATATGCCACAGAAATTTTGTTTCCTTTCCTCTTTAGCATACTCCATTATTCTATTCTCCATACGACGAAGGTGGGAGTTGAAACCCCCAGAAAAAAGTCCAATCTATTTGCCCAAAAGTGCAATCTGGCCTCTGAGAATAATTTACCCCGTGAATGGAAGGGGGAAAGTTTCATACGCATGCTCGACGGTTTCCATCTTTGGAATCGAGCTTGCCATTGTGTACCAGCTAGTACTTAGCGGACAAGAAGGTGTACCGGAAACGCTGGCACCCATTGTCAGAATGTGTATCGAGGTTCTGGGTCTGAGGATGGACAAAGGGAACCTCACAGAACGAGAACAAACGAAGAAACTGTCGCAAAAGCTTGCCGACATTGGTTTGGAGGCGTGGGTAATAGATCCTTTGCATTGCCCGTTGACAACTTTGTTTAACCCTCCAATGCTTCCATCTGGTATCAATGTAGAAAGGGATGGTTGGACTGATGTCTGTCTGTCTGGTAGGTTTCTTTTCAGGTGGGGAAGGTTTGTTTAGCTGTGAACAGAGTAAAAGCTCGTCGGCTTTGTTGGGAACCGGAATGTGTGCTTTGCGTGGATGAAGCATCTAATGAGATTGTTTGGTAGAAGCATCCATGAGATTGTTTGGTAGAGGCATCCATGAGATTGTTTGGTAGAGGAAATTGTGTAGGTAGTCGCCACAACCGTGATTTGGACATATTTTGGGCATGGAGCCAGTTTAGTTATGTTTAAAGCGGTATTTTTTCCACTTCATTTTACTCATGTTATTTATAAGAGTATATTTTAATTTTCTTTATGCTAATAAGAGTATTTTTTCTGCATTTTAGTTGTATTTATATGACTATATTTGCAACTTAATTTTGTTTATACGTGTATTTTTTCTTCATTTTGCGTATGCTTATAAGAATATATTTGCATTTTAATTAAGTTCATCAGAGTATTTTTTCCCCTTCGTTTTAGTTATCTATATAAGAGTGTGTTTGGATTTTAGTTATGTTCTTTTTTTTCTTCTCTTTTCCCGTGTAAGGCATGGGTGTTTGTAAATGTATATTGGCTTGTCTAATGACGAATGTTTCGGCGCATTATAGCCCTCGTGTTACTGACAGCGCCAGATAATCTGAAATCAACCAATCAACCAACTTCCCCCCCCCCCCCCTTCATTTTACTTATGGTAAGGGTATGTTTGCATTTTACTTAAGTTGATATAAATAATTTTTCATCTTTTTAGTTATAAACATAATATATACTCTTCTAGACATATGTGTATTTTTCCCCTCCGTTTTACTTATACTTATAAGAGCATATTAGTATTTTACTTACGTTAATATGAATATTTTTTCAATATTTTAGGTATGTTTATAAGAGTACATTTTCATTTTAGTTTTGTTTATGAGAGTATTTATCGGTACTCGCATGCAATGAAATTTAAATTTAGGATTTACAAAATGTGCGTGAGATAAAGGCGCTTTGCCAGAATGTTTAAAAAACACTGCTTTGATAATTTGCCTTTGTTCCCAAAATTAACCCCTTGCCTGTGACTCCCGAACTCAGTTCGGGCACTTAGTACGTTTTCTCAAATATATTCCGCAGGGAAGTGGTTAAATTTAGGCAAATAGTTCTTTTCAGATACTAATAGATAGCTTGAGAATTTTTGCAAAATCTTGACATTATTCATTTATCATTATATCCTTCAGATGCAATTAACAGTTTTTATTGCAACCGACTATTTGTTTAAAGTCAACAAGATATTACTTTATTAAAAAGATTACAAAGTTCAAAATATCTGCAGCACTACTTAAGGAAAAAGATATATAAATCGTTTTGGTATTCGTCAGATTCGTTTATGCACTTGGGTGCAATAACCTTCGAAATGATTTTAGAGCATTTAAAATACGATTTCTTAAAGTTATTTTATATTCCTAAGTATGCTGATAGATTATTAGTTGAATTATTAAAACTTCTAACTAAACATATTTATTTCAGTCAAAGTTATTTACTGTTTGCTTTTTTACAAAAATAAATAGAAATATAAAAAATTTAAGATAACATTAATAAAATCAAATTTAATTTGAAGTATGATCCTAAATGTGGTATTTTCTTAATGAGACTTGGTACCCCTTGTTTTCACAAAAAAAATAATAAAAATATCAATTCTCTATTTTTTACTGGTTTATAATCTTTGAACCTTCTCCTTATTCTGACAAGTTTTTGAGATGATCTGATAATTGCTATTGCAGTAAAACTATATTTTTATGAAGAATTTAGTATTTCTGCAATAACTCCTTTGATGTTTCGAAAGCATTTTTCTCAGTTCGTGATTTTTGAAATTCCCACCTTACTCAAAATGCTAAAACTTTAGCAAATATGAATGAAATAATTTGAATTTTTTTGCGTCATTCTTAATATTTATTTGACAAAAATAGGCATGGATTTTTGAATATTATAATAACTTTTTTTTTACACATTTAAATGTTGAAAAATACTTGTTTTTTACGCTTTTTTTTACCTATAGGTATAGTAATTATCGTTTTTCTCGAACACTATTTTACATATTTTAAATCCGATGCCTAAAAAATTAAAGTTATATTACAAGGAATTTTTTTTTTTTAAATCAGAAAATAATATTGAACAATGAAAAAAGGGTAGAATTTGAAATTTGAGGAATTTTTTAAAAATTTTTTAAATTTTGAAAATTTATAGCTCTTCTTGAACTTTTTTTTAATGAAATTTAGATTTTACTTAGTAATACTTCCAAATATGTAAAAATTATAATTTTAAAGCCTTAGATAAAAAAAAGTTTGAAGGTCCCCTTAATACCAAGAAATAAATTTAAATTTCAAAATTCACCTTCTTGTACATTTACATACATTATTGTTATGTGTCCGTCTTTTTTCCTGTAGTGATTCCTTTATTATCCCTTTATACAAAACCGTAATTCATAAATACAAAACCGTAATTCATAAATACAAAACCGTAATTCATAAATACAAAACCACAATTCATAAATACAAAACCACAATTCATAAATACAAAACCACAATTCATAAATACAAAACCGTAATTCATAAATACAAAACCGTAATTCATAAATACAAAACCACAATTCATAAATACAAAACCACAATTCATAAATACAAAACCACAATTCATAAATACAAAACCGTAATTCATAAATGATTTACAGCTTTAAAAATCCCCCCTTAAGAGGAATAGTCTATTTACAGCACTATAGAAAAGCACTTTGAGGAAACCCTAGGAATTATTTATCTCTAAGCAATAAAATAAAATATCTGCTGAACTTCTGTATCTCTTCACAAAAACATATTTGGGGTTGGCGTGAGAGAATTTAACTGCGGTATTTTAATAAAAAATATAATGTAATTTATAAGTAAACCATATAAAGAATAAGTTTAGTAAACATTTATAAAACATGAATAAAATTTTCAAACACCCAATAAATCATTTAAAAAAATCAGACTCCGTTTTAAGAATAATCTCGTATTTATGACTGGTATCTCCCCATCAATACCCCAATAGCACAAATTTCATGCCAATATCAACTCGACAATATCCAATCCCAATGTAGACCGTTGTAGACTGGCATTCGTTACGAATCTTGGCCAATCTGGCCCAGTGCTGGGTAAAATATACTGGAAGTTTTGAAATGGTGATGCAGAGTTTTAAAATTGAAATACAGTGTCATAAGAAAGGACGAGGAGATAAAAAAATGTTTTATGAAGTTTTTAACATGTTTGCTTTTTAAACAATCGTGTATTTTGAAACGTTTGCTTTTTAAACAATCGTGTATTTTGAAACGATGCTCGAGATTCGGCATGGACAGGCCAATCTTCCCATAACCCATGTTTCTGATATTGGCCAATACCACTGTACTACCCGGGTATATATTGTTACGAATTTCTGTATATTTGTAAATATTTCGTAGTATTAATTATGTAAAAAGGAAAATTTATGTACATTTCGCATAAGGCAGTGCATGAGATTGTCTTTACTGCGCTTTCCTGCAATGCGTCTCTTAATGCTTGAAAACGAGTTTTACAGGGATAATGCTGGAAAATGAGTTTTATAAGGAGAAGGCCATTTAACATTATGGTTAATGGCAATCTCGCCAAGTTGGCGACGGTTTTGGTGACTAATTTTGTTCGCCAAATTTGGCGAGAAACCGCCAAATGTCGCCAAACTTGGAGACCATTTGGCGACATTTTCTGTTCCCTAAACCTGTATAGGGCTTTTCGACTACTATCTAGAAAATTCTCCAAATTTCTATCTCTAGAAGATTCGCGAAGGAAGCTTCCCTTTATAAGGCCAGGAGTTGGGTGAGTTACTTAGTTGTCTCTCAGCGAGCATTCAGAGAGCTGTATTGTGAAAGTGAACTGTATTGCATTGTCTTTTGCGTTGATTTCAGCAGTTGTGTATCTTGTTTTTAACTGCTGTTTGTGCTTTATTGTTGTGTAAAGTGCTATATTGAGTCTATTAGAACGGGAAGTTCTGGAGTTGTGAAAGAATCTGCGAAGAGTTATATTGGAATAAATCTCTTCAAGTTTTAATCTGCTTTGGCTTCAAGTCTTTCGAACCCATCCACGCAATAACATTTAATACTAGTGTGAAGATTATTAACTTCTGCATTTAATAAAACAAAATTGATATACCAATAAATATTGCAACATAATTATAAATGTATAAATATGGGAATGAAAATTACTTTCTTAAAACCCCAAATAAATCATTTTCACATCATAAATACTAAAAAAATAATAATTCTCCCCCCTTCTCAAACCACCTCTTGTATATCCATGACTGATCAATACAATACATATTTGGGGTTGTCGCCAAGCAGGGTACACTTGCAAGCGATATGAAAAGGGTCACAGGTGGGGTCACGTGTTGACACGGCACCCCGCGTCTTTCGTTTGTCCAGCCGATATTATTTGGCGTCACCCTCCCTGCATCTCAAGAACCAGGGAGCCGAAAAGATTGAACAGCTCTCCATAAGCACAAGGTCACTGGACACAGATGTGTGCGATGAACCCTACCCAATCTCCCCACTCACCAACCTTTCTTAAGATACCCACCCTTGATTCGCGTGCTAAGTGACAGATGGGCTCCATTTCTAGATTTCGACAACTCTTTTATAGATCCCTCTCTTGATCTACTCAGACGCCTTAGAAAGGTAGATCAGGCTCCTTTGAAGAAGGATTTTTGATTTTGGAGAAGATATCTGTGAATTCGATGTTATTTCGAGAAGGGTTCTGGTCTTGATTCGCATGCTAGAGCTAACGGACAGATGGGATCCATTTCCAGGCTTAGACAACTTTTTCTGTGATCTACTCGAATGCGTCAGGTACAGCAGACTACTTTGAAGAGGAATTTCTCTTTCGTTTTTGATTTGGAGAAGATGTATATGGAGATATATAATCATCTTCAAATTGTTTTATATGAGAGATATTTTTTTGGTGTTCTCAGACATTTTAGAAAGGTGGATCACGCTCTTTTGACGAGGGATTTTTGAGGATATATCTGTGAATTCGATGTTATTTCGAGAAGGGTTCTGGTCTTGATTCGCATGCTAGAGCTAACGGACAGATGGGATCCATTTCCAGGCTTAGACAACTTTTTCTGTGATCTACTCGAATGCCTCAGGTACAGCAGACTACTTTGAAGAGGAATTTCTCTTTCGTTTTTGATTTGGAGAAGATGTATATGGAGATATATAATCATCTTCAAATTGTTTTATATGTGAGATATTTTTTTGGTGTTCTCAGACATTTTAGAAAGGTGGATCACGCTCTTTTGACGAGGGATTTTTGAGGATATATCTGTGAATTTGATGTTATTTCGAGAAGGGTTCTGGTCTTGATTCGCATGCTAGAGCTAACGGACAGATGGGCTCCATTTCCAGGCTTAGACAACTTTTTCTGGGATCTACTTGGATGCCTTAGGTAGAGCAGACTACTTTGGAGAGGAATTTCTCTTTCGAATTTGATTTAGAGAGGATGCATATGGAGATATATAATCATCTTCAAATTGTTTTATATAAGAGAAATTTTTTTGGTGTACTCAGACATTTTAGAAAGGTGGATCACGCTCTTTTGACGAGGGATTTTTGAGGAGATATCTGTGAATTCGATGTTATTTTGAGAAGGGTTTGTGTCTTGATTCGTATGCTACAACTAACTGGGAGATGGGCTCTATTTTCCAGACCTAGAATTTTTTTTTTTTTAGATCTACTCGGATGCCTTAGATAGGTAGAGCTGACTACTTGGGAGAGGGATTTCTATTTCGTTTTCGATTTGGATAAGATGTAGATGGAGATATATAATCATCGCCAAATTGTTTTATGTGAGAGATCTTTTATTGGTCTCTTCAGACACCTTGGAAAAGTAGATCAGACTCCTGATGAGGGATTTCTGATTTGGCAGAAATATCTGTGAATTTGATGTTATTTCGAGAAGGGTTCGTGGCTTGATTAGTATGCTACAGCTAACTGACAGATGAGCTCTATTTTTAGACTTGGACAACTTTTTTATTAAGTAGATCTATCTGTAATCTACTCGGATGCCTTAGAAAAGTAGAGTAGACTACTTCAGAGAGACATATCTATTTCGTTTCTGATTTGTAGAAGATGTATATGGAAATATATTCATCACCAAATTGTTTTATATAATATTTTTTTTTTTGGTGTACTCAGTCACCTTAGAAAGGTAGATCAGATTCCTTGAGAGAATGATTTCTATTTTATTTTCGGATTTTGAAAAAATATAAATGAATATTAGGGTGATCGCAAGAATTCAATGTCCTAATTTCTTTTACGGCAACCCCTAAAAAGTTGCCATTGGTGTAAATAAGATTGCCTCATCACCTCAAAAGCTTAAGAAAATAGCTATTTTTCTCAAAAAATCAGTGTTTTCTCAAAATAAAATTAGAACGGTTATAGAGAATTACTTTTTATTTAGTTTTGTATAATATATTTCTAGCTTCAATTTGCACTCCGACAACTTGTTTAATAAACCAAATGATCAAAAGATAGATGACTTTTCATGGACAGGGCCTAAAAATCGACTTTTTTTTTCCAAAAAAATTAGAGAATTCGCATAAATCGGTTGTTTTTTATGCTTTTTGAAATAATTTTAAATGATTGAACATCAAGTAAGTGGCTTTTTAAAAAATAAATTTTAAACCTGATAGGGGTAAGATGGTAAAGGGGGGGGGGTATAAAATGTAAGTAGTACGAAAAGAAGAAAGAAAATATTGACATGCGAATCAATTACTTAATATCAAACCATAACGAATTTTAAACATTGTTTATAATACTTGAGTTTACTCCTCATAAACAACAAGTAGTAATATCAGGACAAGTCTTATGCATACATTTTTACAAGCAATGAAATTGATAGGCAGATTTGTTATATTGAGTTAACTACACTGTTCAAAATTTGGATTAGCTTTGCACCAAAAATTGGTTCCCATTTAGCTGCAACCAACATTTGGTGCTTTGTTTCACGATTTAATGGTGCTACCTCGGACCGTAAGCATCATTAATTCGTGAAACTAAGCACCAAATGTTGGTTGCAGTTAATTGAACCAATTTTTGAGTAAGGTGGGGAAAATTTTTTAATAGTGTAAGTGGTAGAGGTTTTGTGAGGAAAGATTTCACTACGCATGGGTAAAATTTTCCACATTCAACAACTACTTGCAAAACATATTTTGCTCTGATTAAATTGTAGCCTTAAAGTAATTTTTCCCTCTTTTCGAGTGTCGCTTTCAACTCTGAAGAGTTTGACAGTTACTTGTTCCTTATATCTAGGTCTTTATTCCAAATATAAAAATCAAAATGTTGAAAATTGAATCTTTTTTTAAAAAACTCAATGTTTGTGGTACAATTAAGTAATCAATTTTTAGTAAAAAAAAAGGGGGAGAAACAATGAGCTTTAACAATTCTATCGTCTAGTACACTGTTAAAAAAATTTGTCCACCATGCACCAAAATTTGGTTCCCATTTAGCTGCCACCAACATTTGGTGCTTAGTTTCGCGATTTAATGGTGCTTACGGTCCGAGGTTGCACCATTAAATCGTGAAACTAAGCACCAAATGTTGGTGGCAGCTAAATGGGAACCAATTTTTGGTGCAAGGTGGAACAAAATTTTTAACAGTGTATGTTTCCTTCATCAATCTCAGAAAGTTTGATTAGCTCATTATCCATGTTTAGTTTGAAAGACGTTAGTTTTGCAGTCATGTATATTTTATTGTTTGTTGAATTTATTTACGTTCAAAGGCATTGAAATAAAGTTTAAATATAAATTTTTTAATGCATATTTCTTAAACACTATATTTTGGCAATTCTTTGGTGTACGCAAAGGGACATTTTGCCTTTTTTTTCTACTCGTAAACAGATTAGAATTAAAAATTATAATGACAATGATAATTATGTAACCTCCTCTTTAATGTAGATACATATTCCTCCCTAATGTAGATGCATATAAAAAATTATAATGACTATGATAGTTATGTAACCTCCTTCCTAATGTAGATGTATATTCCTTCAAAAGTTGTTTCATGGGAGAGGTGTCTTTCACTTCTCACCTCCATACTCAGACACCTCTGAATGATAGAGCAGAGTCCTTGGAAGAGTGTTTTCTATTCCATATTACGACTTAGAAGAGATATAGCACCCATGCTTCAAAAGTGGAGCAGCTCAAAATTCTTCACTTTCAGTAAAAGTGTGTACAGACTGCCCGTATCAAATACATATTGCCGTCTTTAAATACAGGTAATCACAGATTGCCTGTATTTGAATATTAAGGCATACGAGTACTTACAAGTTGAATTCGAAACTTAGTTATGTTGTTCTTTCAGTTTCAAGCCCATGTAGTGTGTGAATTTGTAACACTTTAAATAAAATTGAAGAATTTTGAGTTGTATCACTTTTGAAGCAAGGGTGTTGTCTTTTCTTTCAACAATTGTTTTACAATCGAGATCTAGATCATCTACTCATTCGCAATCGAAAGGAATATCAGACTCATTCGGAAAGTGATTTTCTTTTTATTTGGAAGATATTTCTTTGAATGTGATGTTATTTCGAGAAAGATTTAGGACTTAATTCCTTTGCTTCGGGCAACAGATGGTTTCGTGTCTATATAGACATTGATAGGATTTTATCTACTCATGAGCTTTAGAAAAGTAGTGTGACTTTCTTTTTAAAAATTCAAGGTTTTTGATTTGTAATAATGTTGTTTGACTTCAAGAAGTTTTGGAGGGCATTGCATATTTAGCCTGTGTTGTTCAGGTGTTAAAAATTTAACATGTTTGAATTAAGGATGATCAAGATTGTATAAATGTATGTACTTTTAACATGATTTTGTAAATTTAGGTGTGCTGAGTTAGTATACAGTCTTTTAAGATGCAGTCAAACATATCTATTGGTTACTTAGGAAAGGAGAAAGAGAGAGAGAGAAAAGAGAGAGAGAGAAAGAGAGACGGATTAAAAACACGTCTTAACTATTTAGGAAATAACAATAAAATGAATGTAAAATCGTTCTCCAAAGAGATTACTTTGAACTAGAATTGCATTGCTTAGCTCAGCTGAAATTAAAATACCCAAGGTGTGTGAATGTATAAAACTTTTTGACGCGAGAGAGAGAGAGAGAAAGAGAGAGAGAGAGAAAGAGAGAGGAGATAGTTGGATTAAAAACACGTCTTAACTGTTTAGGAAATGACAATAAAATAAATGTAAAATCGTTCTCCAAAGAGATTACTGTGAACTAGAATTGCATTGCTTAGCTAAGCTGAAATTAAAATACCCAAGGTGTGTGAATGTATAAAACTTTTTGACGCGAGATAGAGAAAGAGAGAGAGAGTGAGAGAGAGAGTCGGATTAAAAACACGTCTTAACTGTTTAGGAAATGACAATAAAATAAATGTAAAATCGTTCTCCAAAGAGATTACTGTGAACTAGAATTGCATTGCTTAGCTAAGCTGAAATTAAAATACCCAAGGTGTGTGAATGTATAAAACTTTTTGACGCGAGATAGAGAAAGAGAGAGAGAGTGAGAGAGAGAGTCGGATTAAAAACACGTCTTAACTGCTTAGGAAATGCCAATAAAATGAATGTAAAATCGTTCTCCAAAGAGATTACTGTGAACTAGAATTGCATTGCTTAGCTCAGCTGAAATTAAAATACCCTAGGTGTGTGAAAATATAAAACTTTTTGACCCATTCGTGCTTTGAAAAGATGAATTAATGTCTATACTAAAAGAGATTGTTATTAATGTATATCTTTTTTAAAGGGTTTAGCCATTGACGTTTTGTGAATAATCTGACTGTGGCGTTGTTAGTAAGAAAAATTTATTACATGGCCGAGTCTAAAGGTATTGTCGGTACCATAATTTTGTTATAGGTAACGGATTTGAATTTACGATATATGCCTTCCGATATTGAATACCAGTCAGTAAGATCGTATTAGAATTATTTTAGGGCCCGACTTTTTAATTTTTTTTTTTTAATTATTGAAAACTAATAACTGATCATGTTAAATTATAAAGGATATTCTACTGCACCTATTAACACCTACCCATTGTAATTCGTTACAACAATGCAATTATGTTAGAAGTAAGATTATGTAATATTGGTAAGCTATTTTCCAAATGCGGCATTTTTAACAATGACAAATTAATTGGAATCATAATTTATTCAGCATACCCATTTTATTATAAACAAGTCGAGACTCGAAGTCCCCCTTGTAAACACCTACTTTTGCACAATATAACAAAAGTGTTCATTTTCACCATACCCTGAACTACGCAAATGGATACACACCATAACCAATTTAACCCCTTGCGTACTCGCCCTGTATGCAACGCAATTTTTTCCATCACGTTACAAACAAGCAAGCCGTTTCCGATCCGGTTTTCCATCTTCCCCTTTTATCTTGTTCCAATAATGCAATTGGGCCAGAGTTAAAACTCAGAGATTGGATAATGGGAAGAAAAGTATTCCCACCCTTTGGGGATAAAGAGGGGTCCCTTGATGTGAGGGGCGTTCACCTATAATGGCCCCTAATTAATTGAGCGTTTGTATGGCCGTCCAGAACACACCCCATAATAGTCTCAGGGGTTGGGTAATGTGTTTGCCCGTGGTGGTAATGAAATTTTCATTACCACTCCTTTTGCGAGGGTCCCCCTGCGAGGTCCCCCTCCCCTTGAAGAGTTGATGGAACCCAGATTGAGGATCAACGGGACTTGGCTTTGGGGTGCCGATTGCACGGTGGGATTGACGTAGTTGAACGCTATTGCCACGGTTGGATTAAGAGGTCGAAAAGTGGACTGGTAATGATGTTACGGTTTTATTGATGGTGAAAGTACATTATGTTGAGAGAGGGAAGTTGATGTTTTTGTTTAACTAAAAATGGTTTTTATGATTTTGTTGCTGGATAGAAAGCGGAAAATGATTTTAAAAAATAAATTTGTTACTATTGATTTAAGAGTTAATTTACCGAATGTTGAAAACTTGAAAAATACAATTGCAATATTAAAATGATGAGAAAAAATTCAAGTTTTTAATGCATCACAAAAAATACGCCTAAAAACGATATGTATTGTGATTATTTTCAATTTCAATGTATTTTTGAGAATTTATCCTCTACTACCTAAACTCACTTCATTTTGATGGAGTATGAATTCACAAGACTTCAGATTTAGTAGCCGAGTTGTTCAAAGATAAATATAAGTATTTATCCATGACAATTTCTTGAGGAACTACGATGTGAAACCAATAATTTTTTTAATGTATCAAATAAAAAGCTTTACTAAGAAGTAGGCACAACAAAAAAGAAAAAATTTAATTCCTAAGCGACTGATACTAAATACTTGCGCAGTACATCTTTAGGAAATTGGTTATCCTATACTAAATAAAAAAAATTGGCAATAGAATGTTCGTTTTTTATATCTCTTTATTAATTATTTCAATATATCCAGTGCTTCCACTATCTCTCATTAGTTTTCTGAAGTTCCACCAATCTAAATTCTAAAGTACAAAATCCGATACCCACGTATGTTGTGTGTGTGCACGAATCTTCTAAATGACCCTTGTTACCATACCACAATAAAAAAAACTATCGTTTTAAATATTCCTCAGTAATATCGTTTTATCTTTAAGGCCACTAAAATCGCTCAAAGTTCTCTCCGAGGAGAAATTAGCAATACAATTACAATATTCATCAAATTGCAACATTACGGACATGTGATTTTCGTTAGGTTGAACCCCCCAAATTTACCTTAACAATATACAAGATTTTTTAAAAACATATAGACATTGAAGAGCTCATTCTTTTTAGCGAAGCAATTCAAGAAATATAGTCCAACCAAAAATAATCAAACCAAAATAATTCAAAAAATAATCAAAACAAATACATTTTCTCAGAAATAGTTGCTATACTTTTAGACCCTCTAGTATCTTTCTGAAGCTCCACCTACATGGTTCTCTTGCAATCGTAATCGAATAGACACTACCGCGGAGTAAGTGAATCCACGAAATAATCTTTTACCATAAATGGAAGCAAAGAAAAGCTTATTTTATTAGCGAAGCCATTAAAAAAGAATAACGAAAAACAATCATTTTACTACAACAAAATATAACCTTCCTCGGCATTGTTACTCAAAGGACCACTTTATCATTAATGCCTACATGAACTGCCAGAAGCTCCCACCTGATAGATATCAGAAAGTGGCACGGTCCTCTCGCAATCGAATCGACATTATCGATATGTAAACGAATCCACAAAGTGACATTTTACCATAAACGGAAGCTAAAAAAGGCATATTCTATTAGCGGGCAATCGGAGAAACAACGGACTAAGAATCCTGTTACCACAACAACTTCATTCTCTTTATCATTAATGCCTACATGAACTGCCAGAAGCTCCCACCTGATAAATATCAGAAAGTGGCACGGTCCTCTCACAATCGAATCGACATTATCGATATGTAAACGAATCCACAAAGTGACATTTTACCATAAACGGAAGCTAAAAAAGGCATATTCTATAAGCGGGCAATCGGAGAAACAACGGACTAAGAATCCTGTTACCACAACAACTTCATTCTCTTTATCATTAATGCCTACATGAACTGCCAGAAGCTCCCACCTGATAGATATCAGAAAGTGGCACGGTCCTCTCGCAATCGAATCGACATTATCGATATGTAAACGAATCCACAAAGTGACATTTTACCATAAACGGAAGCTAAAAAAGGCATATTCTATTAGCGGGCAATCGGAGAAACAACGGACTAAGAATCCTGTTACCACAACAACTTCATTCTCTTTATCATTAATGCCTACATGAACTGCCAGAAGCTCCCACCTGATAAATATCAGAAAGTGGCACGGTCCTCTCACAATCGAATCGACATTATCGATATGTAAACGAATCCACAAAGTGACATTTTACCATAAACGGAAGCTAAAAAAGGCATATTCTATTAGCGGGCAATCGGAGAAACAACGGACTAACAATCCTGTTACCACAACAACTTCATTCTCTTTATCATTAATGCCTACATGAACTGCCAGAAGCTCCCACCTGATAAATATCAGAAAGTGGCACGGTCCTCTCACAATCGAATCGACATTATCGATATGTAAACGAATCCACAAAGTGACATTTTACCATAAACGGAAGCTAAAAAAGGCATATTCTATAAGCGGGCAATCGGAGAAACAACGGACTAACAATCCTGTTACCACAACAACTTCATTCTTCCTCAGTAATATCTCTTTATCTTTAGAAACTCCAAGATTTTGCTAAACCTCACACCTAAGAGATATCAGAAATCTCAGCACAGTCCTCTTCCCTTCGCAATCGGATAGACACTATCGATGTGTGAGTGAATCCACCAAATGACCCTTTACAATACGCAAGAATTTGTTGCACATAGGGAGCAAAGAAGAGCTCATCCAATTGGCGAGGCAACAGAAGAATTTTTCTTCGCCGCCGCTTCATTTGCGTTTTGCGATTCAACATTTTTTGGTCGCGGTGGGAAATGAGCTTTCGGCTTAATCTGCCTCATTAGCCATCTTTAGAGCGGGAGTCCTTTAACGACTGCGCCTGACGCTAATTCTTTCTTAGTATCAAATCATTAAAGGATAAGAAAATTTTATTACTTTTAAAATCAAATTTCAACTTCTTCTCTTGGCGACTTTTTTTCTTTTTTGTATTGGATTGCGAGAAAGCGGCGAATTAAAACCACCAGTTGAGGTGGAAGGTCGTGGATTTTCTTTGATAAGTTTGCAAATGCGCCGATATGGAGAATTGATGTAAAAATGTAAAAACAAGACGGGATTGTGAATGAATATATATATCTTTATAGTTGGGTTTAGTAACTTTAAGTAGATGAAATTGTGCTACTTCAACAATCCAAGTATTTTTTTATTGATTTTGGTCATTCAGACAAAGATATGTTGGATGTTATTCTATTATTATTTATCTTAAATAACTTTACGATAACTAATAATAGAGAAACATCTGCTTTGCCTTTATAAGTTAAAATTTCATAAACCCTAGTTATTGCTTATTTAAATCCAATACTATGAAAATCAGCATCATGACATAAATATTCACATGACATTTGCATGGACAAATTCGGAAGTGTAAATTTACAATTTATAAAACTTTTATTTTTAGACATTTTAAACTAAGAAGCAGTGGGTGTGAATGTATGGTAAAATTAAAAAAAAAAATCTACATCTCGTGATTTGTAACGTGTTTTGTGTAATTTGTAACTGATTTGTAAAATTTAAAAGATCATACTATTTTGCCTTGAAATCAGGTTCCATATGCAATCATCAAAAGGACAAAAATGAGTATTTGAAGTAAGATGGTGTCGCACAAACATCGAAAATCAACACTTTACCAAACTTCAAAAGCGTTTCTTTTAAAAACAAATCTACCGAGAACATGAACAAAATAAAAAGATATGCCTCTCCAGAACAAAAAACTTTTATTTCTATTTATTCGATTTTTCTATTTTATCACATCCGAATCATGTTCTGATTACGGAAGGTCTCTTTGGAAACGAGGATGAGAAAATCTTTTAGTCTCTTGAGTTCGAGTCCCTTTGGCTCAAATCTGGATCTTCAGAAACTTCTTCAAATAGTACTCTTCTGTGCTCAGGAAACCCTCTTCGGAGACTTCTGCAACGATTGTTTGTTCCAAAGTGGAGGTTTTTCTCATCTTTTTTTTATAGCCTAGAACTTTCATTTTGATGTAAAGTGGAAATTCATTTTGAGATAAAAGACTATTATTCTAAGTTTGTTTCGGAAATGATCTTTTTTTATTTATTGGCTCTCATTTTGCAGCAGTGAAAAGTCAATCTAGACAAAAGGACTGTCATTTGATTTTTAACACTAGATATGCATCCGTCTTTAGACAAGAACTTTAATTTAAACATAATTAAACATACGGTAGATATTAAATCTACATGAAAATGAATAAGTCATGGATGGAAATCTTGCTCTAGATCATGATACGAATCTGTTGCGATATGTTGAAAGTGGCTAGTGTTCGTTAATGAGTACATATTAACGAGTTGTAAACTGCAAATTGTTAACTTCCTATAAACATCAGAAAACAAACTCTTTTTCTAATTATTTTTACTTTTATTTTGAAACTAACAATTTTGACAGTCAACACTTTCCACAAATTGACTGGTTTACTCATTGCATATTAAATTCATTCTAGGTGTAATCTCGTTTATTTTGAAGTAATTAGTGACGTAAATTAAACGGACTATTATAAATTGAACAGTACCCTACCAATGTTCATATTCATTAAGTATTATCTCCTCTTTACATTAACTATCGAAAATGCAATTTACTTTTGAAGGGCAGAAATCTGTGTATTTCTGACGATCTCCTTGGTTATCGATCGTGACATACCATGCAAGAAGCCTTTCAGAAACGCAAACCATGTTTAACCCTTCAATTCATTTGCTTGGATACACATTGTAGCAATATCCCCAGTAGCACAACTTTGGTCAATAACGGCTAACATTACCCAATAAGTAGGTGGATACCAATATTTTCCAATCTAGTCCATTGGTGAATAAAATATACTCTAAGTTTCGAAATGTTTATGCTCAATTTTAAACGTGAAATATTTTATTTATAAGAAAGGATGTAGGGCAGAAATACGTTTTGTGATGTTTTTGACATGTTTTCTTCTAAGGTTCATAATGCGTCCCGTATTTCAAAAAAACATTCCAAAGCAGGCATTCGTATGGCTATATTTGATGGCGGATATCGATCCATGACATATTTTACCATGAAGGAGGATTTTCGAATAAGGAACCAGAGTTTGACCCTTCACCAATTCATTGGTTTGCACACATAGAACCATCTTTCTTTTCTAGTAATTTAGTTTTGCATTCAAAACGGCTGAATGAAAATTGGACAATCATCTTCCAAAGGTAAAATATTAATTTCACTTAACCAGCTCACTTAGCACTATTTTCTCTAAAGCATTCCAATGCCGCAACCATGCGTATTTTTGACGGTGGATATCGATCGCGACATAATTGTATCTATGAAGGATGCCTTTCGGATTAGGCACCCATGTTTGACCCTCCATCAGTCGATTGGTTTGTTGTTACACATTGGCGAATCCATTGCTGTCCGATCGATCGACGCCCTTCTCAAGGCAGATGGAAGCGTCTCTGCTTTCAAGGCAGGGAGAACTTGGGGAAAGGAAGCAGTATGGCAGCTTACGTCTAACAAGAAACCAAGAACGATACTGCCTGATTTTATTTTGCATGGAAATTTTTACATCCTCCAGAGTATATATATCATATATAAACAAAGGGTGACACTTTCCGATTCTATTTGGTTTGGTAAACTTTTATATCCCCACAGTATCACCTATAAACAAAGAGTGACACTTCCGATTCTTTTTAGTTTGGTAAATTTTATATCCCCGCAGTATCACATAAAAACAAAGGGTGACACTTTCTCAATTCTATTTGGTTTGGTAAACTTTTATATCCCCGCAGTATCACATATAAACAAAGGGTGACACTTTCCCAATTCTATTTGGTTTGGTAAACTTTTATATCCCCACAGTATCCCGCATATAAACAAAGGGTTACACTTTCCGATTCTATTTGGTTAGGTAAACTTTTATATCCCCACAGTATCACCTATAAACAAAGAGTGACACTTCCGATTCTTTTTAGTTTGGTAAATTTTATATCCCCGCAGTATCACATAAAAACAAAGGGTGACACTTTCTCAATTCTATTTGGTTTGGTAAACTTTTATATCCCCACAGTATCCCGCATATAAACAAAGGGTTACACTTTACAATTCTATTTCGTTTAGTAAACTTTTATATCCCCACAGTATCCCATACAAACGAAGGGTGACACTTTCCGATTCTATTTGGTTTGGTAAACTTTTATATCCCCACAGTATTACATAAAAATAAAGGGTGACACTTCCCGATTCTATTTGGTTTGGTAAACTTTTATATCTCCCACAGTATTACATAAATACAAAGGGTGACACTTCCCGATTCTATTTGGTATGTTAAACTTTTATTAGCCCGTAGGGTATGGTATCTTATGTTAACAACAAACCAAGGGATTCCCTATTTTATTTAGTATTTTTATGGAAATTTTACAAACATCCCTTAAGAGTTTTTGGGAACCAATAAATGTTGGAAATGTGTTTCTAAGTAATTTTCTAAGTGTTTCCAGTACTTTTTGTAATTTCCATATGAGCACTTAATGGACTAGTAGTTGCAGTGATCGGGAGCAAACAGGGTCAAAAGTAAAAGGAATAAATCCATATTTTGATTATATCACAGTCAAAATCACTAAAAAAGTTCAAAGTAAGGGAAAACTTCTTCCTCATCTTTGCATCATCGTAACCTCATCTACTGTACATAATAACATTGTATATGGGAGAAAAAAAATTAGGAACTAATTTTTAATAATTGAGCGAGAGAGAATAATTTTTCGATTAGCACTGTTTAACATAAAAATACTAACTACCATTCCGTTTTAAAAAATTAATTCCCGATTCAATTCGAAAACGATAGTAATAGTAATTTATCCAATTTCATTTAAGTTTAAGAAAATTTGCTTTAATGGTCGAATTCGATTCCATGATTGTGATTTTTTAAATGCTAAATCTTGAATTAAATAATTTTTTTAAGTTTAAGAAATCCATTGCAGAATACAACAAACGAACGTGCTTTGAATTCTAAGTGTCTCTCTGGCTTCTGAAAAAAAAAAACTTAAGATTTTATGTAAACTCATTTAAAGTCAGAAGATTTTCTAATTGCCAAAGGAAAAATTAGAAAAGCATTACAAGAGAAATGGTTTTAATGAAGAATGAGATGTATATTTTATATAAGGTATATAAATGTGAAGATGGCATTATATAGTGTTTCTGTTCATTGATGATTTTGTTCTGTTTGTCGCAGGTATTCGTAAACTGAGGATGTATTTATTGTATATGTATATTGTATGTTTTATGAAAGATTTATTCCCAGTTAGTAACTTTGATATCGTGTCGCCATCTATTGGCTTCGAAGTAGATTATCAATACGAGATTTTGGTGTGCAAATTATATATTTTTAAAGTGTTTTTATGATGCTTATACATACAATTTTTTTAAATGGTAAATAGCTTAATCAAAAAATTCTTTAATCTACCAAACATAATTTTTCAAACATACTTTATCAAAATGATATATAGTCATTGATTAGAATAAAACAAAGCGCCATTCGTCTTAAGAAATAAATACAAATTCTTTTATTTCTTATAAGCATAATAAATTATCAGATAATAGAAAAATTGAAATGTTTTATCGTAGCAGTTTGTTACAAAAATTTGTACAAATTTTTTCTACTTGTTGGGTTGGACATTTGTATAGTGATTCGCTAATATGCATAAATTTATGTAAATACAGATTTAGTATTCTCTTTTCTTCAAATGAAATGAAATTTCTCAAAATTAATTCGAAATGAGAAATTACGTATTTCTTGAAATTTTTATCTTTCTTATTTGTAAATTTATTTCATAAATGCTGGACAAATTCTAAAAAGTTCATTGCTTTTTTAGTTTCATTTTTATTTTTAAAATATTGATTGTTGGGGTAAAAATGATTGGGGTAAAAATGAAGGGGTTCATGCTAAGTTTTCTAAATTTTCAAATTTCACGTGTCATTATTGCACATGTATTCTGATTTGAAATTTCGTTATAATATTTATTCAATTCAAAGTTGAAATAATCTGAGTGATTTAAATCAAATTCACCCAAATATTTCAAATAAACTTCAAAAATACTTTGACATTATGCTAAAAACTATTGAAACAGTTAAAAAAATTAGACTATACATTTTTTTTGTTTGCACATTGAAAATTGTTTGCTTTTTTATCACACTTGAAATATAACATGAATCAATCAATAATATTTTAAAAACAATAGTATATGCCTTCGAAATATTTTTGAATATGAAAATTAAAATTTTGGTTTTATTTTTAAACATACAGTTAGAAAAAAAAATGAAAATTTATTTCTAGTTTTCCAAATTCAAATCCTTCCCAATCTTAGTCTAATCAAACCAATGCTTATAGCATAGCGATACACATATGTATAACATGAAATTCATATTTTTTAATCTTTCTCAACAAATTAAAACAAAATTGTGAGATGATACACACGTATTAGCGTGACTTCGTTCGAATTGGTGACAAATTTACGGATAGATTATGCTTAATAATGCAAGCTTAATTATGAAATGTGTACATGCTAAATCTGCCACTGCGTAACAAGAGAGTTTGCATATGGAATGAGAGACTAACGAATTGGAATCAAATGGTGTGGGAATCTAATGGTGCATCCTTTGTAACAACACTAAATACTTGAGTATTGAAAAATCCTCCCCAATCCATAGAAGGATAGTTTCCATGGTAAAATGATATTTAATCATTTTTGACTCGTTGACTATGCATTACACTTTGATAGGAAATTAACAATGAACAAACAAATGATATTTAAACAATTTGCGTATAACTTTAAAGCTATTCCAAATGTGCCATTACGTAGTAATGTTTTGAATAAGCGGCGTAGTTTTCATTGGTCGGCAGGGGCGTACTGGCCATAGGATTGTCTGGTGCAATCACCGGGCCGGTCAGTACCTTTAAACAATGGGCCAGTCGGATAGAAAGTTAGATAATAAAAATACTAGTTATTTACCTTTACATATATATTCTTTATTTTACAATTTTTTCTTGCAATATTGTTTTAGTTTTTGCAATAAACTAGCAATGGTTTATGGAAACCAAATGCACTCAACACTCAAAGGAGATATAAATAGTATAGACAGAACAAATTATTTAATTATACTAACTATTAAAAAAATTAAATTATTTAATAAATAAAGCTATGAAATTATTGAAAATAATTATTATATATAACTATTTAAATGATAAAATATATTACTATAATTAAAATTATTAATTATTAAAACTATTTAATAAAATTATGAAATTAATTTTATTAATTTTTTATTAATGAAATTTTTTTATTAACTATAATTATTAATTTTTTTTTAATGATTGTATTGAAAATTCGGGGCGGCATAAATCTAAAATCACCAGGCCAATTTTATGTCCCAGTACGCCCCTGTTGGTCAGGATTCATGACAGTGTTAATATGGACCAATCAGAATTAGAGACTGCCAATTGGGGATCTATGTGCGCATGTCATTACAGCCACACTACTCTGTCAACGCGCATTGCGCAGTGATGGAATTTGAGTAGGAGGTGTAGTTTTACTTTACTCATGCAAGGGTTGAAATGGACCAATCAGAGACTGTCAATTGGAAATCAAAAGGATTGAGCAGACGATTGTGCCCACACCTAATGCTACAGTCACTGTAAATGTTTAAAATTAAAGTTTGCGTGGTTGTTGATGTTTTTTCTTCAAGGGGTTGGTTATAGCATTTGCAGGATACTCATAGTAAATGCAAACTTGCACGCATGAATTTGAAGCCAAGTATGTAAACACGAAGAAAGAAATGCCATTGTTTTGCATAGTAGTAGGTTTGTAGAGTGGTTGCTATGAATCAATTATCGTGAAGGGATTAATAAAATTTATATTTTCTAAGTAACTGCCAACATATCTGAAATATACTCTTTATTATATTAAATACGATTTAGATCATTGATAGAAATTATTAAGTGAAAGAAAGAATTAATATTAATTTAATTTTTGTAATGCGTTTAATTTTGTTCTAAGTTTTTTCTTTTAGTTTAAACCTCAGGCAAGAACGTGCTGGGTTTTTTCAGATGTGAATAACGAAGAGTAAATTGTAAAACGTCAGATCATCACCTAATGAGTTTCTGATATCAATTAGCACTGTATAAGATTAAAAAAAAATGGTTTTAAATTTGTAAAAATAACCGTCTATCCATTCTGCCTCACCATGACGACAAAGCGTGTTTCAATGTTTATGAGAACATCGTCTGATATTTCTTCAGTGATTTAAAATACATTGTAAACTGAATAAAAAAAACGTTTTCTATTTATATGAAATGAAAAAGCCACTGGGTTGTCACGCATTGTTTAATGCAAAGGTGAGTGGGTCACATAGATCTATTGACTCGCAACAAGAGCGAAAAGATCTCGCTACTTTTTCAGAAGACTTAAAAAAAGAAAAATTGTAAATCGGCACTGTTATGTGAGGATACAAATATTTATTTAAACTGTCGTAACACTGCAGTGATTGTTTTGATGCTTACAAAGTATTTTCCAAACGATTGGCCATGTTTGGAAACATAATAATAAGTTATTAACCGTAAATCACTATTTTTTGTGTTACTAGGTATTAGAATTAAAGCGACAATATGCAATATTGGATAAAAATCCGTTTTTTTTTTTAAATACTAGGCTTATGTCGTCCTTTAGAGAAACCCAAATATATCATTTATAGGAATCCGTCCCACGTCGATGATTACTTGGTGGAAGTCACTATTTGGAAACAGAAAATGCTTATCAATCTCTAATTTCTGAGTTACGAGGTATTAAAGCAACGATATGCGATCCTAGATCAACATCCAGAGTCTTGTGAAGAATTTCGTCCTATCAAACACAAAAGTCTAACTTAAGAATGCTTTCCACTTTGATGGTCACTTGAAGGAAGTTCATGTTTGTGAACAAAAGAGCAACTTATAAATAAGTAATTTTTGGGTTATGAGGTATTCGATTGATTGGTTGTTTTCAGATTATCTGGCGTAGTCAGCAACACGAATGAGCCGAAACATTCGTCATTTGACAAGCCAATATACATTTACAAACACCCATGCCTTACACGGGACTCGAACCCGCAACCTAGAAGCTAGTACGCTAACCACTATACCGTTTGATCGGCGGTATTCGAAGTAAAGCAATGATATACGATCCTAGATAAAAATCCCGAGTCTTGTAAAGACCAGACGTTTGTCCCATAGAGGAACCCAAATGTTTCACTTCGGAATGCGTCGATGGTCACTTGGTAGAAGTCCCAGGTAGTCATTGTGTGGGTTCGACCCATTGTAGGCGGTAAAAAAAAACGCCCTCAATATGCTTTTGCGTTATTAATAACTCTCCGCAGCGGATTAGACGCGTGGACCTCTTCCCTACAAAGGGTAGGAGATTAACACCGGGTGGGAGATGTAAAAACTGGAGAGAAAAGGAAAAGACCAGAAGAGATTTCTTTGATCGAGAGGGAACACCTGCACCCGCCCCTTAATCCAGTTATTTGTGCCTTTATGCAGACAACTGCCAATAGATTGGACAGCCGCCTTAATCCACCCAAAGAAACGGCCTGCGCAAAAAAATACTCTTTGTGAGTTTTTAAAAGTTGCAAAGGGGAGAATGTGTATCGATGGCAGTTGCACAAGGATCCACAAAGCCTATTACCTGCATCCGATCTTGCTTGTTGAGGCGGGCTTCTTCAACGGTCGCACAATATGCCACCCAAATCTCACTACAGGGTGGTTTGCTAAAATCCAGTATTGGATACCTTTTTTTTTATGGGAAGGCATTCATATGCCTTGTATGGAACCTTTCATCTACTTTTACAATGTTTGATAAACAGGTCCGCATGCCACGGATAGGGGAGATCATTACTATTGAAAGTTGGTTGATGAGAAGGAATTTCAAATTCTTGTAGACATTCTCAAACCCCCTTTTCCATTATCCCCCTCCCCCCAGCTGGTTCGTGCAAAATATAATCTAAATTTTGTTTTGTTAACTGTTGAAGAAACATTCCGTATCACACAATTTTTAACAAAATCTTCTCAGCTTCTCTTTTTGATAAATTAAAAGTTTCTGATATCACTAAACGGTTTACCACCCAAACCTTCCTGCTTAATGGTTGCAGTATACAATTTACAAATTCCTTTTTACGAGATGACATATAAATTCTCTAAATAAATCTGTAATTCGGTCTTGACATTTGATTGAGAGATCAGAATTCTGTGAATGTAAGTTTACTGGTTTGTTTTATATTATTTGCATCAATATTTTTTTTCTGGTATTTTTAGCTTTTTTTTTTTCAGAATCGTTTTTGCAGGCACCATTTAAAAAAAAATTCTACTTACTTATATTGAAATACTGAGAATGCTTTAAGTATTTTTTTATAAATATATTTTTTTTTGCAGAAAATTTGTTTACTATTCTCTTTAGGTAGGTTTATACGCTCAACGATCTATTTTTATGCACAATGACGGCTAATGAGGGCGATACATACAGCTTAACGTAGATTCCGAACCACAACTAACATCCCTGTCTAATCCGGGATTCGAACCCGGCACCTTTGGCATGCGTGACCAGAGTGCTAACCACATAGCCATCAGATGGACCTATTCTCTTTCGAAAAGAAGTTTATAAAATATGGTGGAGAAGTTAAATAATTAGTAATTATAGCTCTGTTAGGGAAAAATTTTCCTACAGTTAATCAGTTATTTTGTAGCCACACCAAATATTTTCTACTTAAAATTTAAAATAAGCATGTTTTTTAATACAGTGCTTTAAGAATTTTCCGATAAGGCTCTTTATAAAGTATATTTAATTAAAATATACTTTTTTTATTTAATTAAAATAACTGTTTGAAGAACATTAGTCTTGAAGCCTACAATCAAACCATAATTTTTGACATAAAAACCTTTTCGTAAAAACATAATACTATTTATTACCTGATCTGAATAAATATACTTTTTGGGTTTAGCTCATTATTTCATTCATACTTTGAATATCTTTTTATAATTTCTGCTATCTTTCTTTTATTTCTTCACTTTTAAAATGCCAAAAATACCTTGAAATTTTGCAGTTTAATGTTTATATGTTAAACATAATATTTTACAATTGTCATTTTTAAAGTTACTAATATAATATTTTACCTACTAAGAAAACTATTTTTTATAAACTACCTAAATTACAACATTTGCTATATAGACAATATCTATAAAAATAAGCATATTTATATTTACCGGCTATATGACCCTAAAAAGATTACAGACTATTTTTCAAGTAATTGTTCACCGAAATCTCTTTTTTTGAATCACCCTTTTACAAAATCCCCGGCAGCATTGTTTTCCCCATTTCTATCTATGCTAACTTCGAGCCTCCAACGAAATGAAATTCCATTTTCGAAACCCCTCCCCGACTTTAGAAATTATTCATAAACTCGCAGTACATTCTTCATGAACTCACAGCACTGTCACAAAACTCCTCCGCTTTTTTGTCCGGATGATAAATATTTCAGACGTTCACGGAGTTTAAAATTGACATCACTACGGTCTCATTAGATTGAATACACGTTTCGATACGCGTCTTGTTTGACTTGGATTCTCCCATTTCCTCTTGAAATTGAATATCCTGGCTCATTGCAACTCACTTTGAATAACATTCTTTCAAGTCATTTTGAGATTGAAATTACCAAACTGCAATGGAATTCTGCAATTCGTTTTTAAGATTTTGCATTTTTTCAGAAGGATGGGTCGGGGTACAGTTCTATTTTATACTAAAATCGGTCTATCCGTAGTTAAGAGTATCATCATCAGATCGGAAAATTTGGTGATAATTAATAACGATAAAGTTTTTCTTGTGATTTACTACAGGCACTATTGTCGTTGCTTTAGTTTAGCTTGACTTTTTAGTTGTTCCCTTTCTTTAATTAACAATTTATGGTATGAGAAACAATGCTGCAAACTGAAACAGAATCATGAAAGGAATGAATACTATAAACTGTATAACTGAAAAGCTGTACTAAATAAGGAATGAATTATATATATATATATATATATATATATATATATATATATATATATATATATATATGAATATATACTGAAAAGCTGTACTAAATCTATATATATAGATTATAGATTAGAATATATATATATAGATTAGATTAGATTAGTTCAACCTCGCAAAAAGTTGCTGTGCAATACTTTTTAAAAAACATTATCCGTGAAATATTTATTCAAAACTTTTAATTTTATGTTATATATAAAACAACATAATAGAATCTAATCAATGAAAATAAAAAATAAATTGTTGGATTTTTGCGATAAAGATTTAAAAAATTTATTATTTAATCAACTGTGAATAATTATTATTAGTATTAAATTACTTATATTGTTATTGCACAGTAAGTTGAATTTTTTTTAAAGTACATTGCAAAGTTTCAGACTATCTTGTGTTCAAAGAAATACTGTTTTGGTTTTAAGAAGAGATTAAAGATGTTATAGGTACTGCATCGGTAAGCATGTAAAGTGTCGGTTTTATCACTAGTAGCCTAATTTATTGGATTCTTTCTATATTAAACAGCATTCTAAAATAAAGCATAAATAACCTCTGTATCCAATTGACCTCGGAACTAAAAGGGTTAAAACCGAAGCTATTTCTATTGGTTCTCGCTTAAATACCAGATCTAAAAATCGGGTGAAAATTGAACAATATTGCCATCCATTCATACAATTTCATAACCAAAGAGGGTAAGGGGGGGGGGGGGAGGGGTGATAATACCCGATGCTCACCCCAACCCAAACTCAATGAATTTTCTCCCATTGCCTCATTGAGTCTTTAACAGTAAACGTTTTGGATTGCCAGAAGCTGGTATATCACATTCCCAGGCCATAACACGCGGTTACATGAAAAGCATATCATTAGAAGGCCGACCGCCATGAACCGATCCCCTGTTAATCCCTTTGGCAATGCTAATCCCAGTGGGGGTTGATTTCAAAATAATCAGAACGGTTGAGACTGGAACCCCAAAAGGCATACAACCCACGCGCTTGCAAATTTTAATCCGCGCTTGCAAACGACCATGCCTAGAACCGTTGGCATAAAAACCGCACGAAAAATCAGCCACATTCACTTCCTCCCCCTCTCCTCTTCATTTCACTTCCTATGAATTTAAATTGTCGTCGTTCTAGGAGTGGCAGACGATTCTTTATGGCACTCCATTAACATTCGATAGTTTACAGTGGCAACAGCATCCTGCCTGGATTAGTCAACACACAGATCTTTTTTCTTCTTCTTTCTTTTTTTTTAAACCGGGACAAAATAATTATAAAAAAAACTCGCCGCCAATTGTTGTTTATTGTAAAGACGAAACTGAAAGTCAAAAGAAAATTGCTTAATATTCTGAGAACGCGGAACATTTATTTTGTCGGTCGTAGAAATGACTCTTATAAAGATTACGAAACTATCATTGAGAAGCTTGAATTCAAAATGGGCAACATCTACTTTAGAACATATGCTCACAATTTATTTCGATACTCATACTTTATCTCGTAATATTTTGTTTGAAAACATAGTTCGCGTAACTGCATGCGATAATATTTTCAGA
Source organism: Linyphia triangularis (assembly GCA_963978545.1). Taxonomy (NCBI): domain Eukaryota; kingdom Metazoa; phylum Arthropoda; class Arachnida; order Araneae; family Linyphiidae; genus Linyphia; species Linyphia triangularis. The sequence continues at coordinate 5,298,949 of OZ021733.1, forward strand.
CAAATATTACCATGTTATGTGTATGTAGCAAAATAATGTTAATTCTGAGCAGCAGTTCCAAAATTGATCTGTCCCATTTTGATAATCCTCATTTACAATCAACGAAGCTGGCAATAGTGCAATTCAAAGTTACTACTTGCGCAACCTTTTTGGAAAAAGTAATTCCAAAGCAAAGGAATTAATTATAAAGTGTAAATTGCATCCATGTATGTATAGAATAACCAAATATATTTTGGAAAATCTTTACGTGTTTCCATAAACTTTAGTTTCAAAGAGTTATAGTATCAGACATCTATATAGGAATCAATTTTAAAAGTAAACAACAATCCTAAATCTAATTACTCGCTTTGTTTCAAGCGAGATTCTTTGTTAATGCAAGCGAACGAAAAGAAATCTGTAATTGTTTACATATTTTCGGAACCATTCTCAGTCTGATATTTACGACCATACTCGTATAACCTTGATTAAACAAATAAGTCTTGATTATTCAGCCAATACACAGATAATTGGATTAGTGCAATATCCGAGTTTCTTTCGATCCAACTCTAAATATTTCGCCGTGAGTGTGCCCGATTCTTTTTCGTTGAAACTGCCGTCAGATAAAATAAAAATTGAGTGTTTTCATTCGAATGAAATTCAGCAACTTATCGTATTCCAAACCTACCTAATAGTCTTTTCTCGAAATTGATGTCGCAGCGAGGAAAGACTCTAATTAAGCGCACAATTTTACTCAAAGTAGTTTTTTTCCCAGCAGGTTCTGTGTGGATTAAAAAGACGTGTACGGTGTTGTAGAGAGCTCTGCTGTTCCATTTAGAACCAATCTGAATCTACACGCAAATTGCAGATACTTTTATCGATTCTTGCGTTCATCATGTTGTTGCCATTCTACGTTCTCCTAATCCTCTCTATTTCGAATAATATTTCTTTAATTCTGCTGCAAAATCTATTAGGAATGCTTAACCGAAAACGTTAAAAATAAGGATCAATTTTACGCGAGATGGAATAACTTTTTATTTCTGATTGCCATCATTTCAGAGAAGAACGAATCTCTAATGAGTCGAGTTTATTTGTAGAATACTGGAGACAAAAGGATAAAAATGTATGAGGACGTCACTGTTTTTGAATGAGGAATGCTGTCATCACATTCATCTGCCATTCTTGCCTTTAAGTTAATGAAGGATTTTTATATTTGCGAGTCGTCTCTGGCAGGAGAACATAATCAAATTTATCTCCGTCTTTCAATTCCATATTAGATTTAAAAGAAGCGTATTAATAAATGAAATGCGTCCATCAATTTGTATTAAATAAAAATGAAGGTGAATCCATTTACAATCTAATATAAATCGAAAACTTTTAAAACGTGAGAACTTTCTCCATTTAATGATATGTATAATTAATGAGAGGTTCTCTGTAAAGAGATAATTCAATATTTTATTTTATTTGATACTTCATCGTGACTGAATAATGTTTATAAATCTTCTGCTACGATTACACGTCAGTTGTATTTGATTTATGTCTAAAATTAAAATCTAGCTGCATTACTAATAAAATGAAAGGTCAATCAAATGAATTACGTAAACAGTGATGCACGAACATTCCAAACTCAATTTTTTTCCTATTTAAGATTATGTGAATGCTGCATCAATTAAAAGTTAGCCACACAAAATTTAAGTTATTATTATTATTAGTACTTGCTGTTACTTGCAGACAATGCAGTGAATTGTGTCCTCCCGCAGCATTCTTTTAGAGAAATCGGGACAATTCTGAAGAAAGTGCAATTGTTTGAGGTAATCAGTGAAGTAATTTGTGTATGTTCTCTGCAAAAACTTAGCAAACAATTCAGCTTACTTGCTGCAACTATCTATCACCTGTAAATAGCGTAAAATGGTCGTTATATAGGGTTTTTCAAATGTGTTGAAACCATAAATCGAACTCAAGCAATAACACAATGATATTCCAAATATTACATTTGTTTCTAATTAATGAACTTCAATTTCAAGAAACTTCATTTACAGTAGATGCTTTCTTAAAAATCAACTTCAAAAGAAGTTATTTGCATTCCGAGTTGCGTTTCAATCGACAATGACGATTCTTGAAAAAAGAAACTATTCCATTTCAATGGCATAATTGTTTTGTAAGGATTAATGTTTATTAATATCCTATCACTTTCTTGTGTAGTTTCAAAACCAGCTCCATCCATTTTTTAAAAAAATCTTAAGACAGGAAATAAAACACGTCCCATTGCCATGCTGATAATTTTTTTGATATTTTTTAATTATGTATTTAAAGAGCCAAAGTCATTCATTCATTCAAGATTAGTTTAAAAGTAATTAGAAAAAACACACAATTAAAAAAATAATAAAAATCGTTTTAGGAAAGATGTTGGTGAAACTAGTTTTGAAGCTACTTAAGAGGTCGGAAATATCGATGAAAATAAATAGCGATTATCGTTGCATAGAAAAAAAACATCGATACATGATTTTTTTGTTATTTGATTTTCAATTTTGCCAGAAACGAAGTTTTTCGGGGCAAATTTCTACTTTTCATGAATTCATGCCAAAATTGTTTTAATAAATAAATTATAAAAAATGTTTTAATAAATAAATTATAAAAAATGTTTTAATAAATAAATTATAAAAAATGTTTTAATAAATAAATTATAAAAAATGTTTTAATAAATAAATTATAAAAAATGTTTTAATAAATAAATTATAAAAAATGTTTTAATAAATAAATTATAAAAAATGTTTTAATAAATAAATTATAAATATTTTTTTAATAAATAAATTATAAAAATTGTTTTAATAAATAAATTATATTATCAATCAGAATAAATAAAATACATTTGGATGTCAATGAATAAATTCCCATTTATTTTTAAAGAAGAAATTTTGAAATGTAGTTTACCGCATATTTTGCTGATAGAGATGTTTTTAATATTTAAAATTAGATGCAAATTCCAGGCACACGTTGGCAACAGAAACGCGCTATGTTAATGACTACATGATCTTATCTTTCCATTACATTAAGTTTTCTTTTTGGTTAGGGTGCCATTTTAATTGTCACTCAGCCAATTAAAGTCCAAACTTTTGTTTTGAAGTTATTGAAAAGGGAATAAAGAAAATAGAAAAAACACATAAAACTACAAAACGATCATTAAAAAACTAGAAATGTTTGAAAATATCGATATATCGGTGACTTAAATATCGATAATTTAAAAAAAATATCGTCGTATCGATATATCGCCGACTTCTAGAAGCTACACGCCTTAATTACAAGCTAAAATAAACAACAAAAAAAAAGTTCGAGGATTAATTTCCGGAAAACTCTCTTTAGCGGATACACGTTTCGAATCAAATCAATCCCTTCAAAACTGCTTTTCAATCGACGATGAAGATTCATGTAACTGGAAGTTATTTCATTCCAATGGGCAGAATTGTTCGGTAAGGACTAGTGTTTACTATATTTTCATCACATTCGCGCAACGTTTGATGGCGTTTACATAACTTAATTACGCAGTAGCATAAACAAACAAAATAGCGCGTGCATCAATTTTCGGAAAACTGCTCCAAAGTAGATGCGCCTTAAAACACAGTTCGAATTGAATCAATTGGATTCGAAACTGCGTTTGAATTGACGATTCTTGCAACAAGAAGCGATTCATTGACAACGCGTGTTGGAAAGGCTAAGCTGTATGCTAAGCCTTCACCGTTGAGTGCATCCTGTAAAAAAAAAAAGGCGCTTACTCGCCTACTAAGACGAAGCTACATAATAATCTGTTCTAAAAAGCGTCGACTCACAATTCTGATGGACTAAGAAGTGGATTTAGTAGACTTAGAGCAGTCAGAGTTTTAAGAGGGGCTTTGGGATGGGAAATCCCATGAGCGTTTGCATCAGAGATTTGTAAAGCAGCCCCGACCCAAACAGTGTACAGTTGGTCCAGGAATCGCGCGTGTACAACACTCTTTGTAGATGGCGACCGGGATTAAAAAAGATTAGCAAAATATAGTTATGTCCACGGAAAAGAAAATTTATGAAATATTCAGTGAGGCGTACCTGTGGATTAAAATATGAATAGAGAAACGGTCTTCCACTAATGTGCGATAAAAAATATCGCATGAGTTGGAGAAAGGGTAAAAAATAAAGTTCTCTTGCAGACAAAAGAAAGGAATAATCGAGATATTTCATTAAGGCGAAGGGTGGAAATTGGCACTTATTTTTCTCACTGAGATGAGAAAAAATAAGCAATCTTTTTATTCTAAGAGTTAATCCATAAAACGATTTAAAAGCGATCGCGATGCTGATAAATGGGGTCTTATTTTCTTCTCACTTTTCTATTGAGATGTGGTCGAGAGATATTGAATGATATCTTTTATTTTGTTGAAAAGATGTTGCTAGTTTGGGATTTTTTTAGTTTATTCGTGAATGGGATGTAGAGGGGGTAATTAAAAGCGATGGTAGGAAATTTTTCATACAAAGGTGAAACTTCCAAGTTAGATTTTCCTGATATGGTCGTAAATCAATAATATAGTACGATAAAAAGCAAAGTGATTTTAATATTAGTTTTTTACTTTACAGAGAGTCTTTTGTGAGTGTTACTTTTTTTTATGTATTTCCAATCATGTTTACAATTTGAGCTTTTTAGATAGCTACTCTCGCGGAGTATTATACATGAGACATAAGTTTGCATCATGTAATTAGTTTGATCATACTTAGAATTTAAGTTTCTCTATTACATGACAGGTAACACGAATTTGATACTTCATGAATATTTGGGAGTGGAATGTTGCGCTTTTCACAGACATTCTAAGGAAAACAGACTTTTTCTGCATAAAGTAAAAAAGAAAGCAATCTTTTTTAATAATTTTGTTTTCATTATATTAAAATTTTAATTATCAGAAACATCAGCTCACTTAAATAACATTAGCTCACTGGTATCTAGAGCACCATCTGTTGATGAAAAAAGTATTTGTTTTTGCTGGAAAAAAACCAAATTTTTAGAAAATTATGTCCAGCTTCTCTCTATAGTTAATATTTCATTTGTAAACTAAGCCAGCACTACGCGGAATACAGATTAAAACACGGGACGTAAAGTGCTCTTAATTCTTAATAATTAAGAGCTCTCTCATTCTAAATTGCAACATACTCAGTTAAAATTTTAGCAGAAACTACTGTATGCGATTGTTGAACCTCAATAAGACACTACTTATGAGGTTGGCCTAAATATTGTTTGAAAGCGTTTTTAATTTTATACTGTAGAGTAACAAAAATATTACACCGAAAAAAAAAAACAGATAGAAAAATGAAAGCCTTTTCCTAATCATTTTAAGTTAAGCAAAATTGTTTAAAAACAAGTGAGTATATACTTAAAATACAAAAACACTTATTAGTTCAAAATGAAACAACACCATATTTTTCGACTTCTGCTATTCCAATGTAATACAAACATTACGAGTATGTGTCTTTTTCAAAATTGAATTGTTTTCGTGAAACTGATAACTACTTATTTAATATAAGAATGTATACGTTCCACTCATTTAAAAATGGATACGTTTCACTCATTTCCAAGTACTCATTTTTTACATTGTAGAAACAAATCCAAACATTTTAAAGGAAAATAAAGTGTGTTTTTTCACTCTTTATATTTAAAAATTTGATTTTCACTCAAAACCCTGATTTGAAGTATCATTGAATCAATGCTATATCTGTATTTAACATATTTACATCTGTACCTCCGACCCGAACTAGCCTAAGTCCAAATATAGTGATTTTTTGGACTTAAGTTAGTTTGCGTTATATAACGAGTCCAATTCGACAGGTACAAATATTTTCAGTTTCCGGTAAAGCTGCCTAATAGTGATTTAGGGTCGTTTACCAATATTTTAATGGATGCGATGTGATGTTTAGCAAAAATATTATGTGGCAAGGAGCCTATGAGACAAGGAAAATATGACATTCGCTCGTAAAACAATGGTTGTTATCTTAAATTGTAACGAACAGAAACAATCCGTTAAACATATCTTTCTACAAATAGAAAGTTTCAGTCAAAAGCTACTTGAGCGTCGAAGGAAATACCTATTGGACATAGGTAGAAGTTTTAGAGTGCACTGCATTGCAGAGCGAATGGCAAAGAGCTCAAAAATGTTCATCGATTTCTGCGGTCTTTCTTCCATCGACATTCGTTGCTAAGCAACCGATGACCCCCAATACCGGACTCTTCTTTCCGGACGGACCATTGAGATCTTTTCTTATAAGACACTGTTGACCGGATGGCACGTATCCGGACTGTTTAGAAAGAGTCTGGATATTATTTCGCTTCAGGTTTGTTGTTTGATTTCATCGTATGGAGTTGCAGAATGTATGGCACCTAATATGTATTGAATTTCTTTAAGTTAGAAGCGCAGAGAAGTTGGTCGAAGATCATAGTAAAGCTATTAGAAATTACATACAATTCAGTGAAGTTTCTTTTTAAAAACTTTATAGTAACTTCATTTTTGCGGGTTTGTTTATATGTGGCATGAAAATCTAGGAAGAGCTAATTAACCCACTTGCCGTCATCCAATCGATCTGAAACTTGGTAGACAGCTTCAACAAGCATTCTATCATGTTTTGTGTTTGTTTCATTGTCACTAAAAGGCCGCTTTTACACTATATACTATTATCTCGCTTGGGAATACTTATAAACCCACTTATCATCCAATCACGCTGAAATTTGGCAATAGATTAATTGTTGATAAGAATGCATTATATTGAGTTTTGGGCCAGTCACTAAAAGACCGCTTTTACACATACTTCTATTTATGCGTCCGATCAATAATAAACCAATTTCCCGTCATCTAATTGAGCTGAAAGTATGAAACTTGGCAGGTACATTCGTCGTTGATGACAAATTTCTTTTTTAGCAAATTTTGGAGCTATTACTAAAATATAACTTTTACACTTGTTTCTATTGCCTTACTTCAAATTAATCAGCTTTAACTCACCTTCCATTATGCAGGTACCAAACTTAATTCAAAGATGTAATTTGCCGATATTTAATGACTAAAACCTTTCTTTATTTTGGTTGACGAGGAAATATATTCAGAGGGCTATTTAACCCACTTGCTTTCATCCTATCAAACTGAAACTTGGTAGATAGACTTGTTCTGAATGCCAATGTATTCAATCAAGTTTTGGGGGCAAAAAAAAGTTAGTAAATAGTTCGGAGTTGATGTTTTGTTCATGGTAGTCAAACACAATGAAAAATCGACTTGAACTCAAGAAGTTGCATTGCACATTAAAATTGGTAATTTATTTAAAGGATTTCTATTTAAAATTTTATTTGTTGGGTTTATATTATTTATATTTCTTTTATCAACTACACTTTTGAAATGTTTCGAAATTGTGCGGTGTATTTCATTTTGCTTTCGATCTGGATGATCTTAATGTTATTGGAATTATATGCATGCTTCTTTTTATTTAAAAAAAAAAGTTTATTTTTTATCATCAATTAGATCTTCTACAATATCTTTAAAATATAAGCAATTTCATCATTTAGAATGTAACTGTATAACAAATACTATTACACAAAGGATTTTTATTTTGATTTGACTTTACAATTACTCGAATTCTCTTTTTCTCGTAGTCATCAAGTTATGTCTTTTAATAGACGACAAGCATCAAATTACACATATAGAGTTCCAAATTAATACAGGGTGTCTGGGATAAAAGTATCCCAAAGTTATAGGGGATTATTATGGAACTACCCATTAAAATATAATAGACTGCTTCTCTGTGAATTGGAAACCAAGCCGAAATTTTTTTTAACAAAAAAAAGGGATACACATAAAGTCAATGCATGGTTAGGAATGCACGTAAAGTTGGTTGCTTTCAGACTATCTGGCGCCGTCAGCAACACAAGGGCGGAAACTTTCGTCATTAGACAAGCTAACATACATTTACAAACACCCATGCCTAACAAAGGTCTCGAACCAGCAACCTCGCGGTCTAGAAGCTAGCACGCTAACCACTATACCGTTTGGTCGGTGGAATGCGCGTAAAAAAGGCATCATTGGTCCATTTTCTTCGTAGATTGCACTATTACGGTGCCTGTTTATCTTGGAATTCATTAAATCCGTTGTGTATAAACAAAACATTTCAACTGTGTAAGAGTTGGAGAAGCCTATCTTACAAGCAATTCGTCTAACAATTTCTGATATGCTACGTGTTGGTCAGCTATCCAACATAGGTAGAAATTTGAAAATAAGAACACGCAGTGTCTGAGGTCATTCAACGTTGCAGCTACGAAATACTTAGAAGGAACTGAATTAACGTTTAGGCGTTTGTCGTTCTAGAATAGTTTCTAGAATAATTGCATACATCGAAATCTATTGATATTGAAACTTGATGTTCTTTTTGTTCAAATAATTTTACGTCATTTTAATGGGTAGTTCCGAACAAATAAGCCATGACTTTTGGACACTTTTAGCCCGGACGCCCCGTATTTTAAAAAAAGAACAAACCCAAAGTTGTATTTACAATTAACTTCTTATTTTGCTCTTCATACCAATTGGAATCAAACAATTGGTTAGATATAATCAAACTTATCCAAAAACGCAAACATGCTTAATTTCAGTGTCTTACTTTCTGCGTAAGTAGAAGGGCTGGTGTTCTCCCTTGAAAAATGAATTTCTATTTACACCATCATGAAATTTGTATAGGAATGTCTTCCACACAGTATCTAGAGTGGGCAAATGCGTCTTTTGATAAAAGTTAATGAGATCTGAAATTAGCTTCTGATTGTGCTCCTTAACATTCAGTTTTTGTAAACCAAACCATCAATTTTTCTAGTCTATCTACCGGTATATAATTGAGGTCATGAGAAGCAAAGGGGTTCAAGTGACTTTTCTTAACTTTTGAGAAAATACGCTTTAAAGTTTTTTTATTTTCATTAAATTTGAGCGGAAATTATTTGTTGTTCAAATACTAACCTCTGGAATGAAGAAAACACTAGTTTTCATAGAATTAAATATAAATAACAAACATTAAAGTGTATTTTCTCGAAAGTTAAGAAAAGTCACTTAGACCCCTTTGCTTCTCTGTCCCTCAGTTATTATTAGTCACACAAGTTTTTGTGCGGCTTGCACTACACACTCTTGCAATTTGCACATACTTTTTCCGTTCTTCACTTAACAATCAGTGTCTTCTAATAAATTGCCAGCATAGGCAGAAAGATCTGAAAATATAGCTTCTGATTGCGCTCTTCACACACATTTGCAGAACGCTTAACATACAATTTTTCCAAAATATAATCAAAGTACCTATTTTTCTAGTCTCGCCGATTTGCAATTCCTCTTGTTCCCAAATTAGAGTGCAATTTTCTCCAACAATTGTACAAGCTCTTCCATTTTCTCACTCGTCTTCCAAATAGACGGCCAGCATCCTACTACACAATATCCAAAGTTTCCAAAGGTTTTGAGAGGGTTCTGTAGTGAGATCTACTGCACCCCAATGGTTCCCCTTCCTGTTAGAAAATGCATACTTCATTTTGGGGTCATTACAGGATTAGCAACACATTTACTCGCATTCTGCATTGCCTCTACAGAAACAGCGTTTCGCTGCTTTTTTATTCCCTTTTTCTTTATGGACCATTTCTTGCATGAAGACGGGAGAATTCTGGTTTCTTTTGTCTGCATTTTTTTTATATCATCTCTTCTTATCACTTGATTTTTTCTTTACTACACTTTTAATAGTATTTGGGGAAGGTTTTTTTTCTGACGGTATTCCAGTGTTGTAATCTACGGAGGACCAGAGGTTAAATGCTTTTGGAGTCTTAAGGCGGAGTCTTACATGGAAAGGTAGAATAAGAACTGTTTGAGTGGTTATAAGAGTAACGCTCTCTACGTCATATAAAGGAAAATACACGGTTTGTACATGTTTTTCTGCGAATCTATTTTCCCAATATTTAATGAGCATAAGGAACTAATACGAAACTTCTCACGCATGATTATATCAACTTGCTAAAAATATTTGAATTTAACTTTATCTGAAATGATCCATATCTAAATTTCAATGATTTATTATATTTTCTTTAATTATGTAGTCCTTAAACTACGAATTCAAAGTCCTCTTCGCCTCATGAAGATGTAAACACAGTTTAAACGGTTTGTTTCTAATCTATTTTCTAACAATAACTTAAAATTTTTCTTTCACTACTGCTACATCAATAAGATAATAATTTAACTTAGCGTTTTGAGGAATTAATCTGATATGTAAATTGTAGTGATTGATAAGATTTCATTTAGAATTTCGTACATCACCAAGGCACTTGTTAAATCTCTGACTAATTTATTTATAGAAGCCTTCCTATTTAAGTTTGTGATATTATAATGTAGATGGGTTTAAATATAAAGTACTGATGACGCAATTACAACATAAAGGTTTACATTAAGTGGTACTTAAATATAGTCGGCTTAGAGTAAAAAGTGCTTACTCCACTTTTGGTCTCAAATCATTTTTAGTATACTTGGAAACCGGATAAAAAGACCTATCGATTACTAATAGTTACAATTTTATCACTGAAATAATTGTGTGATAAATGAGTGGTACGCAAAAGTGCTAAGCTACTTTTGCGTACCACTCATTTATCACACAATTATTTCAGTGATAAAATTGTAACTATTTGTAATCGATAGGTCTTTTTATCCGGTTAACATAAGTTGAATTAGCACTTAAGAAGGTCTTTTGTTTCTCTTGAAATGAGTTTTTTTAAAGATTCCTTTTTTCAAGACAAAAAGCAAACGGCTGAAATTTAAAATCTGGATTGAGCTTCGATTTTTGAAATTATTACAAAACACTAAGAGCTATGTAAGGAAATCGACTGTTGATATTTTCTGAGTTGAAATATAACATAGTCTTTCAACCTTTTTCTACACTGAAACTTTCAGTAAGTAGTAAATACAGTTTTGGTAGCCTTATTTAAAATCTTCATAAGACTCTGTTTGGCACTTTTTAAGAAAAAATTTGCATTTCCTTTTTTTTTGTGAGCAGAAAATGGTTAGCCATATAGAAAAAAAGACATTGGCCTCTTTTACAATAAAAAGGATATTAGGCATTTTCAGGAATGCCAACATTTCTATTGATTTTAATTATCACCAGACTTAGTTATCTGTATCGCTTATGGATTTTTTTTTCTATTCATTTTACCCATGACCAATAAATACACTTATATTACAAAGAGTGAATACGATATGAGACTATTTCATCAGCGTAAAACTCAGCAAAAATAACCTAAATCTCTATAATAGAGAAAGTATTGGTGTATTTCAAGAGCATTGGCAAAAGATTAAGAAAAGATATTTCACGTAGGTCTTTTCCGTAGGTTTCAAAAAACGTAGTAAAACTTTAAAAATCCGTTGAAACTGCTGAACACTCTGTAAAATCTATGAAAAACCCGTAAAAAAGTTGTCATCAAAGTTGAGCATTTTAACAGAAAAAGCATTGATTCTTGTTTACGGAAATAGAGTACTGGAAAAAATGCATTTTTAGAGGGAAGAAGAGTATTGGTCCTTTTCTATAGAAAAAAAAGCTTTTTATCTTTCTTGAAGGTATAGAATTATGCTTAATGAACAAACATTAACTTTCCTTTAAAGATACTAAATAGTTATTGCTTATCGTGAATTGTAAGCCTCAAGACTATAAAATATTATTTTTAACACATATTGAATTTAAAATTATGTATTTAACAAATAGCTCGTTATCCTCTCTTATCTTCAAGAGTTCCGAATCCTTCAAAACTTGGAATAGACACGGAGATACCAGTATTAAACGTCATTTAGCATCACGTGATTAGTCACTCCGTTATTCCAATCCACGACATCCATCGACAATGACCAACCTTAAATTATTAATCTCTTACATATCATCCATCTCTGGCACCGAGACCCATCAATGAAGCATCAACTCAAAAAAAGATAGTTGGACTTTTTTTTTGAGTAGGGATAAGCAATGTGTTTTGTAGTCTCCCTTCAACCTTGAACGTAGTTCCCCAATTGACAAATGCTTTCTTCTGTGTATTTTCTGTCTTGGATTAAAGCTTGTGACTAATGAGTGATGCTTTGCAGCCCCTGCCCCACCTCCTAGAAAGCAGAGGAGGGAAAGGACCACATTTACGAGGGCACAACTAGATGTTCTGGAGACACTTTTCAGCAAGACGAGGTACCCGGACATATTCATGAGGGAAGAAGTTGCTCTCAAGATCAACTTGCCAGAATCTAGAGTACAGGTGAGGATTGGTAAATGTAATCAAGTGAAATGTTGTTCTTATGAGGATATCTAGAGCTTGTGGAAGCGTACATGTTCACACTCTTTCATAATGATTTGATATATTGCAAATGGAACGAAGTCATTGTATGCAAATTAAGGAAATTAAATACAGCGTACATGAAGAGGAGATATTTGAATACTTATTTTCATATTCCTAATTTACTTGTTTCAACCAAACTTACTTATGAACATATGTTGCAGTTTCTCAATGGAATTGGATGGCTCAAAATTATTGAGATAAATCGCGTCAAAAATATAATTAGTAAGAGGAGCGAGATACCCTATAGTGAATTTACATAAAAAGTATCAAGACCCCCAAATTATTGATTTAAGCCATCAAAAATTTATATCCTATACGATATCAATTTTTGATTGAAATTTGGAGTGAAATTTTGATTTAAAAAAATTATAAATAAATTTTTTCAAATTTTAGATCGTAGGTATCTTTGAGAAAATCTGAACAATAGCTTACATCACTTCACCTAATATTTTACATCATACTACACATAATGCTTCAAATCATAGTTTAAATCATTGATGCGGTATCAGATAAAAAAATGCCCATTTCTAAGTTTATATACTGAGGTCTTTAGCTTTTAAAACTCAATGAGAGTTTCAGATACTTTACGGGTTACTAGTACTAGGGAAAGGAAAATACAATATCCAGGGTTTTCCATACGGTACGCATCAGCTAATTGTAATAAATTTTGATAGAACATGTCACAATGAGTAATTATATTGAAATGGATTTCATAATGACTTAACTGTATCATTCTAAAATAGGGCACATTGACACATTGGGAAAAAATTTACCCCTAGCATAAAAGGCAACAAGCGTTAGACTTGGACACTAACCCTCATCTCCACGTAAAATTTTAAAGTACTTGTCCTTGAGCCATAAAAATCATTAAATATGAAATGCTGCGTACCCTGTGGACCACCTTGTATGCTATACGCATTGTCATGTTTGCCATCTAACACCTTTTCTACTCATTCTTAGGTGTGGTTCAAGAACAGGCGGGCGAAATGCCGGCAACAGCAACAACAGCAAAACGGGGGTAGCAGCAAGTCTCGCCCCAAGAAGGCCAAGAGCCCTCCATCTTCATCCACGCCCCCCTCATCAAGGGGTGAATCCCCATATAAGCCTCCCTCATTGCCCCCCTCATCGGGGCCACCTACATCAAACGCATCTACAAACATCTGGAGCCCGGCCACCATCAGTCCGGTGGCCGCAGACCTCATGGGGGCAAATAGCTGCATGCAAAGACCATACCAGATGTCGGCCAACACTCCACCAAGTTGCTACTCACAGTCATACGGCTCCTACCACTATGGTAACATGAACATGGACTACCTGCCACCACCACCGATGCCAGTCACCACCATGACTTCACCTCCCGGCCAGATGTCTGCACCCGTTATGGGGTCACATATGGGGGGCTTGGCCCCCTCGTCATCGACTGCCCCCCACCAGACTCTCAGTTCCAGGACACCCCCTATAAATGGCAGTCTGCCTCCGCCGGGTAGTACCGATTGCCTGGAGTATAGCAGCGACAAGTCCGCGGCCTGGAAGTTCCAGATGCTCTGAACTGAGTCCCAGCAGGAACTGTGTCTTTTAAGGTAGCGGAGGAGGTAGGGCCCATTTCCCCCTTAGACATCATCAATATTTGGCTTAAGATCTCCCGAACATAACATGAGTGTTCAAAATACATGTAAAAGCTCGAAATCATGCCAATTATCCCGAAATATGATCAGTCTGTGGGGTATGGTTAGAATTTCCAGGTTGAGCATTACTTTCTTAATATGAATGTCATAAAGAAATCAGCATAAGACTATGCTCGGGATTAGCCGCTATCCGAAAAGGAGATACGTTTGTGGGTATGATTAGAATTTCCAGATTGAGAGTTGCCTCCTTAGCATGATTGTTCTGTAGGCACGACTGGAAATTTGAAATATTGTAACCTGCGATTCTTGTTCCCTTAGCATGACTGTTCAGTGAGCACTACTGAATGTTCAAGATGATCTGAAGAAAGAAATTTTAAATATCTCTGAGAATAAGTGGAACCTGCCCACTAAACATTACTGTTTTGTGGGCATAATTGGGAGCTCCACGTGTTCTATTGGTATCTTAATTTAATCTACGTTCATGGCTGAAAGACCTAAAAGCCTTGGAGTATGTTATTTGCTCACTAAACAGGATTGTTCTATGGGCATGTCTAGAAGTTCTAGATGCTATGTACTGAGTTGAGCTTCAAACAGCTGTGTCTTATAGCCAATTTGGAGGATATTGGGCACCTTTCCTCCTCTGGGCGATCTGTGGGCAAGACCCCTCCACCACCAGTTATCATCCGAACTGTCACCAGGCACATTTCAGTTTCCAAGAGTCAGTCATCGCAAAGTACGCAGTCCTCTTCCTCTGACAACCACTGTCGTCTGTAAAAATGGCAACCGTGTTTTGTTTGTATATACAAGTAATAAGGCTTTGGCGATATTATTTATAATCATGTTCTTAAAAAGGATAAATGAAGGGCCAAGAGGATGAAAAGGATATGAGCCATTTTCCTAAAATCCGTGGTTTCGCAAGGTGGGTTGTGTTAAGCTAACTATCCAGCTCTTTGAAATGCCTAGTGACATATTTTGACTGATGAGGGATGCATATTACATACAAAGGAACACAAAAATAAAATGAGCCAGTATATCAACAATTAATTTTGGATACATACCCTCTTCATCCACACAGCCCTTCAAATATGTATGATGTGAAATCTGTAAAAGTCCGTTTCTCTCGTCTTTTAAGGATAGCTAATGGTTAATGAAATTGAAGATGATTTCACTGGGTTTCGTTTAGACTAGATGATAATGATTTGATATTTACGTGGTTATCTGTGAGAATGGAAATCCGCTTTCCAACCCATGCTGAGAAACTGTCGAAAGGTTGAACCTTTTTGTGTATATTATGAGTTTTCATCCAGTCTGAATAGCCTTTTAAAATACATTTCTCTTTAATACCAGCCCATGTTAGTTATTAAATTGACCTAAAATATTTACTCGAAACTGTATTCTTAGCGTATTATTTAAATGTCATATTATCAATCGTACAAATAACAGGTTTTTAAGAAGTTAAATGTGCTAAAGAAATTTATTGGTGTTTGTTTATAGAATTCAAGTAAATTAAAGAAATATGGAATTAAAAAAAAGCTTTATGCAAGCTTTATTAAGGTTTATTCATGATAAACTATGGGAAGATTTATTTGAGAGTAAATATTGTGAAAAATATATTTAAAAATGAAATATATCTTTCAGCACATCAATTCACGCGAGTATGCTGAAGTTTTAAGGTCTGTGTTAATTGTGAATCCGAACTAAACTACTATATTCAATAATTCAATTTTAAAACTTACATTAACTTGGAATTATATTAAATCAAAAGCTAAATTACAGTTATCTGTATATTTATTATATTTATACCCCTTAGTTGTATTTGAAATAAAAAAAATCATCATTTATATTTGTAGCAAACATGTCAAATTTCACTTTTTAGATCTAAAGAAACAAAATCTGACTCATGATAAAATACATGCCTGTCTTCTTAAATTTTTTTTAAGAAATTGATGCATAAAATTCAAATGAATTTATGTAATTTATTTATAAATTGTATAGTCATAGTTTTGTCTTCCTAAGTTGGACAAATAGTGAATACTAGATTGATAACTGTTACTATAACTAATAATTTTAAATTATTTTCAAAGTAATTATCACTGCTAAAATTTTACTATAATTATCAAATTTATATTTACTATTGTTAAAATTTCATTGTCAAAATTGTGAGTACAATTCGAACAATAGTACTTGTAATCGAACGCAAAATTTTAACACATGCGTCTAGTTTATCAAATTATGACTGGATTTACCATTAAAAATTAAAACACTAAAAGCTGGGAAGACAAAACTGTATCATAATCATAATTTTGTATGTGTAAAGCTAATGTATTAAAATATTTAAGATCGTTAATTGCAACTTAAATCGAACAAAAATTCTGAACATTATTTAATGTTTTTGGAAATATATCTAATTTTTTGAGGAAGAGAAAGTCCCAATTTATAAAAAAAAATTATGAGTAATATTTTTGCATGTTTTCTAAATAGAAATGCTTCACATTCATAAAGGCTATAACGGTAAGTGGATACTGGTCAAATCTATTTGTGTGTCATTTTTATATGGATTTAATGGTTGCGAATAAAAGTTAATTTATTTCGTAAATGAACTAATTTTCAGTTGACTGTTAGAAACTTCTGAGGGTGTATTTCAGAGGTATGTATTCGATAGTAACTTGGAAGGAAGCATGTATAAGAACATGGGGAAATTTATGTGTGTATACAGTTGATATTGCATGTTCTAACAGCATTTCTAAACACAAAACGTTCAGGAATCAAAAGCAAGAGTTTTGAAACTTTAGATAAATAAAGAATTAAAAGACATCCTTAAATTATACAACATTATTGAACTTTTTACCGATTCTTTATTGAACCATTTTATCAAAGAAATTCAAAAGTTTATTATAGTACATTTTTTGAATTTTTATAAATAAACGTTTTTGATCAGTGAATGAAATATTTAAATACTTAGTCTAAATTTATTATTTGAACCATTTCATAGTAACAAAAAAAAATTACGTATAAATCGTATGCATTGCAATAAACATAAAAAAAGTTATTAGAAAGCGTCCTCCTAAAATTTCTGTTAAAAACTGTATATCCCAATGTTGTAAAATTTAAGGATGGTCGCTATCTTAATTACATTTATTTTATTCCATGAATAATTGTTTTCTAAAATATTTTCTTTAATAGAAGTTCTTGGTTATTATTACAAATTTAGAAACATTCAGACATGTTATTAAAAACAGGCAATTTGTTTTTATCCCTATGTGTTTTCAGTACTTGTTTGGAACAGGGTATACTTTTTTTTTTATCTATTCCACTTTCGCCAATATTAATTCTAATTTTTTAATATTAAACTCACTTTCGACAATATTTATCAATCCCATTTTCGTTGATAATAAAATCCCCTTATGAAATGTTAATTCTCATACTTTTCTAGTTAGGAAGCACTGTTTGATTTCACACCTTTCATTGGTCAAGGCATGGAGGATTTATTCTAAGATTGGTCAAAAATAGGAAACTCAATTAATCAAACTATTCGTACTCAAATAAGTAATGAACAAAATAAAGAATTGTATGAAATTAAAATGTCAAAAATTACTATTTGTTACGAATTGTTCTCATCGAAAAAAGGAGACCAAAAGTATCGATTGAAATTATTAATTATTAATTATTAATTATTAATTATTAATTATTAATTATTAATTATTAATTATTAATTTAAAATATCATTCCATATATTCATTCAAAAGTGTTTATTTCTAACTAGTTAATAAATACTGCATACAGCTAACAAATTTTGCTTAGTATAAAGATGGTGCTGTTCTTTTATGCGGATTTGGAATGGCTTAAATACAGGACTGCGTTCATTAAAATATATAGTAGAAGCTTTTGAGTTGGGTTAGCGGATTAAAATACAAATGAATATTTGAAATATGGATCATGTATTCTTTTACTAACAAAGATACAAGTAGTTTGTGTTTCAATTAGTCAGCAATTGAACTACATTCACCTTCAAGTTACAACACATTAAGTGCCTTATCAGGCATTCATCATTTGTTAGTCACTGGAATTCATATCATCTTTATACTTCATACATCATCTTCATTCATATAAAAATATTATCTACTTGGTGAAAACTTTTGATTTGTGATCTAGTTTGAAAAGTTCATTCAATCATAATCCACATATCTTTTGAATCATCAACTAAGTTTAGAAATTTTCAAATTTACTTTGGAAAGTTTTTATGCGTTTGTTCCTATTTTGTAAGTCAAAAAAAAAAAAAAAAAAAAAAAAAAAATATATATATATATATATATATATATATATATATATATATATATATATATATATATATATATATATATATATATATATATATATATATATATATATATATATATATATATATATATATATATATATATATATATATATATATATATATATATAGATAGATATATATTCCTTAGTTAAATTAGAGAGCTTTTGTTAAATCTCAGATAATTCAACAAGGAGAGAAGTAGCAGTAGCATTACCATAAACACTGCCCCATCCATTTTAAACTATTTATTAAAATAACCAGATAACCACTTAGTCGACTTTTACAAAAACCATTTTGAAATCTGAATTTATGCAAAACGCAAAGAAAATGACCAATTTGAGTTTCTCGTTAGCTATCATTTTGTATTTTGAAGTTTCATATTGTCACTCATGGAAAAACAAGCATCACTCTGCAATCTCAAGTTTTCCCAAGTCGTTATCATACTCCCATTACCATCATACTCATGCGGGTAGTATTTTAGTTTTGATTACTAAAACACTATCCACCTTAACACTATCGCACTTTACCCACATTTTAAAAGCAACAATGTTGTCAGAAATGAAGATGGACGGGGTCTTGACTCACATGACAGTGGCTGGAACACTGTCTCTTTTGAAATCCTGTTGTATATAAACCTTTCGACGATTTTGAAAGTCATTCTTGTACAGAACTGTTTTTGCGTGTTGTATAGAAAACTTATTACGCTTACGAAGGAAGGTTGAACTGGATGTCAGCCGGGAAAAATGCCATGGATTTATAAGTCATCTAGTATGATAAAACTTTGAGACAAACAATAAAGAACTCCACTTAATATCAATTAATTTAATGCATCGCGCGTTTAACTTGCAGAGGCATTTCTGAGATCTGAATGCTGACTTTGTTCAGTGCTGGATACTTAATCAACGATGTGATAGCCAATTTTTGAATAAATAGTTGAAGGATAACCAATACAGATATTGACCCGAAGCTCTTAACAGAAAAAATAGATCTTGAGAAAATAAAAGGGTTACTTTACCTTGAGTTTTAAATATTCGATTGTAAATATAATCTTTTGAATGTGTTGACAAACATATTTAAATCCTCATTGGTGCAAAAAAATCTTATTGTACAATAAAGACTTTACATTGATGATAAATGCTAATGAAATTCGTCATTCTTAAAACTATTGTCTTCGTACGAATCAAAAGATAAGTTATGTATACGTCGCCATACAAATGAAGCCGCTGTGTTGCTGCTAGTATCAGATATTCAAGTAAGTATGTGTCAATTATCTTTTAGACGACACATTTATCACAAATAAGGAACATCAAGGATATAGTAAGTAGTTATCTCCGATTTCAAACTAGATAAAAAGATTTAACGGGCCAGACTGAGTCCTAGTTTAAAAGCAGTACCATCCAAAGGACATGAGTACCACCAAATACTGTTGGATATTTAAAAAGAAATTCTTAGGCTCTTTCTGATGCGTAAATCTTCCATGCCAATTGAACAGTTTGTGGAATCAAGATAAAGGTAATTTACTTGGTATCATTCTTGACATAACCTAACACAAATATTTTACCCTTAATAAAGTTAGAAATAAATTGTGTTAGTGGAATAGTATATTATGACTGTAGTTGTAAGTACAACTTTTTTTTTTTTTAATATGCTTGAACTAAAGTAATTTAATAATTGCAATTATAAAAATCAGTTGATTGTCATCGTTTTCTATTAAATAAGTTTAAAGCTTTCCCAATTAAAAAAAATTACAGTTAAAAGAATCGAAAAATATTCTAAAACCTCTATTATTGAAACTAAGTGTCTCTAAGTGTTTAACACGTCTCTACTTATTAATTATAATAATTCATTTCATATATTATGTAATTAATATATTATGTTAATTTAATATATTATGTTAATTTCATATATTATGTATTAAAATACCCAGAGTAGTGTGAAAAATAGTTACATATATTTTTAGTTGTGTATAAATATTTATATAGGCCAGGAAAATGGTGACATCTTACAATAAAAAGCTTATAAATGTTTCCAAGCTATATATCTATGAGTTGTGAAATTATAGTAATATTCAATGCATGGTTATTGGATTTTTTTAACTAAATTCTATATATTAAGGATATGAAGAAAATTTCATTTTCAATTATTTAGATAAGTCATTTCAATACTTAACTATTATATTGGGAAAATATTACTTTAAATTGATAACTATAATAAACCTTTTTATAATTAATGAATACTTTTACATTGGAATATTAACTGTATAAATAATATGAATTTAACAATATTTTATATTAAATTAGTAAACCTGGAAAATTTTGTTATTAATAAGAATATTTATTGTTGTCTTTACATTAATTTGTTTTCAGTTACAACAAGCCATATTAATTTTACATAATTTAATACATAAACAACTTTAAAATATAAATAATTGAATGTACTTTATTATGTGTACACACAAAGTTACTTTTCATATACTATCTTTTTGATATGGAACGCTGTTTTTTAATTAAGTACATAAAATGATAAAATAATTTAAAATTGTTGAATACACTGTAATACGAAATGCTTGCATTCACAATGTTGTATTATAAATAGATGAAAATGTGCCACTTGTGATTATGGAACTCAATGGCAGCAACATGTAATTTCTGGTTTCTAAAGGTGAATATTGTATAGTAGAATGTTTATTTATAAAAACACAATACATGCTTTTAGCGTCTAATTATCTGGTGAATTTAAAATGTAACCAATAGTTAAAAGGAGTAATTAATAAGTATTGGTTATTCTTCTGAAATATGGGAAAAATACGAGATAAAATCTGACGGTAAAAAGTTTTGCTATAAGAAGATAAAAATAGATTTATTTGCACAACCAAAAGCGTGGTTTTGTGATGGAAAAACTTTTTATTTGCCTTCATGTACCATCGGAATCGAATCTATATGGATTTAACTCATTAAAGACGACTTTGAAATATTACAAAAAAAAAAACTTTTTATCATATACCTTGTTTATTTAGATCATTTAAAGTATATTTTGAATTTTTCAGATATTTTGGATTTTTTTTTTTTATTTTCAAAAAATACTAAATAGAACTACAATCACAATTTATTAGCAAAGAAAAAAACTAAAACTAAAATGTCAATTAATGGCTGATTGGCAAAATTTCTTACCAACCGTTGTTAAAGGGTTAAATACCTGATTAAGCTACCCTACTATGTTTGTTTTGCTAACAAAGATGCCAGGATTGAAATTATGGCGTCATATTGTTTGATTTTGTTTCTACAGGTATGAATTAATTACATGCCAAAGTATCTGGTTGAATAAAATTTTTATCTTCCGGTTTTCCATTGTAACTAAAACTTCCAGGATTCAAATTGCCAACTAGTAGGCTACCTAATAAAAAACGTCTAGTTTTGCACAGCCTGCTGGTTAACCGGATTGCGCTCCAGCTGGTAAATTGGTTAATATAAAAAGTTTGTAACTACACATAATTTCGATTTCTACAGGTGTAACATTGAAGTAATACACATTGTAATGATTGTATATGCAGTAAATAATTTGTACAAACGTTAAAACTGAAATTGTTTGTATTTCAATATAGACTGGAATTTCGAAAGAAATTGGATTAATACCTACTACATATTACAATTTCACTCTCTGATGAAATTGAAATGATCACAAAAACTATCAGAAATAAATGTAAATGCTACCAAAAACATTTGATAAATAAAAGGACATAAATGATATATATATAGTGAATATATTTGTAGCATTCTATATTCGGCAATAAAACATTTTCCTGTTTAAAAGTCAATCTAAATAGTACTTTCGATTCATTAAATCTTCATATGTTTCCTCCAATATTTGATTACATATTATAATACCATGACTAATGATAAAACTTTGAAACGGGAAGTGAACATTTCATGAAAGTAAAACTACAACTTTTAAAGTTTTATACCAATATTAAATATTGTTTTTTATCCAATCTTTGAAAACAAAGCATAAACTACGTCAGATTTTCTCTCGTTGCTGTTCAATTAGTGATGACTTATTGTACACTAATTATGTGTGCGAATGAAGCTTTGTTTGTCCAATGTAATGACATGTACGACACAGTGCAAATATCCAATAAAACTTTCTATTATGAGTTCTTTTATCTATGTGTGATTTTTCCAGTTTATTTCAATATGGAAGAGATTAAGTTCTTGTTTTAAGTTACAGATTCTTATTACAGGCTGACTGTGTGTGGGTGTGGGTGTTTTTTTTTGTTTTTGTATGGGACGTTTTTCAAAAATTGGCTTGTTGTTTAATTTTTTCTGTTCCAAAATAATAATATGTAAATAGGAATACTTTTATGTTCCTCCACGTCGTTTATACGTGATATAAACGAAACTGTAAAACATACAATTCAAAGTAGTGATTAAAACTGAATATCTAATAGCTAAAATCTCATCATAGATGGAAAAGCTTTGGCCACGTAAAAATATTTCTAGGTTGTTCAACTGGAAGTATCAGTGGAAGTTGATTAATAACAACTTAAGTATAATTGGTTGTTGGTTGTATTCAGATTATCTGGCGCCGTCAGCAACACGAGGGCTATAATGCGCCGAAACATTCGTCATTAGACAAGCCAACATACATTTACAAACACCCATGCCAACATGGGACTCGAACCCGCAACCTCGCGGTCTAGAAGCTAGTACGCTAACCACTATACCGTTAGGTCGGCTTAAGTATAATTGGAAGAACAATTTTTCGAAAGTGTTGAACTCTGTTGACTTACGTTCGATTTTCAATCATAATTCATAATTCTAAATTTAAAAACACTATTTTTACCTAAAGATTACTTAAGGCTAAACACCTAAAGGTTATAAACGTAGAAGTTAACTATTTTATTTCACTCCCATCAAACTAAAACTTTAAAATTGGAGTACCGCAGAAGAAAATTGTTTCGATTGTTATAAAATTTGGTACAACTTAGTTCCTAAACATCAAACATAGATAAATACGAAATTTTTTTGAAAAACAACTTTTTGAAATTAAACTTTTTTCCACTTTTGAGAACTTTTTATAAAATTCTACTTTGCTATCAAATGTGACATAATTTTAAAAAAATATTAAAATTCAAATTCTAGATGATATGTTATGAATTTAATCTACTAAACATATAGATAAACGACCTGGCATCTTCTTCATGCTCTTATTTCAGAAAGTTACAAGCAGAAAAATCCAGAAGCAGAAGAATCTGAATGGTTCCCAGAGGAATTATTTTAATTGATAAAATAGACATACATATAGATACAATTTTATAAATCAATTTTTTTAGTCCGTTTTCAACGGTGGTAACATATCTTCAGAAAATCTTTGTAATTGTAATAAAAATGGGAGACATTAGAATCTAGTAGAAAGTATTTAAAGAATATAATAAAAAATATATTATTGCATACAAAAAATAATTAAATTGTGAAATTTAAATTTTCAGTTCAATCCTTGAGCTATAAATCCTAAGCTATAATTTAATCCCTGATTTAATCTACTAACATATAGCATAAACGATGGGTAAACCTGGCATCTTCTTCATGATCTTAATTCAGAAAGTTACAAGCAGAAGAATCCAGAAACAGAAGAATCTGAATGGTTCCCAGATGAATTATTTTAATTGATAAAATAGACATACATATAGATACAATTTTATAAATCAATTTTTTTAGTCCGTTTTCAACGGTGGTAACATATCTTCAGAAAATCTTTGTAATTGTAATAAAAATGGGAGACATTAGAATCTAGTAGAAAGTATTTAAAGAATATAATAAAAAATATATTATTGCATACAAAAAATAATTAAATTGTGAAATTTAAATTTTCAGTTCAATCCTTGAGCTATAAATCCTAAGCTATAATTTAATCCCTGATTTAATCTACTAACATATAGCATAAACGATGGGTAAACCTGGCATCTTCTTCATGATCTTAATTCAGAAAGTTACAAGCAGAAGAATCCAGAAACAGAAGAATCTGAATGGTTCCCAGATGAATTATTTTAATTGATAAAATAGACATACATATAGATACAATTTTATAAATCAATTTTTTTAGTCCGTTTTCAACGGTGGTAACATATCTTCAGAAAATCTTTGTAATTGTAATAAAAATGGGAGACATTAGAATCTAGTAGAAAGTATTTAAAGAATATAATAAAAAATATATTATTGCATACAAAAAATAATTAAATTGTGAAATTTAAATTTTCAGTTCAATCCTTGAGCTATAAATCCTAAGCTATAATTTAATCCCTGATTTAATCTACTAACATATAGCATAAACGATGGGTAAACCTGGCATCTTCTTCATGATCTTAATTCAGAAAGTTACAAGCAGAACAATCCAGAAACAGAAGAATCTGAATGGTTCCCAGATGAATTATTTTAATTGATAAAATAGACATACATATCGATACAATTTTATAAATCAATTTTTTTAGTCCGTTTTCAACGGTGGTAACATATCTTCAGAAAATCTTTGTAATTGTAATAAAAGTGGGAGACATTAGAATCTAGTAGAAAGTATTTAAAGAATATAAATTATTGCATACAAAAAATATAATTAAATTGTGAAATTTAAATTTTCATTTCTATCCCTGAGCTGTAAATTCCTGATTGGAAAAAAAAAATAGAATAATAATATATTTCTTCTGAGAAATAAAAACAAAAAAATAGCTATAAAATTATGACAGACATTTTATTGGATGAATTGTTAATTTAGAAGCCACTTTAGTTTGATTAATAATAAAAAGACCTAGTCCAAATATCCGACCCTGTGAGTATTGAAGCATGACCGTTTCTTTGATTTAAGTTTAGTTTATTTTATTTTTAACTTTCATATACTTTAAAAACTGATAAAAGTTAAAACTAAAACTTCTTAAATTTTTTTATAATTAATAACTTTATATATTTTAAAATTTGATACATTTTGAACTTTTACATATTTTTAAATGATTTTTTAATATTTATATACTTTTAAGTAGTTTTTAGTTTTTATATACAATTAAACATTTTATATATTTTAGAATTTTATATTTAAACATTTCATATATTTAAGGATTTTATATTTAAACGTTTTATATATTTCAAAATGTTACATATTTTATAAGTGGTATAAATTTTTTTAAATCTAATATGTTAATAGAATCTAGTTAAGTTTCATTTCAATCAACAAATTTGTTTTATATATGCTTACACAATAAAGATAAAATCCACATAGACTGAATTCCACCTCATCAGAATTTGTTAATTTATGCTATCCTTTTTAGAGTTTAATATATCTTTGAAAAGGGCCAATTTTGGATAGCTAAACTCTCAAATTAAAAAAAAAAAAAAAAAAAAAAAAAAAAAAAAAAACTAGTTAACAATATAATTTTAAAATTGAAATTATTTCATCTGACAGAAAAAAATTTCACTTGATTTTTACAATATGAGAACTTGTTTCAGTGGAAAAGATATGTTAATTTGCACTTTATAAAATTGACATCAAGGCATTTATTTCATCAGAAAAGGCCTTTTTTTCGAATGTATTTTTTGTCGAGAACTAATTAATATTAATTTACTAAAATCTTAAAGTATGTAATACTCATTAAGTTACAGGAAAAGTATAATTCCTTCCTATTATTTAACACGCTTTCTTTCAAGTCACTTTACTGTATTTTAAACTTGCAACTCAATTTTGATTTACTTCTTGCAATCCTATAGATTTGAAGATGTATGCATAGACATGGTGACTATACAATATAAAATAATGATAATTCATTAATCATAAATACAATTATAATTAATAAAAAAAATTCATAATCTGCATTGTATGTCAGATAAATGTCGCTTTTGAAAGCTACTTTTCTCTCTCTTCCTTCATGGTCGCTTGATGAGAGGGAGGTTACTAACATTATTATCTTGAAAAGAAATGTACGTATGATTAATTTATGTATGATTCTTTACATATTTTAAGTACTGTATAGTTATTTTCGTACGAAACAAATACACTTGCAACATAAAAAAATGAAGATTATTCAGTTGAAAAATCGGATTAAATGTAAAAATAAAATTAAAAATAATATTTTAATACACTAAAAAGTAAACAAAAAAATCTTCAACTACCTTAAACTTTAAGTTGTATATGGGCGATTCTGAAATTAAAGGGAATTTGCGGAGGTAAAAAACATAAAAATAAATTAGATAACAAAATTGAAATGTTACTCTTAAAATTTTATAACAAAACTAATACATTTACTACTTCAAAAAAAAAAAAAAAAAAGGGAAAGGGAAAATATTTTTTCTATAAAAAATAGTTTTCTAATTTTGCTGGACAAGGAGGTTACATTTGCAGCCATGGAGGTTACAAGTGACACTTTAAATGATAATTAAGTAAGTTTAGCTCACATAATTTTGTTTTTGCTAAATTTTCAGAAAATCTATAATGAACCCTCTTTTGATCAGTAATGGTTGCTGCAATTTTAAAGAATAACTTTTGTATCAACAGTAAAAACATCATCAACACAGATATATCTAGTCCAGATTTTTAAAAAAACTTATTGATGCAATCTTGTCCAACAGAAGATTGAATAACGCCAACATAATGCTTTATGGTAATTTTTATTGTACAAAATTTCACCCGAGCAAAAGTATTTTGTGTGTAAGTGGCCTTTCTTCTATATTGATGTCTGAGGAGCATAAAACACTGGTATGTTCTTCAGGAAACGAAGAATCTTCTTTAAATCTATCCCTCCTTTTTCATTCAGACTCTCTATTCATCTGTCGTATCTTTTCTCTTTGAGTATCTGATATTTTACTACGTTTTTTTACCCTTATTTTTATTTGTACTTTTGGTAACAGTTGAAGCTGAACTAAGATATATTCTTCTCTTTTTTTCTTGGATCCATTTCAAACTCTAATGAATAAATTAAATCAATAATTTTAGTTAAACCTTGGTCTAACTATAGTAAGCAGGCACGGGCCAGGACAGCTGGGAGCAAGGTGCTATGGCTTGCTCCAAAATGAAAAGTTGAAGATTGAGATTAAAAATAATGTAAAAGGTAAATGGACCTTTGCCTTTTTACAAAGATAAACCCCTCATGACTGTCTAAAAGTCAGGCAACAGAATTATGTATGCATTCACTAAGTACGAAAAATGTTAATCAAAGATTAAAATTGAACTTCTATTGTTAAATCAAAAACCAGTTAAAACACTTTATAAAATAGTTTATAAATCTATAAATAATTGGGCCTATAACATCATAGACACATAACTCTCAGTAACCTCT
The DNA here is from genome assembly GCA_963978545.1 of Linyphia triangularis. Taxonomy (NCBI): domain Eukaryota; kingdom Metazoa; phylum Arthropoda; class Arachnida; order Araneae; family Linyphiidae; genus Linyphia; species Linyphia triangularis. The sequence continues at coordinate 5,326,548 of OZ021733.1, forward strand.
ATGGTTAATTGTAACCTCCGTGGTTAACACAATCCATGGATGTTACTTCCATGGAGGTTACAAATAAATAGATTACCATGCTTAAATTCGAACTTAAAAGACTAAGGATACACTGGCATTGTTTTTAGAGAAAAAAAAAATGGTTATTTGATAAGAGTTAACTTCAAAAGTACGTTTAACATTTTAAGGAATAACATTACTGGTTACAAGGACAAAAAGAACTCAACTGATTTTTGAGGATTGGAGAGATTTTTCACAAACAAAATAAAACTATGCACATCCAACAACATCACCAAACGAAATGGTTAACTTGAGCTTCACTTCAATTCTGCTAAAGAAGACTGTACTGCTATCTAGTAGAGTTTTAAACAAGTTAAAGATATCCCATGGATGTTACTTCAGCACTCCAGGGACAACTTATGTGCTTAAAATAAACTAGTAAAATGCATTAAAATTTATATTTCTTTGTGATTAGTTAATTATTTATATAATAAATAAATGTTTAACCCAGATTTTTTTTCACAAATATATTACTAATCATTTTTATTACTTAAGTTAACACTAAAAAACAGGAGTGAGGACATTCCATGGAGGTTACATTTCCCATACTTTGGATGTTTAAAAAAAATATGTAAAATAAAGACTCAAAACATTAAATGTAAACATTTTTCTACTTCATATCAATTTTCTCATTTAAAAGAATAAATATTAAGGTCAATAAAATCTCAGGGACTGAAATTTTCCCTTAATTTCAGAATCGCTCATATACTGATAATAATGAGTATACTGCAATTTACTAAAATGAAAACGGGATAAGTATTCATTCTCAAAAACGAACTCAAATTATTATGAGTGTAACACGCTTGAATTTTAATGAGTTAAAATAGCATATTCCGTATAGAGTTTAAAATATTTGCAGATAACTTTTAAAAACCTTTAAATGCATTATTAAAATGTTCACATTGAAATTTCACATTAAAATGTTCACAAATACATTTTAACTTTATATATATTTATAATTTTATCGATATTTTTAATTTTATAAACTTTTTTGTTTTAGATATTTTTAAATTTTAAATATTTTTTAAATTCTAGATACTTTTTAATTTTATATAACTGTTGTATACTTTGTAATGATGTATTAAATTTCCAAATACCAAAACTTTGTATTTTTTTTAATTCATTCATTATTTTTCATACTACCTTAAGTTAAAAACCATACTAATATTTCAAAAATTAAACTGCTTTTCCAAAGTAGTAAAATTTGCAATTTATACTGAAATATTTATAAATTTAACGACTTGAATATATCCATATGTCCATATCATATTGAATATATCCATATCATGGTTACATCTTAAATAATATCTTTTGCATACATTTTATGTATAAAAGAAAGTTCCCATTGGGAATCGAACATCCATAATAAGAAGGAAACTCAAAAGTATACCCCCCCTTCCAAAAAATAAAACAACAACTCTATAAAACCCTTGAATATTCATTGCAAAACATCACATGTCAGTACTCAAATCCCACCAACAACTTGAAACCCATCCAAGTTGTATCCTTTAATCAGTGGATGTTATTTATAAAATTTTTAATACATATAAGTTTTACATATCATATCAGTAAAAAAAAAAAAAACCCGATAAATATTATCAAATATCAAAGTTGTATCTTATTATTTTTTTTATCAGCCTCTTAAAGTTTTTTCATAATCTCTTAAAGTAAGTCGTAAGAGCAGACCAATTTTTTCCGATTTAAATTCAGGTTCGATTTATAACCAGAAATACGTCTTTTAACTAATGTTGAAATGGCATTCTCGTATTATCTGACTGGCAGATTCAAAGCAGTTCTTACGATTTTCTTATCGTTAAGTTTCCTTGAATGAGCTTTAGTTCCTTTTAATCCCGGTTACTGATATTTTAAAACAAAATATTTGTTTTATATGTATTTGATAGATTTAGTTTCCTAGTTTGGATGCTATCTCTTTTCGGCAGTATAAAAAATTTCTGTCTTTCTGAACGTTTCTAAGCTGTGTACTATAAGGGATAATCGGAAATGAAAAATTTATTTTCTAGCTTTATTTGTTATTTGTTAAGTTAGATGACATATTCGTCGCCCTAATGCTACAACTAGATAACTGCAAAACCACAGTTTTGAGAAAAATACATTTGAAATTTTTTCAAATCATTGAAATCGCACTACAGGCTTAATATAAATAGAATATAATGAGACCGTGATACAATTCTCCACATGTGGCATATAGCGAAGGCGGATAATTTATGATACATCGTTCACATATCTAAAGAATTATAATTTTGGAGTTACTTAGTTGTAGCATTGAGGTGATGATCTGATAACAAAAACCCTACCAATTTGAAGTTTCCTCATCAATTTGTCAAGTTGGTTGGTTAACATGCGACCGTGTATCCAAGCTTTAAACCGCTATCTCTATTCTTCTTATATTGTTATTTTGGACACACTCTTCCGAACGAAATTTAAAGCACTTACGGTTGAATTTCGGACAGTTCTGCTAACCTTATCAGTACCTTCAAATTTTTTTTTTATAATAAATGTTAATTTTGTTAAGGGTAATCGTTTCGATGAGAGGTTTTATTTGGCATATAGCATGTGTTTGAATCTTTGTCTGAAAAAGTTGACTTCAGATTGCATTTTTGTGCATAAGCTTACCAGTACATTAATCGAGAGTAGAAGCTAAGACAATAGTATAAGATGAGCAAAGATTCATTAATATAAATTTTAATAAAATGAATATTTTATATGGATACTAATGAGAAGGAAAGATAAATCATAATATTGTTTTAATATTTAATAAAAAATTGTGAAACTAAATTATTTTAACAAAGCACCTATACTTGAAAAAGTACAAAATTTACGGAAAACATTTATTATTAATTAAAATTTACAGAAATGTATTTTATTCATATTTTATTTGCTTTATTTAAGCAAATATTGTTCAGTAAAACTTTTTATAGTACAAAGGCAAGATTCAGCAAAATACATTTTTCTTAATCTGAGTATATGCGTGTGTTTGATCTTCAATCCTTATTCGAAATCAATTTAGTTTATCTTGACATAATAACAAGCTTAATTTTTTACCTAATATGTTATACCAATACAGGAACCTTTTCGAGGTCTCAAAGATAAGCAATTACAATATTCAAGCTTTTCAACACATTCAACGAGGAGATACATCTTAACCAGCGTAAGAACTTTAAAACATTTAATGTTCTTTAAATAACTCACTACTCTCTCCCAGGTTAGAATAAGTTCCTGAATTTCTTCAAAATTATTATTTGTAACATCACTGGAATTAAAAAAAAAAAGAAAAAAAAAAAAAAAAAAAAACACTTCTTGAAAACACTAGTAAAAAATGTAATTAAAATGTTGACATTGTATTTGTTAACTATATCCTTCACTATAATATTCAAGTAATAACTAAAACTATTCCTATGATATGCCAGCCCACAACATATAACGGACAATTCTTTGCTGTACGCATAGGACATTTTGGCTCTTTTTTCTTTTTGTAATCAGATTATAATTTTAAAATTATAATGGATCTAGTAGTTATGTTTTTGTTTTATATAAAATTAGCTCGTGGCAAAGTTACATATGAAAATAATTATTTTAACTTGATCAAATATGCCTCTTATAAAACCGACTCACGGGGCCGTATCACCGTGTCCCGTGCGTCGGTGCCTCGTAAATGTGTATTTGGCCTAGTTAAATTATTTTTTCACGTAAATTTTCACCAGACTAATTTAATATACAACAAAAATATAACTACTAGAACCATCATATAATCTGATTACGAATACCAAAAAAAAAAAAAAATCCCATGCGTCATTCAGATAATTGCTCAAAGGTTAGACATTAATTGGTGAAGGTTGGATACTAGTTGAATAATGGTCATAGCTGATAGATATTAATTTATATTTTTTTTAGAAATCCCTTGCATTTATAAGTAGCATATACATATATACTTAATTATGCCACTTATTAATAATAATCCGCTACTTGAGAAAATGTTGAAATTTTAGCCCCGTGCAGCTCTTATATTCTATAAATGCGTGTAAAACTAATTAAGAAGGATACTTTTCATCCTCATTTACCATTAGTCTATTTTGCTTCTATAAACATAGATAGCAGTTAGTAGGACAGCAGTCTTATACTTTATAGAGCCACCGAAACTGTCAGACCCTGAGCTTTCTTGTAAGCTATAGAGACGCTGAATTGAATAAGCCAAAACAAATTGTGTCCACGACTCAAAACATTTTTAACAACATTAAGTTACAAATAATATAAATGGTAGAAAAATAACAAAACATAAAAAGATGCGCAAAGTTGTAATTAAAATTACAATTTGGTACTCAGAGAACAGTTGTGACGTCACTATGTTAACTTTATACTGTAATATTATCTTTTAAGTTTTTCTATTTTAATCTTGTGGCAACACCTAAAGAGTTTCAGTTACGATATAGAATTAAAAAGAATGCTACTGGAAAATAAAGCTGCATTAGGTTTAATAATTAATTGATGGCATAAAATATTATTGCTTTTAAAATGAACATTCACATGACGATTTAAATATACATCAAAACTATGCCCTACAGAACAATAAATAATATAGTAATAACAAAAAGTAATTAAAAAAACACCAAACAATTTCGAATTTTATTAAATTGTCATTCAATATTAAAAATAAAATTTTCTTTTAAAAAATATCACAAAAATTCCATTTTGATGCTTTACTTTTGAATTTTGAATGCACGTGTTTGAAAATTTCCCTTGCAAAATGTTAATTTTTTCCTTATTATCTTTAACATTTTACAGATTTTTAGAATTCTAAGCATCAGATGGCGCCACTATACAATAAAAGAAAAATAATACCTGCAAATTTGTTGGTAGTATTGAAGATGTTCTTATATGCAAGAAGAACACGTGGACTGCACCAGAACATCGTTAAATCAATATTTCTGTGAAAAAAGATAAGCCTTCCGGTGGTCCTTCATAAAGAGCCTAACCAACATTAGCACATCAAATATGAGAAAAACCCGAAAATTATTTACAGGTCAATCAACGCGGTCTCTTCTTAATCCATTATTTCTATTCAGAATAATTTATGAGGCCTTTTCATGCTTGTTAGGTAAATGATTAAAACATTTACCTCCTTGATTGGGGAAAATAAAAATTATGTCATCTTCCAAATTTTTTTTTTTTTTTTTTTTTTTAAATTCTGACAGATTTGAAAGACGTTGCAAAATATGGAAAAGGTAGATATTGACAAAAGGTGGCCAGTTGGCCAGTTTCAATTAAAATACCTTCAGGAATTGACATCCATGGACTTGTGGCCTTTAGTGACAAGTATTCGCTTAAGGTACTTGCCTACCGTTCGGAGCACTTTAAAAAAAAAAAAATATGTAGGAATATTTTAAGTGTCTTTTTATAATTAGTACTACTATATATTAGTAATACAGGGAAAAAAATTCAAATTTATTATTGTTATTTTTCAAAAATTACAATTTTGCATGAAATTTTGATGAACTATTTCAAAAAATTAAAATAAGGTAAACGAAAAACTATTCAGTTTTTTAGGAAATAAATTGTATTTAAATAAACTACATGCTTATAGCTAGGGCATATACTACATTAAGAAAAATATATTCATTAAAACTTTTTTTATGGATGGTCAAAAAATAAGTTAATGATATTTTAACAATTTCACCTTGTTTATATTCAAAGTAAAGGTGGTATTTCATAAAATTACCATCCAATCTCAATTTCTATAACAGATGCCCTAGAAAACAATCAACAAGAGGAGTAAAAAAAAATTATAATGATTCATGAATAATTTTTGGAGTTATGACATTTCAAATTATCAATATTTGTGTGAAAATTAGTTCTGAGAAAAATGCGTTTATACTTTAAAACACTCAATTTTTATATAAACCATATTACTTACACACTTAAAATGCACCTTTTTTACAATTTTTTTATTTATTAAAATGAAAAAAATAATAATATTTTGAAGGAAATCACTTTTTAATCGGCAACTTTTGGTTTTGGTATGCTATTTCCGGTCATTTCCGGTTATAATTTACAGTTTTAGATCAGTTTCAATTGTCATAACTTTTGTTCGAATCAACGCTGAGTTAATAAGAAGACAGTTTTAGCAACTTAAAAATTTGGGCTAAAATATTTACGAATAATATTTTTTTTGGTCAAATTTCATCAAAATCGACCTTTTCAACTTAGGCAAGGACCTTAACATGCGAAAGATCCCACGAACGAATCCTGAATTCCGATTATGGCAATCGCTTTTCAAACTCTACTTTAAAAAGTGAGTAGAGATGTCACGAATGTGACAATCGATTATCAATCTGCCTAGTGAGAGTTTCCCTGGTTTTCTCCTATTCGAGATGCTTTCTTTAAAATACCACCAGAAAAGTTACTATAGCTGCTTTTTAAACAAGGATATGTGCAGCATTACCCTTGTCTATCTCTTGAGCCAAATAATGTCCAAACCAACAGAGCACCTAATTGAAGCTTATATTCAGAGTAAAAAAAAGGATCGTCAAGGCATCGAATATTAATATTTAATCAAATTATCAGCGATTTAATGATACTCAATGTTCAAAATGTTTTTCCAAACAACGATTCTTTTGAAGGATAAACAACGTCGAAATTGATAAAAACATTGATATCAGAAGAGTACTTTATTACAACCCGAAAGAATCTTAACACTTTCATCAGAGAACCAATAGACCAATATCATCAATAATCAATAGAACCAATATCATCAATAATCAAAAGAACCAATATCATCAATAATCAATAGAACCAATATCATCAATAATCAATCGAACCAATATCATCAATAATCAATAGAACCAATATCATCAATAATCAATAGAACCAATATCATCAATAATCAATAGAACCAATATCATCAATAATCAATAGAAACAGTATCATCAATAATCAATAGAACCAATATCATCAATAATCAATCGAACCAATATCATCAATAATCAATAGAACCAATATCATCAATAATCAATCGAACCAATATCATCAATAATCAATCGAACCAATATCATCAATAATCAATCGAATCAATATCATCAATAATCAATCGAACCAATATCATCAATAATCAATCGAATCAATATCATCAATAATCAATCGAACCAATATCATCAATAATCAATCGAACCAATATCATCAATAATCAATCGAACCAATATCATCAATAATCAAAAGAACCAATATCATCAATAATCAATAGAACCAATATCATCAATAATCAATAGAAACAATATCATCAATAATCAATAGAACCAATATCATCAATAATCAATAGAACCAATATCATCAATAATCAATCGAACCAATATCATCAATAATCAATCGAACCAATATCATCAATAATCAATCGAACCAATATCATCAATAATCAATCGAACCAATATCATCAATAATCAATAGAACAAATATCATCAATAATCAATAGAACCAATATCATCAATAATCAATCGAATCAATATCATCCATAATCAATAGAACCAATATCATCAATAATCAATCGAACCAATATCATCAATAATCAATAGAACCAATATCATCAATAGTTAGTGAAGCTTTGGTCAGTGAAGCCATTACTAAAAGTTGAAGTGCTTTATAATATTATTCTTATTATTATAATTTCTGATAACTTTTTTCCAGGAAAAAGATTTAAGGTTTTTTTTTCACTTAATTTTGCAATAAGTTATTCTATTTATTGTTGATTGTGCAAATTTCCACATTACAAAACTGCTGTATCAAATCCCAAAGCAGTGTCAAAATTTAAATCAATGTCTTGTTAGAGAGAATTTATAACCCAGTACACCTTCTTTCATCTTAGTCTGAAAAGTTTTTTCGTAGTTTTTTCATCTGGTACACAATTTCAAAAAATGGACTGAAATCTTTCAAGTATAAATGATTTAATTAAATTAAGAGAAATAATTATTTCGAGTTTGAAACAGTTTATAATATTATGAGTAGATTTTTCACGTCAGTGACTAGCCATTCAAATGATTGTTTTTTAGAATTTTTTTTGTTTTTTTGTTTTACAATTTCTTTCAATCAATTATTAAATCAATTATTCTTTCAAACGTTACTAAATAAAAAATATGTGTCTGGTAAGACTGTGAATATTCTCATTCTAGGATTTATTAGAAAGATAGATAAAATAATTAAAAAAAAGTCCTCTCCAATTTAGTGGTTTTGACTATTCTTTAATAAATTTGAGTTTAAAATATTTTCAACAAATCTACTTGACGATAATTTCGTCTGTAAAAAGTTGCCAGTTTCTAGTTTTGGCAAGAAATGTTGATCTTCTTCATGACAGATATACAGGCATTGGGTGTGCACACCATGTTAAAGAAAAAATATCCATGAAAAAAAGGGAACACTGGTTACATATTGCACTCAAATGAGGAACTTGCACAAGTGAGGAAAATGAATATTTTTTGTATTTTCTAGTGTTATCCAACAAATATATTTGAGCAGTGTAATTATTTTTTATCTTTATGCTTTCAATTAATCAAAAATCGAGTTTGAAATTAGCCGAAATCAAAGCAAAAGTCACTTGACCAAAAACGCATGAAAAAACCTCGACGTGGTTACGCAGAGATAAAGTCGCAAAATGAAGGAGAAACCATGCTTATTCCTCGTCTAAAACAGGTTTTAGACTGGTTCATTATCTGAGCGTTGACGTTTCACGTAAAAGTGGCTTTTTCCCTCCAAATCGCAAAGTGAAAAACTAAATATTGTTTTAACTATCTATCCGAGCTCAAATTTTTGAAAGAATGGTATTGTTTTTCATGATTTTTTCTCTACTTTTATTTAAAAATAAAACCAAAAAACATAAAAGTTCCTCATTACAGATATGCAAATTTTTCTACGGATTTTCACTTTTTTTTTACGGTTTGCCCATAGCCAAATGCTTATATTACGATAAATGAATACGAGATTCAATAGTGATTAATTACATCAACATAACACTTAGTAAAATAACGTAAATCTCGGCAATAGCGAAAGTATTGGTGAATTCCAAAAGCATTGTTAAAAGATTGAAAAAAGATATTTCACATAGGTTATTGAAGTATGCTTCACAGAATACCTGTATATCTGCAAAAATCTATATATAAAAAAAAATGGGAAATCTGTGAGAGTTACGGAAAATCTGTAAAAAGTAGATATTTTTTTAATTGATGAAATAAAAAAAGCACAGTTTTGATCCATGGAAGGTTTTTAATAATTGTATATAGTTGTTTTTGTCATAGGGGTTGCCATACTATTATGCCTTATTTATACCTAGTTTAAAAAAAACGTCAAAATACCAAATTTCATTATTTTTCAAGGCATGCTTAGTAATTTAAATGAGGACGAGGAAATTACAAATTAATGCCAAAAAGAAAAATTCTCTTTTAGGCTTTATTTGTTAAATAATAAATACATCTATATAATTTAGATTTTTTTGTTTAATGATAGTAAGTTCAAAGCCTAAAGCGTAACATAACTAACATGCAAGTTTTTCATTAAACATCTTTTTGTTTTATTAATTATATTTAAAGTTTAAAATGTTTTTAAAAGAAACATTTTATTTCTTTCATTTAATTTATCATGGTCAAATTCTCCTGAAATTGTTTTATTTCCATTTTGACGTTTGGCATATTTTAACAAAAATGTTGAAAAGCTTACTTTTGACGACCATTTTATACTAGATTACATTTGAAATTAATTAAAGTTTAATTGCGGTAAAAAATGTTTTAAAGTAAAAATTTGGAGTATTTCTTTTATCTTTTCAAACTTTTGAAAACATAGGCAGTAAACTTTTATATTTTAACAGATTCAGATAGTCACAAACGAATATTGAAATGTGCTGTGTATTTTGCAGCTAGGAAGTTGCATAAATTCGTTTCTTTGTAAGCTATACACTTCTTTGTAAGCTATACATATTAAGAAGTTACCGGAGACTAAACCGAGCTGTTGTTATTACGAGAAAATATTTTATTCTGAACAAGATCACATGAAAGGAGCGGAAATATATAAACACGAACAGTAATAAGTTTAGTTGCATCTAGTTCTAGTTCTAGTTCATAGTTCTCACTGTTCAAATCATAACAACACACACTGTGTATAGCTTACAAAGAAACGAATTTATGCAACTTCCGCGTTGCAAAATACACCGTGATTGAGCCAAACTCATGGATCAAATACAAAACGAGAGCTTAGCATGGGAGACGAGGTTAAATTTCCAATGTTGGCACTACCTAATTTGCCGACTACGGTCAAATTTCCAACGATGGTGCTACGCAATTTCTTCTTTCAAAAATAAATAAACACAAATGGAATCGTGTGATCTAAGTAGAAAGTTCTCAATGGACACGTTGAGCATTTTTTTTTTTTAATTTTTCATTTTATTAAGAGTGACGAAAGACAAGAAAAATTTGGAAATCTGTTCAATATTTCTCGAGTTATATCCGTTACAATTTCCCCTTTTTAAAAACGCGGCAAAAATGAGACTAGCTTAGCTGTGACGTCCTTCTACGTCATAATCCGACTTTTGCTTCGCGCGGTCTTGGAAACTGTCGTGAATTTATTTGCATTGCTAAAGCGCGTTTTGATTTTATTAAAATCTTGTATTCTTTTAATCGATTTAAAATTATGTCCTCAAATTCAGGGTACAAACATTGCCTCGTCCCGAATTGTAAGAATTCTTCAATTTCCAACGCTGCTAAATTATTTATCAGTGTTGCTAAACACGCAGATATCCGCAAGAAGTGGTGTAAAGTCATGAAAACGGGACAATGTGTCTGCAAAAAGTTTTCGGCACGTTTGTGAAGATCATTTTGATGTGATAATAGCACACCTATTACTCTTGTTTTTATATAATGACCGAATTATTTTGAAATTCTATGATCTACTGTGGTTCCCAAAAGTGTTCGTATAGTTTAAAAATGTGTAGAAAAAGTAGTTCTTCAGTTTGGAATTGAATTTGAATATTAATTCCTATATTTTTAAATTAATTCTTAATGAAACCTAATACTTAAAAAAAGTAGTGAATCATTTTGTTTTTATAAAAATATAAATTCATAGAGATAAAGAAAAAAAACTCAATGGTGTTCGTTCGACTTAACATTTTCTGATAAATTCACAGTTTCTGGCTTTTTTTTTTTTTTTTTTTTTTTTTTTAATTTTTGTATTATGGAAACATGTAAAAAATCGATTGTCTGTACTATTTGATTTTGCAATTCTTATAATCCATTTGCTATTTAAAATGTCTCGTAGTCACATAAAAAAACGATGAGGAACTCTTATTTGAATATTTTGAACGATAAATTAAAATTGTCAGACCAAAATTAGGGCTTTACGAACGACTTTATTTTTTATCAAAATAATAGTCCGAACACACTTTATTCAACATTTGCCTCTGGTACAGTATCCCCAAAAAAAATCAGAACGATGGCTATATCTTCGGTTCTAATTATCGTAGAATCTTACGGTTTGCACCAAAATGTTTTGCTTATGATTTTCTATATATCTGATGCAATTTTTTTTCTTAAGGGACCGTTTACTAAGTAAAAGTAAAGCTATCTTCGAAAATTTCAAAACGAACCCCTATATTTTATCATTTCATTCGATTTAGAATACATAATTTACTCTGTATACCAAATTTCAAAGCAGTATGTTGAAAAACACGTCACTTATGAGCGAAAATGTTTCGACCATTTTTTGACCGATCTTCTGGAAGAATTTCCATAAAACGAAAGATATTTTTAAGATTCTACTTCACAGCGGGAGAAATCGAATGTCAATGAGGCGTTTCACGACTTTAAAAAATACAAATATTAGTCTAAAATTGCATAGAAACTACTTGGATTTATAGTGTCATGTTTAAAATTAATACAAAAATAGCAAGTAAACGCTAAAGTAACATAATTTATTTACAACATTAAAGATGTGCATTCTTCACACGAAATAAATAAAATATCGAAAACTGTAATTGCAGATGTATAACTTATACTACTGATGATTAGAAAATTAATAAACATAAAATGTAGGCATTAGTAAACAGTATTCAGCAAAGGGTGATTATTTTACAGAAACATGTCACTGTAAACACAAATGTAACTTGATCGTTGAAATTATTTCAACGATCGCATGATTCAGTAAAATAAAAAAAATCACATGATTCAGTAAAATTTTTAAAGGATAACTTATTGAAATTGCTTAAAAAATTTTGTTTTAAATAAATGTAATTTAAGAAAGTAACTTTTAAAAAAAAAAAGAACACTGTTGAAAACCACACAAAACATATGTTCCACGATTCCAAACACGTTAGACAGATTAAAAAAATATATATAAAAAATAAAACTGCTTTTTTGTATAAAATAATATTTCTTTTTGTAATTTCAAGAAATTCTGTTCCAATTCACCCCGCTGTTCCTATTCACCTCATTTTACGATAATTGAGCGTTGTGCGATTTTCACACCTCTAGTTTACCTTGAATTAATCTTTGATGGTTTTCAAAAGTCGTCTACTATACGGTCCCTTAAAGTGAGCGTTTTTTACATTTTCGCTAAAAAATCGAGAACTAAAAATCAAAATGGAATGAAAAAAATTGTGTGGGGGTTTTAGACCATGGTAAATCTAATGAAAGCAAAAAAATAAATATATGTTTCTATTAAAAAAAAAAATTTAAATTGTTTTATTAATTAATAATTAATTATTAAAAAAGAAATGGATGCAAAAGTTGATTGCTATTTATGTTTGGCAATTTACAAACTATCTTTTAAAAAAAATCACGCAAATATATTGATTATTTAAGTATTTATGGCTAAAAAACCAACTTTTTTATTTAACATTAATTTATCCTTTTCTTTTTATCATTTAAATTACAAACCATTCGTTAGAAAATTACGAATTTTTGTATTTCGACATTTTTTGGATGCTGAATCCAAATAAGGGATAATATTACGAGGTTGCTATTGAACTTTTTAAAGTTTGGTTCTGTTTTAATATGTAGATGACCCCTCATGACAAAAAAACAAACAAAAACTAAATGCAATTATTAAAAACCTTCCACGATTTACAACGGTACCTTTTGTTTGTTATATCAACAATTAGAGCACAAGATATAGCCATCGTTCTGATTTTTTTTTTTGGGTACTCTACCTCTATAATCTATAATATAAAATTTAAAAACACCATCTCAGTCACCAGATTTGAAACCATAGAACACATTTGTACACCCATAGAACACAGAAAACTGATGTAAGAAATCACAACATTAAAATGAAAAGGCAATTTAAAAAGCATTGTCTCCGTATCTTTTCCTTGCAGATCTGTAAAAAAAAAGTGCAAATAAATATCAAGGATTTTAAAACCATAAAGTATAGTTATTTTTGTTATTTAAGACTTTTACAAACTTTATGAAAATTGTAAAGGAATTTTGAAATATAATCCTTTTTAGGTTTTATTATTATCATCCTGAATAAAATATAAATATTGTATTAACTATGTAATGGCAGAAGCTATATTTACATGACCAGAAATAAAAACATTGCCTATGCTTGTGATCTTGAGTATATGTAACTTGTTAAAGACGAACGCAAAATAAAAATACATCTACAGATAAATAGCAGGGCATGAAATAAATGAGAAAAAATAATAATAATAATAAATAGAAGCTTTTTAAGCCTTTCAAGTTAATAAGAGTTCGTCCTAGCGGACTGTATGCGAACATCGCCGCCCGACTGTTCTTAATAAACTAAAATTATTTTTTATAAAAGTAGGTCAAAGAAAATTGCATCGGCATTTTGATTGAACAGGAATATACAAACACAATTAAATTAAATGTATAAGCAAATTAAATTCTATTTGGTTTCTATTCTGCTTTGATAATTTGGAAGAATTTGTTAAAACGATCCATTTTATTTTCTTTGATAATAAATGTCGCCAACTTTGTGAATGACAGGTGTACAAGTTATCCAAAGAGGTAACAAGTGTTCTTGAAAATGGGAAAGTAAAATTTCTAGCGGAATATAAGTTAATCTGAACTGAAAAAAATGCTTTCAATAAAAAAAATGCTATATTGAAAATAATGGCAAACTTTTTTTTACTCTATTGGATTTTAATGGCAGTTGCTTACATAGCACGCCAAGTACAGACATTTCACTTATTAGTAAAAAATGTGGTAACTTCTACTATTTAAATCCATCAATTTGAAAATTTGATTTTAAAAATAATACTGCACATACAACTGTACTATGGAAAACTAGTGTTTTTATTACTTTCTTAGGAGTGAAGAGTTGTTGAAAAATGGATAGCACGAAATAGCACCAAAAAATTTATGAACAAGGAAAAAGTCATTTGGTTCTTGTACAAGAATCAAATTAACTTGTATAAGAATGATTTGTACAACTTGTATAAGAATGACTTGTACAAGAATAAAATGAAGATTCTTGAACCTGAATTTTAATAGAACATACAATTTATTGGTAAATATGTGTTTCGTTTCGAATAGTTCGTAAAGTATGTAAAATTTTGAACTCCGAAAATATTGTAAAAAAATTGGCGACTGTAATGTTTTTCAGTTTAAGTGGATGGAATGATAATTGAAAATAAAAACTTACAGTAAAAATACGTTATATTCAATCAAGTTAAAGACAAATGAAAAATTGTTTGTAAAATGGGTGCATACCTTTCAGATTTTACACCATGAATTTCAGCTCCAATGAAATCGTGAATAGTTCCAAAGAAGTGAAATATCGCTAGCAAATCTAGTTTTGGCAGGTTATCGGATTGCCCTTTTGCAAATTAATAGTCATTGATTTCTTTAAGAACAAATTACACAAACGGTATTGGTATAATGATAATACTAGAAAAGAAAAACGTAGCAGGAAGGCGGTGATCGTAGGTCGTCGTAGGTAAACCAATGAAGGAGAACAATTTGCATCGGATTGTGACGTCAAATCTAACCAGCCAATGATGGAACGTTTTGAGGTTACTTCACGATTCCACTGTTTTTACGATTTTTCTTCTTTCGATATTTAAATTTTTAACAGCAATATAACTTGCATATTCGGAATCAGCTTTGCTTTCTTTATTAAAAATTATTGCTTTTTACCATTTTTAAAAAATACGCAACTTCTTCATTCGAGGTTTCTCCCATTCAGTACATTGAATGCAAAGAAGTTCATTTAAAATACCATTCTCTAAAATATTCTCCTTTGAAACTGGCCTAGTATATAACTGGTTTACGTGTTATAAAATTTTGACGTAGTATAATTTCATTTAGATCTTTTTGCGCCATATAAAATAAATTAAAGTACTTTGCATTCGAAATCAGATAATAGTAATTTAACAAATTTATATTCGTATGCAATATTCCATTACGTTGAAATATATACACAAAGTTAAAAAATAAGATTTATTAATTAAATAAATAAAATTTAATCCTTTGTCTCCTTAGGTAAGTGAAACATAAGAAATTAGTGTTACTTAATTAGCATAAAGTATTTTATCAAGGTCAGATAAAACCATTATTTAAGAGTTTTATATTTGTCAATTTTATTATTAATGCTAATATGTACATTAAACTTCTGTAATTTTATTTTCCAACCTTAATTGGGTCATGAGAAAGTTGCTCCCTCTTCACCTTTGTAAATTATGCTACATTAAAATTAATTTCTGGTTGGATTACTTCACTTATTGACTTATTTTGCATTAGCATCTTGTTAAGCTTCATACCATTAAATCTAAGTAGTTTCTGAGTAATTTTAGATTAAAACCTGTAATGCCTCGCAACACGCGTTCGTTACGTTTGCTTGCAGCGCTTTAATGCTCCAGTCCTTTAAATTACTCTTCTTAATATTGAGATTTGCCTTTAGCTCATGAGTGGCGTGTTTTCCAACATACAGAGCTGAAATTTGATATTTAGGAAAAACAAAGTATTCTATTTTTAATAAAATAAAAATAATAAAAAAAATAATAAATAAATAGGAGCACCAAACATATAAAGAACTGCAAACAAATTACTTTGACCCAAACCGCAATATTCTACGACTTTTAAAACTGAAGAAAATAGTCATCGCTGTTTTTTTTTTTTTTTTTAATTATTATTATTATTATATTATTATTATTATTATTATTATTATTATTATTATTATTATTATTATTATTATTATTATTATTATTATTATTATTATTATTATTATTATTATTATTATTATTATTATTATTATGATTATTATATTATTATTATCTTGTGTACTGTACGTAAAGTACGCAACGCAAAAAAAAAAAATCCGAATGATGGCTATATCTTCGGTTCTAATTATCGTAGAATCCTGCCGTTTGCATCAAAATGTTTTGTTTGCGATTTTCTATATGTCTAGTGCAAATTTTTTTTGATTATGGGGCTGTATACTAAGTAAATTTAATTTTATATTTAAAAATTTTAATAGGTTGGTTGGTTGTATTCAGATTATCTGGCGCCGTCAGCAACACGAGGGATATAATGCGCCGAAACATTCGTCATTAGACAAGCCAACATACATTTACAAACACCCAACCAACACGGGACTCGAACCCGCAACCTCGCGGTCTAGAAGCTAGCACGCTAACCACTATACCGTTTGGTCGGCAATTTCAATAGGAATCCTTATTTTTATGTTTTCATTCGATTTAGAATACTTCGTTTTCCCTAAATACCAAATTTCAGTTTATTATGTTTTGAAACACGTCACTTATGAGCGAAAATGTTTTGGCTGATATTGAGGGCAAATTTCTTAAAAGCGCGGAAGAAGCCAACTTTTTGCGTGATTCGAAACGTAATCTATTACACGGTTCCTTAACGTGATTTTTTAAAAAAACTTTTGCTAAAATATTGAGAAACAAAAGTCAAAATGGAATGAAAAAAATTCTGGAGGAGTTTTCGAGCATGATAATTCTAATGGAAGCAAAAAAAATAATGTATGTTTCTATTTAAAAAAAAATTAAAACTTGTTTTATTAATTTATGATTAATTATTAAAAAATAACTGTTAAATACAAAAGTTCTTTGTTATTTATGTTTAACCTTTTACAAACTATCGTTTGAAACAAAAAAATTACTACAAGGTGAGACCGAAAAGTAAGGTGACCGATGTCATAATAATTACTGTATTATATATGTGCAGATAAATACATCACTGTCCTTCAAAGTAGTTCCCGCCGTCTACAATACACTTGTGACAACGTTCATACAAGTTCTTGAAACTTCTGGAAAAGTCCTCCTTTGAGACTGTCTTAAGTTCCTTGGTAACAGCAGCTTGAATGTCTGAGATGCTTGAAAATCGGTTTCCCTTCAGTGCCAATTTCAGTCGTGGAAAGAGGAAAAAATCCTTATTCCCCTGATGCCAGCAGACCGACATAAAATCGGCTCGGTGATTTCAGATTTATGCCGGCCCAAATGATCAATGTAATCAGTAATCAAATTTTAATAATTATTGTTCGTAATAAAATAATTCCAATAATTTAATAATTAATTAAAAAATTAATAAATTTTTATTATTAATTTTAACAATTGAATTGTTTTAATAATTATTTTAATTAAATCAATTGTTCTCCGTCTCTACTATTTTTAGTTCCTTTGAGTGATCCATAAACCATTAAAAGTTAGTTGCAAAAACTAAAAAAAAAAAAAAAATCAATAATGCAAAATAAAGAATGTTCAGGTACTATAATGTTTATTAGAAAATTAAATCCGAAATGATAATAATATGGCGCGTATGGCCCACGTGTTGCCCTTGCCCCTTTAAACTCCTACCAACCAACCGAAATGGTAATATATCTGGCGTTATATTAGTGACTTCCGATATGAGTAGAACTTTGAAATTTTAAACTTAAGTAGTTTTGGCCATTTAATTGTGCTTTTGACAAACAGAATGTTAAAATTTCAATATATTTTTTTCTAAATTTGTTTAAAGTTTTTTTACAAAGTAACTTCCAATAGGCCTAGAGTTCTGAAATTTTAAGCATAAGTAGTTATGTCCTTCTAACTGTACTTTTGACAAACAGAAAGTTAAAATTTTAATTTTTAAAAATTTCTTTAAGTCTCTTTACAAATAGTTTCTAATAATCGTATAAATCTGAAATTTCTAACATAAGTAGTTCTAATCTTATAATTTTGCTTTTCACAAGCAGAATGTTAAAATATTGTCATATGGTAAGGTAAGTTATATAAATAAAGAAAAGTCTTTTGTTTCTAGATGATGAGGAGAAGGAGGGCGTGGGGGGGGGGGGGGGAAATAAGGGTTTACATAGCAATTACTTTTTAGAGATCAAAACGAGCTTATGCTTGCTAAGTAATGAACCTTTCAGCGAGATGGTTGAGTTTGGTTAGAAATGAACGTTTCAGTGAGCGAAGTGAGCCTGTGCTTACGTAGCAATGAATATTTCAGGGAGCGTCACGCAGCAAGTACGCTAATTATATGGGCCTGGTAGAAGAATTTGGGATTTGAATTACTTTGGATTTAAAAAAAAAACAAAAAAAAAAAACGTTAAGGATGGTAACCACTTTTATAGAAAGAAAATAATTAAAAAACTAAGAAAAGCAAAACTTTCCAGACTGGCCAATTTTTTTCGACACTGACCAGCCTGATGGTTGCACGGGACAACCCTATGGTCAGTACGACCCTGCACCGTTCAGAAATAATATATAAGACTAGGGGGCTTCGCCCCCTGCTCGCTAACGCTCGCCAACCCCCAAACGTCTCGCTGCGCTCGGATTGAGCGGCTTTGCCGCTCGAATTTGTGGTTTAAACATCTTGCTGCGCTCGAATAGGTTTGCCAGCCATAAAAAATGTAACCAAATTTTTATAAATTTAATGTAAGACCTAATAGAGAAAACACCCAAATTGCAAGTTTCATAATAGAAAGTTAAATATACTATCCGCCAACATTCTGACTTAAAACTTCATTAGCTATGCCCTTACATTGAAGTCCCAATATCTTTTATTTATTCTGATAAGTCGCCCCGTTAGAGAACGACGTCCAACGCGAAGCATTTTCTGGATAGAAATACTTCAAAATAATAATTACTCTAATACAAAAATGCTTCAGAAAAACAGAAAAAATCAATTTTGAAACGAAGAGTTTAAAAAGAGCTTTAAAATTAGCAACAGGTTTGTTGTTTACATACGTAAGGATAGCTTTAACATTAGCAACGGGTTTGTTGTTTACATACGTAATGGAGAACGACGTCCAACGCGAGGCATTTTCTGGATAGAAATACTTCAAAATAATAATTACTCTAATACAAAAATGCTTAAAAAAAACAGAAAAAATCAACTTTGAAACGAAGAGTTTAAAAAGAGCTTTAAAATTAGCAACGGGTTTGTTGTTTACATACGTAAGGATAGCTTTAAAATTAGCAACGGTTGGTTGGTTGAACCCCCGAGCAGCCGGTTTGTTGTTTACATACGTAAGGATGTTGCCAATCATATATTCAAAATCATTGAGGCTTTGTAGTAGCTTAATGATAAAAAATATTGAAATTTAACTAATTAATAAAGTGTTAATAAATTATTTTGGCACGTTTTGGCAAATCTACAGCTTATTTCCTTTAAAATGACACCTTGATCATTGAAATTGGTTGAGCAGTTTAGGTGGACGGACTAACCCCAAAAAAACGTATTGCCTATTAAATATATAGATGTGTGTAGTTTTAACAAACATTGGCAGGTGTTATACACTAATTTAAAAAGAAATAGTGAAGAAAACGTATATATCTTTTGAAACTGTAAATAATTTACCATATTAATGAAGCCTCAACAGTAATTTTTACATTATGATTTAGTAGCAACGTTCACTTTTATGAAATTTACAAATACAACTGAAAAATATATATTTTTTTTTAATTTTACAATACTTCTTTCAATCTGTGTGCTTTAATCTTTAAAATTTTTTGCTGTCTATGGACGTGCAAACAGTGATTATATTAAAGGTGCTATTTAGGATTTAGATTTTTTCTTCTGTGACTTTAACTAACTTAACTGTTACCATGACATTTTCCTCACTTGTCAGTACAAAGTAGTCGTGAATGACAATTGTGTAACTTATTTTTGATCCTGTAACAATCAAGATATTTTAAGATAAATTTAATGTAACCTTAAATAAAAACACTAGGACCAAATAGCAGTGTTGTGTTTTTAACCTACGCAGATGTTTTAGATTCGACGCTCCTCAAATGTATTTTTTATTTAATTTCTCATGATCTTACAAGTTCAGATAACTTCAAAAAATTTATAAAGGGTTGTTTAAGTAATTGATGTGTATGCAAATCTTGGATTTTTTTTAATGACATTTATATAATGCTCTAATTCTGTATCTAATAAGAACGAGGTATCGGTTGTTGCAGCGGATATTTGAAAACTTCAAAACAAAAAGTGGTTCTGAATCTCTGCAATATTTCAAATATCTGTACTTGTCATTACTTGTTTAGAGATTCGAAAGGTAAAAGAACCCTGGCACTGATTACAAAAGTTGAAGGAAAATTAAGTTACACATTCTGTTAGTAGATGGCAGCACAAACCAATATAAATTCAATCTTATTTAGCTCTTGAACATTACAAACGTTCAATCATAGTGGAAAATATATATATTTTTTTAATTAAATAAAATATTCATTGTCATATTGATGATTTCTAAACTAACCCTTTGGATACTACGTGCACTGCCACACACGTATACAATGAAACATGTCAATACAAATAGTAATATTTTTTATTACTTGTAGCATATCATACTCAAAATTAACGTTTTTAGCATCGTCCTAAAAAATATGACAAAATTAAAAAGTGCGTATACAATTTTTAAGACCCCCCGCCATTTATTATTTATTCCAAAATCTATTCCTCCTATTCTTCCAATATGTTAAATTAAATTCCATACAATAAAAATTATTGATATTTTTTAAAAGATCCATGTTCAGGACAATTTGAAATTATTGAAAATGAAATGAACTTAACGGAACTTACTATGCAACTGTGTTTTTTAGTGGAACTTCAAATCGAATTAGTTTCTTATCTAAAAGATCGATAGAAAACGAAGAATGATACTGCACAAATATACCAGATGGCGCCACCAAAAATACGAATTATGTACCCCATGCAGGGCAGATTTTATGATTCACTTTATTCTAAAAAATATGCATTAATTAAAAAATAACTTTTAAGCATACTATATGTCCTTGTCACTCACTATCGAACCTTAAAATCATCCTGATTAGCAATTCATTAAGGTATACGTATAGGCTTCAAATTTTTTTTTTTAAATTTTCAATTTAAAAAATTAGACCTTTGCACCTTGAAAAGTACATTATTTGTTAAACTGTTTCCAATAAATTTTTTCTTTAAATTTCTTTAATTTTAATAATTAATTAACATTTAATCAACTAATTAGGCTAATTTCGAACGGTAATGACAAAACTTCTAATTCACCCACAGATACAATTTTGGTGTTCAACAATGCGGAATACCCTGCTCTATGTTTTGACCCTATTAACAGAATTTTACAGTGTGTATATTTTGTGATATCTTGCTTTAACTGAATCTATTAGAAAAACCCGAGTTTTTTTATGCAGAATCTTATATTTAAAATTCAATTAAAAAATATTTATTTACACATCACTTAGTATTTAGGGTCAAAACATTCAATAATGTATGCAGATTATATAGCAAAAAACAAATTTCAAAAAATATTATTTAAACTGGAGTTATTACTGTTTGAATGAAATGCAAAATAGAAAAAACTACAATCTGAGAATAACTTTTAAAAAAGTATTTTTTATATAAAAAACTGTTATTATTATACTAATTATTATATATTTCCTTTTTAGTATGCTCCTTCATCATAGGGTTTCCTTCTTTTGTGTTGTTTTTATTTTGCTTTTGTTTTTTACGGCCTTACAAATCTTCTCCGATTGTTGCGAATTTTGCGTTTTGAAGCCTATACGTATGCCTTAATACAAATCTACCAATAAATAAGGCAATTACCGGCACCTTACTGTACTTTACGCAAATAAGCTTTCTTTACAGATAACTTTTTGAGGAAGTCAAAGATTAAACATTGCTGCTGGTACACAATAAGCTGAAATTAAAATTTGTTTTTAAGTAGGTTTGAAAATAAAATACTCAAGACTTTATTTACCATAGACACATTCTGATATTGTATATTCATGCATGTTAGCAAAGTTTTGCTACCTAAAAAGCATGCTTTTTAGTTTTTTATCCTTATCTAAGTTCTTTACCTCATTTCCCAATCGATTAGCACAACCAAAATAACCTTCGTTTTTTTTTTTTTTTTTTTTAAATTAGGTCCAAAGAAGTTAACCTATTATAGGACTAACCAATAACATGATCCACATTGCTGGCTTTATTAATCTTTGTCACTCCCATATTTCTAACCCTATAAATGTTTTAAAAACAGTATCGAAGAACAAGTAAAGCGTCAATTTCTATCACTAGCGGGAGCAACTTAACAGTTAAAATCACAAACTCACATACATAAAAATTGACTCGAGACTGAATGGATTAAATTAGGTGCAATCTTCAACATTTGCAATTTCTTCAAATTTTTCAATCGAATAGTTTTAGTAAAAGTAAGCTATTTCTCATGTTTTCCAAGTTTTTTTTTTTTTAAAGTTTAGTCGGTTTGAAAAAGATTTTTAAGCTCTTTAAAAGCTTTTATTTGATGTTACAATATTTTACAAAGATACCTAAAATCTTATTTGTTTAGAAAGCTCAAACACACACAGCCATTGCAAGTGATTGGTTTATTACTGTAAAATCCCATGTCCCTTCTTTATTTGTATTTTTAAGCAAGTAAATTTTTGCTTTCAATTACCCATATGTGTACATAGGGTAATGAAAGTACAGCATTCAGTCAAAAAAAAATTGATTTCTTTTGCATTTCTCCACTTTTTGGAACATCCTGATTTCAAAAAAGTGATCTCTCTCTGTGTGTGTGTATGTATGTATGTATGTATGTATGTATGTATGTATGTATGTATGTATGTATGTATGTATGTATGTATGTATGTATGTATGTATGTATGTATGTATGTATGTATGTATGTATGTATGTATGTATGTATGTATGTATGTATGTATGTATGTATGTATGTATGTATGTATGTATGTATGTATGTATGTATGTATGTATGTATGTATGTATGTATGTATGTATGTATGTATGTATGTATGTATGTATGTATGTATGTATGTATGTATGGGGTCAGCATAACTCCCGAACACATTGACCTACGATATTCAAATTTGGTGTGCGAGTTGGTGGTAGCCATGGGATCTACCGTTAATGTTTTCGTCAAAATCGCTCATGCTCGTAAGGTAGCTGCCATTGAAAAAATCATGTTTTTCAGTAATTGCTAAAAAAAGGCTCTAACGATTTTGTTCAAAATCGGTGTGGTAATGCTTCTTAAGGTGTTCTAAACATCCCCACCACCGAAATTCCCGTAAAAATGCTTTAATGGCGTAAAAAGTTGAAAAACGAATGCCTTTAACACAGAGTTCTCTTTCCTTGGGCATACCTCATGAACGATTTTTATTTTATCCTTGCTCAGTTCTAAGCAACTGATGAAAATATAAAAATGATAAATTACACAAATCTACATCAGCAATAAAGTGCAATTGAAAGTTGTGCGATGTTCCACACCCCTAGTTTTATTTGTAATCCTAATATTTAGCAGTTTATCACTAAGGCTATAAAAATTTCATAGTTTTTCTAAGTGACATTTCTCATGATTTTTAAATGGTAACAGAAATCTTGCTTCAGAATATACTTTTGGCATACGTTTCATAGAATTAAAATTTTATTTTTGGAAAAGATATAGCAGTATAATTTGTATCGTAAACATTTCCCCCCAAAAAACTGCACAATTACTCAGGAACATAACAATGATTTGAAGTCAGAGTATGCTTACCATTTTCTGTAAAAACTCATGCAAGTATCAGTTTGTAAACACCTTAAAAGAAACCGCTTTATTGCAACTAAATCCATAACGAAAGTGATCAATCAATTGGCACTTTCTGTAACCAAGATCAATTTATGGATGATCAATCAACTCACTACTTTTTTGTAATTGAACCCTTTATGCTGGTGATCAATAACATAATCACTCTTTGTACAAACTTGCCTAAAACTGACTCAAACCAGATACTTTTATTGAAAAAGCAGTTTTTGGAAAAGAATTTCTTTATTGATTGGTTTTAATTCTTGTTTAATCTACTATATTTTTCAAACAGCACGCAATTCTGTCATGATTTTCTAATTTCCATAACTTATTTCAAGATGTGAAGAAATTTTTCAAATCATCATTTACTAAATCATCTACTAGAACCTGATATCTTTCTTACAAAATTGAGAAAGGTTGTCATTTGGTAAAAAAAAAAAGTACAGTTTGGTTGAAAAGCATAATTTTGTAAACAGGCATTTGGTTGGTTGTTTAGAGATTTATGGCACCAGAGCTACACGAAGGAAAAAGGCATTTGGTAAAACAAATCTTTTGGTAAAAATATATCTTTTGATGAATACAGTTTCATCCAAAATGAAACTATTTTCACCAAAAGGAGCACTTCTA
Source organism: Linyphia triangularis (assembly GCA_963978545.1). Lineage (NCBI taxonomy): Eukaryota > Metazoa > Arthropoda > Arachnida > Araneae > Linyphiidae > Linyphia > Linyphia triangularis. Next base: position 5,351,263 of record OZ021733.1, read on the forward strand.
CTTAATGATAAACTTTTTTTACTAATTTATACATTTTCATTAAATTATATATTTTTTTAGTAAATGATACCTTTTTTTAAATTAAAAAAATAACGTGTTTTATATATGCAAGTACTAATTATTATCCTATAATGAAAATGTTGTATAACTTATATTTAGATACGGCCAATTAAAAAACTTTTAATGAAACTGTATTCACCAAAAGGTATATTTCTACTAAAAAATTGGTTTTACCAAATGCCCTTATCTCTCGTGTAGCTCTTGCGCCATAAAACTCTAAACAACCAACCAAATGCCCTTTCACTAAATTATACTTTTCAACCAACTATACTTTTTTTTTTTACCAAATAACAACTTTTCTTAATTTTTTAAGAAAGATATCAGGTTTTAGTAGATGATTACTTAGTGTTACCTTATATTAAAAATAATACATAATTTGTCATTAGATGCGAGCATTATTAAAACTTTTATTGAAATCATTTTCACTTTTACCTTTCTTTATCAAATGATCTATTTCTATCAAATTATAACACATTTTACTAAAAAAAATTTTTTCTCCAAATGATACATTTTGTTAATTCAAATTTTCTTTTTTATGATACATTTTATGAATATAGAGTGAAAATATTTTCTCATAAAAATTTTCGAGGAACCAAATAAATAACCCATAAAAATACAGTTGTTATTATAAAATCTTTTATATGCATTGCTAATTTTTATGTGCAATTGCATTGAAGTTTCCCTTCCCTTTTTCTAGTCTTCTATTTTATTGCCTCGAATTCTTGATCGAATGCATTACCATTGAACACGAGTCTATCTGCCAAGTTTTAGTCCATTCGATGACGGCAAGTGGGTTTGTTTTGTCCGTCGGTCGGTCTGTTAAAACTAAGAAAATCGAAGTTAACATAGAGGATTAAAAAGTGAATGTTTGGTTATCTGCATCGACTGCTTAGAGACCTAAGATCATAAGTTAACATTACAAATTGAAACACTGAACAAACTGGCCGACCAAACGGTATAGTGGTTAGCGTGCTGGCTTCTAGACCTCGAGGTTGCGGGTTCGAGTCCCGTGTTAGGCATGGGTGTTTGTAAATGTATGTTGGCTTGTCTAATGACGAATGTTTCGGCGCATTATATCCCTCGTGTTGCTGACGGCGCCAGATAATCTGAAAACAACCAACTAAACAAACTGATTGAAAAGTGCTTTCATATTCAGATTATATCAGTTGAATGGTATATAAATCTATATTATTTGTATTTTTGAAAATATGTTTATTTTTAAAAATATTTTTATTTTTGAAAATACTTTTATTTTTTATAAATATTATTTTTATCTTTAAAAATATTATTTTTATTTTTAAAAAATTTATTTTTATTTTTAAAAATTTTTAATTTTTAATTTTTTTATTTTTATTGCTAAAAATATTATTTTTATTTTTAAAAATGTTATTTTTATAAAATGTATTTTTAATGAAATATGTAATGTATTATTTTTTATCACAATTTTTATCAACCTTTTGAATTTATAAAAAAAAATCGCAAGTTATACGAAACAGTGCACAATAGTATGTAGATCCAATAATCTCACTTTAATAAAACTAGGGGTGTGGAACATTGCACAACTTTCATTTACACTGTAATACTGACGTGGATGTACGTCGTTTACCGTTATTATGTTTTCATCATTTATTTAGAAAAATGGCTAGTATGGCAACATATTTTGCGATAATTCTTGAATGGGTCTAAAAAAAATCGACGAAATGGTGATTTTGGCGATATACTTTTCGATAATCCTTATATTATTCTTTATTATAAACGAAACTGATAGAGGAGAAGAACGAAGATCATTGATGAGGTATGCTCAAGGAAAGAGTATGCTATGTTGATGGTATTCATTTTTAAACTTTTTACGCCATTAAAAATATTTACTGAAATTTCGGAGGTGGGGATGTTTAAAACACCTTAAGAGGCATTACCACAGCGATTTTTATCAAAATTGTTACAGCCGTTTTTTAGCAATCATTGAAAAACATGATTTTTTAAAATGGCAGCTACCTTATGCGCATGCGCGATTTTGACGAAAACCTTAATGGTAAGTCCTTTGGCCATCACCAACCTGCTCACCAAGTTTGAACATCGTATGTCAATTTGTTCGGGAGTTATGCTGACCACAGACAGGCATACAGACAGACATTTTTTCTAGATCACTTTTTGAAATCAGGGTGTTTCAAAACGAGGAAAAATGCAAAAAAAAATCGATTTTTTTTTTTACTGAATGCTATACTTTCATTACCCTATATATAATACATATGGGTAATTGAAAGTAAAAGATGTTTTATTATGTTAAAAAGATGCAGTTTTATAATAGCGCCTGAACTTTATAAGCATCTAGCATGGTTCATCACAAGAATTATTAAAATTTTATATTTCAAGCACATTTACATGCTACCTATCAATTTTTCTAAAACTAAAATAAAAAACGATTCAGGATTTTTATTTCGATATTATTTGGTGCAAAATACAATAATAAGTTAGAAAAGTTTTACACTTTGATAGTTGAATAAAAAGTGATTTTGATAACTCCGTGAACATCAATGATTTTCATGTGAAAGGATTAATCCATTCCATGGACATTGCGTAACGTCTCTTTGCCAAGTATTCCCAAACTTTGAAACATTGCGACCCAATTTTTAGAAACCGAATCTATAGCGACCCACTTCATACTTGTCGAATTGAATTGTTTAAGATCACATGTACTTATGCAAAGAGATTTCACGAGACAAAAATAACTTATGTGAAGAAAAAAAAAATGATTATTAAATATAATTTTACTAACAATACCTACCAAAAATTTACTCGTTACCCGCATTTCGAGAAACGCTGCCCTTTGCTATGAATTCAAAGCAATATTTACTTTTGATTGCTTCCAAGGCATGAATTAGGTTACATTTAATAAATAAGGTTACAAATTTAATAAAATGATCTTTTTAAAGTGTTTAAATAATTGAAAGACTTTTATTAATTTATTATTTGTTAAACAATATTTAGATATTAAAATAATACACCTTAACACATACAACTCTAGATTTTAATTTAAAAGTGTAGTTTAGAAGCTCTATGTACTGCACCCATATATTTATGGTTGGTTGGTTGTTTTCAGATTATCTGGCGCCGTCAGCAACACGAGGGCTATAATGCGCCGAAACATTCGTCATTAGACAAGCCAACATACATTTACAAACACCCATGCCTAATACGGGACTCGAACCCGCAACCTCGCGGTCTAGAAGCTAGCACGCTAACCACTATACCGTTTGGTCGGCCCCATATATTTATGATTAAATAAAGAAAATAACTAAATTGTTATTTGGTAACAAAATTTAACTTTGCATATTAGTGAAATGTTTAAAAGTATTTAAAACTGGTCAGAAAAAGCGATTTTGCGATTTTGCATGTATACTATTTCTAACTCCTGTTTTACTGCTTTGGATTAAGGGGGTCCGGTACCGAAAATAAAAAAAAAACTTTATTTATGTACATTTTTATGTCAAAAATTTATTTTATGTATGAGATACTATTTATATATCTTTGAGAAAATGTTTTTTTAAATATTGTGTTTAGTTATTTAAAAAAAAATTAAAAACCAAGAAAAATCCATAATAATTGATGTTTGCGTATTTTGATATAAGTCGAGAAAAAATAAATTTTTTTTCAAAGTGAAAGCTTTCTGTAACACATAATTATATAAAGAAAATTTTGTCTTCACAGAATTTTGATAGGTGAATTAAAAAAAATTAAAAAAATTCTCAAAGTTAAAATATTGAAATTTTTGCTTTTTTTTATGTTATTTTGTACGCTAAATGTTATATTTTAAAACAGAATTAAAAAAATAATATTCTGCGAAGACAAAATATTTAAAACTATATAAATTAAATGCTCCAAAAATTTGAATAGCCAATTATTAATGGTTCTGGAGATATATCGATTTGAATATGCAACATCTGTGAAAAACACTAGTGTTCGAAAAACGCACTTTAAGCAGACGCTTCAAGGTGTTACGCCCATTAGTGATGATTAAATAACAGGTAATTTTGTGGCGTTCTAATCACCGGAGGAATAAGATAAAAGCATCATTCTCTTCAGGAATGTATGAACTATTTTTTAAAATCAGAAATTTTTTTGGGGATTTTTGAAAAAATTTCGGTACTGGACCCCCTTAATGTACAACTTTTAACTACTAGGAACTTCTGAATATATAAATACATACCAATTTCTTACAAAACACACACCTGGTCAAACCTCCCCAAGAGCGAATGGGTCATAGCATAGTAAATGACATATAGTTTCGTAGCTATTTAAATAACATATTCTTAAAATTAAAAAAAAATGTATATATAATTAGATAAAATTACAGCACGTATTACAACATTAGATTACAAGGACAAGTTAATACTGACATAAAAACTATTAACGAGATTCTTCACTGCTCAGTTATTATTGTCAAGTTCTATCCCGTATTCTATAACAGCAATTATCTATCTTCCTAATATAACTGGAGATGTCAAAAAAAAAAAGTACGAAATAGATGTTAAGCAGGAAATTCAGATGTGGGTCAAACCTATGGTCAATGTTCCTGTCTCCTCTATTGTACGTTCGTAATAAAAGTTCCGTGTTTTGATGTTACTGGAACCAGTATTAATCAACAGAACTTCATGAAATTATGCATGCGTCATCAGATCACGAGGAAGAACATGAGGAGTTAAAACAAAAATAAGCATCAGTTCAAAATTTACCCTGATGGAATTGAGACTAGAGGTCGGAAATATCGATCAAAATAAATATCGATACTATATCGTTGCATAGAAAAAAATATCGATATGTCGATACACGATTTTTTTTATTTGATTTTCAATTTTGCCTGAAACAAAGTTTTTCGGGGCAAATTTTTACTTTTCATGATTGCTTTTTTGTAAGGTGACTACTTTTCCCAACTGAAATGGATCTATTACAAAAAAAAAAAAAAAAAAAAAAAAAAAAGTTATATTTTCACTTAATTGGTGAAGTGATTTTAAGAAAAATTTAGATAATTTTCAATAGCTTTTAAGTGTATGGAAAAATATTGAATATTGGTGCCATTTTGACTGTCTCTCAGCCAAGTTCAAACTTAAGTTTTGTAGTTTTTGAAAAAGTGATAAATAAAATCGAAAAAAACACATGGAACTACAAAACGATCATCAAAAAACTAAAAATGTTTGAAAATATCGATATATCAGCGATTTTTATCAATATTTTTAATATCGATATTTTTTTAGAAATATCGATATAAATATCGTCGTATCGATATATCGCCGACCTCTAATGAGACATTTTAACACGTTGACTGCTGTAGAGTTGCATTCAACTCACACCACTGGCTCAATCTCTTCTCCAATCAACAAATCGACGAGTGCTGTGGTTGGGCGGTTTGATAATTTTTGCGCAAGAGCAACACGTGGTTCATACTGCGCCAAAGAAATTAGTGAACATCAATTTAAAATTTAAAAAACAAAGAATCGGAAACATTAATATAAATATCAAAGTTGAAATATTTTAGTGGGTGGAAGCATTCCACAAAAAATGACTCTTGATCTGTCAGTCCCCATACAGCACTTAAAGGTTAAATCAAATTGGTTCTTTAGACCACAATTGTATCATATTTCCGAGGCAGTCAACGTGTTAAGGGCTTTTATTGAAGTTAACTTTTCAGGCTGTTCGCTATTAGGAAGTATCTGCATGAAGTTATAGGCCAAAAACTATACAGTGGAATAAATGTCTGACTATCTGCATATAATGGTAGCCTCATCATTTGCTAAAATGTCAACTATTTTTTAATATTTTTTCAGTTTTTAAATTATATTATAGTCTCAGTATATATAAACAATTTTATGATTATCTCAGAGGTGCCAATCCCCCCAAGGTACATGACGCAACCCTCAATTTCGAAAATCCCCCCCCCCCTTTTGAATTTACTGGATATTTTTGGTACTAAAAGATGTAATCATTATATTATGTTGGTTATCTAATGAAATGTAATAATGAGCTGAAGACTTTATTAATATACGTTGCTAATATGGAATTCTTTCGAGAAAATTTTGTACGTCTAAAAAGTCACTATCCTAATTTCTGAAACAAAGGCTTAAAAATTAAAACAACATCTGGCACGTATTGAAATGTCTTGTTTGCGGTGCAAAATTTCAATAAGTGTAGAAAATATAAAGTGTAACATATATTGTCAGAAAAAGATTTAAAACAATGTATTGTATTAAAATTTTATATCTAAGAAAAATAAAAATGATGATTAGTGCTTTTTTCTAATTTTTGTACCCCTATTTATCTATTATTAATGTTTCCTTGTTAAGAATGTTCATTACTTTATTAATCTTTTCCAAAGAAATGAAAATAAAAAAAAATTTGACTTTTATTGATAAAACAAAGTTTTGAAAGTTATATACGAAATACACATGTATGATAAAGAATTTTCTCTTATGATATGATAATGAAAATTTACTCAATCTACGGTTAGTTAAATACAATTTTATAAAGGGGCCATTTTTGCATTTAAAATAGATAAAATATGCATATTTTTCTGAGAATCGAACCATGAAATTCTACAACCACATATATTTTCTTAGTAAAATGAGTATAACCTAGACGATCTTGGTAAAATTCTCTACAGAAATGGATCCACGTGCCTCTTTAAAAGGTTTTAAACTATTTATCAGAATATAAAATTAATAAATAACTGTCAATTGATATTTCATTAGGAAATCTAATCAATATTTGTAAAAACTATATTTGAAAGAAAAAAAAACAAAAAAACAACAACCTTACGTAGTCTTATTCACTGACAATAATCCAAAAAGGGTTCAAACAGTATAGTGGTTAGCGTGCTAGCTTCTAGACCGCGAGGTTGCGGGTTCGAGTCCCGTGTTAGGCATGGGTGTTTGTAAATGTATGTTGACTTGTCTAATGACGAATGTTTCGCGCATTATAGCCCTCGTGTTGTTGACGGCGCCAGATAATCTGAAAACAACCAACCAACCCAAAAGGGTTCATATTCTAAAAGACTTTCTTAAAAGAGAAAGACCAGTGTGGTGGCACGCACGTACAATGCAGCAAGAATTTTTATTGAAACCTGTAAAATATTTTCCAAATTACTTTTCTGTTCACACAATAACCAATTTAAAATCCATTATATATAATAGGCCATAAAGTTTCTTATATTCAGTGAATATATCCGCTTTTCTCCTATTTCATTTTTTTTAATGGATGAGGAGCGAGAGAGAAAAGGGGGGGGGGGGTATGCATGCTTACTTCCTTTATATGTCTTCGGCGGGCACCCGTGCTTATTATTTATACTGAATGAGTTGAAAAAGCAATGCTGATTTGAATACATTTTATCTAGTTCAAATAAGTCATGTTTTAGCTTGGCTTTTCAATATCTGGCATGCCTATATGAATGTAAAATTTGGAGATCTTCAAGTGACTTAAAAGAGCCATTGCAAAAATCAACGTTCTTATCACAACATCTTGAAGCCAATTTTTTATCAGAATAGATACTCATTCCTTTCTTAGTGAGGCGAGAGGTTCACAATCAAGATCCTTTCAAATGGTGTCATAAAGAAAAGAAAGAACTCATATCATAAAGAAAAGAAAGCAGAAAAGAAAGAACTGAAAGTGCTAGAATACAATTTTTGTGTTTCAAAAATGTTGTTTATGAGGGTTTTGGTTTGCGTTTCATGAAGAACCATTCAAATATAACATCAGGAAATCATCTACTACAAATAAACATCATTGGTTTAAGATTTGAATGACTCATAATTAACTACAAACTCGTATCAGTTCCATTCTAATGAAGGATGTGTAAGAAAGAAGAAGCCATCAAGACCTCTTCAGTTAATTTCAACTGTATGTTGGCGAGATGATTTATGTTTTATATACAGTCAAATGAAATTACTAGTAGACAGAGAGGACTGCAATTTTTGGACCTCACCGAACATCAGTCTGAATTTTTTATAGAAATTGGAGAAAAGTGAGTAGATTACGAATCCACTGGTCTGCCGTGGCAAAAATGGCCGAAACTGGTCAAAAATCGACTTTTAATAAGTTGAACTAAATCCAATTGCCAAATGCGCCATAACTTGCCAAATAATGAGCATTTTTTTTTATTTGGTAACCCTCACTCTATAATTTTCAATTAAGAAGGTCGCCGACTATTCATATATCTGGCGGCGGTCTACTTGCATCTATTAAAAGGGAGACAAGTTGGCAAAAAAATATTACGTAACTGATGTCGCTAATTTGGCTTACTTTTAATAGATGCAAGTAGACCGTCGCCAGATATCTGAATCGTCTGCGACCTTCTTAATTGAAAATTAAAGAGTTTTTGTTACCAAGTAAAAAAAAATACTCATTATTTGGCAAGTTATGGAGCATTTGGCAATTGGATTTATTTCAACTTATTAAAAGTCGATTTTTGACCAGTTTCGGCCATTTTTGCCACGGCAGACCAGTGGATTCGTTATCTACTCACTTTTCTCTAATTTCTATAAAAAATTCAGAATGATGTTCGATGAGGTCCAAAAATTGCAGTCGCCTCTCGGACTATAGTAAAGAGGGCGAACGCCGATCCTTCTCCGCTGCACCTCTGGCTACGGTTAGAATTTTAATATCATCAAGATTCATCAGTAGTTGGCAGCGATTTAAAATTTCGTGTTCAACCTCTCCCTTTTCGACGTACATGGAATCATGTAATTAGCAGGTCCTATTAGTAGTTGACCTCACTAAAAAAATTAATTATCGGATTCTTCTTCCCATCCAAGGACAGGCCGACCAAACGGTATAGTGGTTAGCGTGCTAGCTTCTAGATCGCGAGGTTGCGGGTTCGAGTCCCGTGTTGGCATGGGTGTTTGTAAATGTATATTGGCTTGTCTAATGACGAATGTTTCGGCGCATTATAGCCCTCGTGTTGCTGACGGCGCCAGATAATCTGAATACAACCAACCAACCAACCCATCCAAGGACACACATTCTCGATTTGATACTTTTCTAATTCTTTAATTTTTATGTCTTTGTTTACTTAAAAAGAGTGAGGGGCAAAGTTTGAAAGAAAGCAAAGCACAATGAAGGCTGATGTCTCTCTTATTAAATTGTGATACTTAGAGCATCGATATAAATAAACAACTGGATAGACTGCTTAACGTTGGGAAAATGAAGCCGTTGCCAAATGCAGTTGGTGGGATAAAAAATACGGATTGCCGAGGATTGAAAATAAAATTTTGGGTTGTACACAGCAGAAATGTCAATAGTAGACCTTAATTAGTAATAATGTGCAAAAAAATATATACTCTAGCATTTTACAAGGTTTTTCGCATTTCATCCAACTATAAAAGTGAACTGTGATTGCTTAATCTTCCCACCAGCTTCGCCATCCCCGGCGCGTTTTTCTCTTTGCATTGACAATGGAGCAGTCTATCCAGTTGTTTATCTATATCGATGACTTAGAGACGTATCAACCGATTTAACCTTTGCAATTGGCATCCTATACTTTTGAGTGCGATGATCGACTCTGAGAGTGGAGAGGGTACAATGATTTAAGAATCAGGCCTTAAATATATTGCTACATGATAAAATGTACAGGACTGCCACAGGCGACTAAAAAGGTTACTAAAGCTACTATTTTAGTGGCCAGACGAATATGGCTACTATTTCAATGAAAAAAAGGCGCAAAACGACTACTTTAAACAAAATCTTCAACTGTTTTTAGGCTGAGGCGACTATTTCTTAAGAAATTACAGTCCGATAGTAGGATGAACTAAAAAAATCGCCTATTGAGTACTAATGGAGTTTTGTCAAAATGATGATATTTTTAAGGAGGTGGGAAGAGCGAAATTTATCAAAGTAGGGGTTAATTTTAGTTTATATTCATGGATCGAGTGGTCACTTTTATAGTCCAATGATAGTATCTCCCTGGTAACCGCGCACGGGCAATTGTTAGTTTCGATGTCAAACGTGGTTGTTTTCGCCTACCTGTTTGGTTCTTATGTTTTATCTTTCATCGTGCATGGCTTAACATCATACACTATATATTCTCAAATATTTGCCTTTATTTACTTTAGTTGATAAAAATGAAAGTATGGAATTTGCCGTGGACGTCGGAAGAAAATGCCATCAGGATAGACAGTTTTGATCAGTATTGACAGTTTTCGTACCTTGTTCTTTTTTAATTGAAAATTTATGTTTACTTTAAAGTACCGATAAAATAATACATTTAGCGATTGAGGGTTGCCACTTAACCAATGGGGCATCTACTTTTGCGCAGTTTAAATGGCCTTATAACGTCCTCGTAAATCATTTTCTTCTCGCCTAACTTTACCAAGTAAGTTATAGTATTTAAGTATAAGAAATCCTTGTTATTTTCCCAAGTCAATCACCAGGAACTGAAAATCACGAAATAGGAGGAGCGAATTGTATGGCATTTTGCATCCACACATCACTTGTCACTATAACGTAAGCAAAGCTCGGAAGTGGAAGGTACTTGTGAGTGAAACAAGACGGTTGTGAAAAACAAGCTTTTGTTTCTTTAACTTAACATTTGGGGAATGAAATCCACATTAAAAATCACACATGATATAGTTCTGCGGATATGCCGATTTCAGCGTTTTTGACCAAAATTTCCTGAGATCGATGCAAATCCACTTTAAAATTTCTAGGGGAAGCATGTGTATCATGCGCTTGCTTACAAGTCAGGTCGCCATGGATCCTTGCCTGCATTCAGAATTCTCAAAATCTCCGGTAAAATGACCACTTTTGTCGCTGCTTCCTTTAATGTTTGTCTCTATCATCAATATTTGCTAGTGTGTGATTGTTAATTTAATTTCATTGATTGTTGCTCCGATATAATGGCCGCTATTGCCGAGATTTACGCTTACATGCTAGGTGATTGCCGAGATTTACGTTGTTGTGATGGCCATTTTTGCCACGTATTACGTTGATGTAATAGACCAATTGCGAGATTTGCATCGCTATGGAAGGCACAATCGTTTATATTTATATTGTAGTGATAGTAATTTTCGCCAAAGGTTACGCTGATTTAAGGATTTAGCAGCTTCTTTTCCCGATATTTGCGCAGCCGTTTTGGGGCTGATGCTATAACTGCCGAGGTTTGCGTTGTTGTAATGGGGGATTTCATCAAGGTTTCCGTTGATGTTAAAGATATTATGTCCGTGATGTGTGTCGGTGTGAGGGTCGATTTCACCGATCAATCGTTGAAGAACAACTAAAATTTTAATATTGTAGCTAAGTTTATAAAAAATAATTTAAAATTCTAAGCAATTTATTTAATTACTTTGAATGTCGCTTAAAAAATTAAAAATGCGTCTGTTATTGTCAATACTGTAAAATTGTTTAAACATGGAACTTTTTTTTGCCAAAAAGTTGTTTCACTTCGGGAATTTGTTTAATATATATATATATATGTTTTTTTGCCAGTCAATTTTTACCGTCACTTTTGGGTGAAGTTCAACAATTTGCTTCGAAGATTTAATTTTTTTTTTTTTTTTTATGCTTTTAATAAAAAAAAAAAAAGGCATGAAAATTAGTCTGGATATTCGATTCTTTCGAATGTTTTACGGGATAAAGAATCGTTAAGAGTGTTACGACTCATTTGTCTTTATCGTATGGGATGTCATTTTTTCTTGGTATTAAGACACTATTTTGAATCGAAAGACCATACATTATTAGGGTAATGAAAGTATTGTGTTCGGTAATTTTTTTTCGTGGGGGGGGGGGGGGGATATCCAACTTTAAAAAAATGGAATAGTAAAAAAACGCCTGTCTGTGTGTACGTGGTCACCATAACTCTTGAACGAATTGATCTACGAAGTTCAAATTTGGTGTATGGGTCAGTAGTGGTTATGGAACCAACCATTAAGATTTCGACAAAATTGAGCATGCGCCTGAGGTAGTTTACCACTTAAAAAAATCATGTTTTTCAGCAATTGCTAAAAAAACGACTGGTGCGATTTTTATCAAAATCGCTGTAGTAATGCCTCTTAAGGTGTTTTAAACAACCACATCTCCGAAATTCCCACAAAAATGCTATAAAGGTGTAAAAAGTTGAAAAACGAACGTCTTTAACAGAATTCTCTTCCCTTGAGCATCGCTCGTCAGTGAATTTTTTCTCCTCTCCTCTGTTTCACTCACAAGAAAGGAAAATGTAAGAATTATCGAAAAGTATATTGCCAAAATCGCCATTATGGAGTTTTTTTTTTTTAAAGTCTCATAAAGGTATTACCAAAAATATCGAGAAACTGACCATTTTTTTTAATGAAAATATCAAAACGGTAAATAACACCCCATCCTCATCAATATTATAGAGCAACAGAAAGCTGTGCGATGTTCCACACCCTTACTTTCAATCATGTTTTCTTCATAGATACATTTTAAATTTTTTTTCTCACAAAGGCACCACAAGCCACTCGTAAATCTAGTCTTAACCCTTTTCACTCGTATGTCCCCGTATAGGGGACATCGCATCTGTACTGGACAAACTGTGATAACTTAACCAAAACATTTCTGTTCGAAGTATTTCTAAGATGATTTGTTTTGATGGAATTGCCGGCATTACGTTTCGCCCCTAAATATTGTTTTTATAGTTTGTTCATATTCTTAGATTTTTAGGCCCCAGCAGCTCAGCCCTAGTGTTGCCCTTGCGCCAGTAAATTTCAACAAACCCAACCATCGACAAACTCTCCTTATCGCTCCTTTCAATTAGCGCAGAAAAGTGCTCGGACCATCGTGAACCAACACTTCTCACGTTCTTTTTTGACACAAAACCCCGCTGAAATGTTTTTTTTATATGTATCTTGGTAATTTTAGCATATTTTGATTTGATTTCTTGTGCCATTGCAAGAGAAAACTTCAGGGAAACATGTATTTCTCAAAAAGTTGTGCTGGAAAAAGTTAATTCTCCTTAATCACTAATAAACTTTAATGTCCCCTGAGAGGGCACATCCGAGTGATATGCTAGATTACGATGTCCCCTGAGAGGGGACAGCGGAATGCAAAGGGTTAATGCGGTGTAGTGTAATATACTTAAGTATTCTTAGTAGTTTCAATAAATTATTTTGACACGTTGAAAAATAAAATATTATGTGGCCACATTCCCATCCTAGGTCAAGGGGTGTATTCAGGGGCTATATTTTTAAATTTTTGATTTAAGGATGGTAAACCTAGTTAAATTGGAACACATTTCCATAAAAAAAATTCATCTTGATTGAACATGAAAAAAAAATTCCGAGTTATTTGCTAACTTTCTAAAACATAATTACGAGTGCAAAGGGTTAATATCGCCTTCATTTTTAGATGACACTGACTATTCAAACATATCCGAAAACAGATTGTATAAGCCATTTCGATTTTCAGTAATGTACTCGTAAATCGAAAATTGTGCAAGAAAAGTTATTTCTACCAAATCTCGAGCTGAAAAAACACGCAAAATCCTAATCCGATCTCTGACTTGTGCGATGGCGTGTTTTCATTTAAGTCTACGCCAGAGATTTGTTTTTGCTGCGACTAAAGCCTTGAAGGGAAGTCTGTCTGAGACAAGCGATTAGAAAGAGTGAGGAAAGCAGCACTGGAATGTAATATCTGCCATTAATACAAGCTTGACGTCATAGCTGCGTCAGTAACACGTGATTTGGCGGGAGATGGAGGGGGTGGGGACCGAAAATAAACGTTTTTTTTTCCTTCTGTCCCATGGAGAATTATTCTGTCCAATTAAACTGTTTTTCTTGAGAGAAATTCAAAATTAAAATTGCCTGTGTCATATTTGATAAATAAATGGGTAAATGTGAAGAGTTTCGTAACGATTAAGTTTGCATAAGAGTTAACATCAATGACAATTATTTGTTCCGACGATAAACTCTGATATAATTGCTATAATCTTACGAGGGAAATAAGTCAACCTTTATTGGCTTTACAGCCTATTATCTTTCAAGGGAAGGTCGGCAACCAGACACAACAAAAGGACTGATGTTAATACCGTCTATCATAGCATTACCGTTTATTTCAATCTAAACTCCCATGTAATTATAATTTAATTAATCAATAATAAAACCTCTAACTAATAATTAACAATAACATTTTAAATATCTTAAAAAGTTAAAAATTGTCTAATTTTATTTTTAATTGATTATGGTCTAATTCCGTACATCCGATTTCCGAGAATTAAATAGCTTCTAGACCGCGAAGTTGCGGGTTCGAGTCCCGTATAAGGCATGGGTGTTTGTAAAGGTATGTTGGCTTGTCTAATGATGAAAGTTACGGCGCATTATAGCTCTCGTGTTGCTGACTGCGCCAGATAATCTGAAAACAACCAACCAACCGAGAATTA